>JBBPCW010000001.1:8104887-8119234 GCA_037974425.1 Phenacogrammus interruptus
TCTCTCTCTCTCTCTCTCTCTCTCTCTCTCTCTCTCTCTCTCTCTCTCTCTCTCTCTCTCTCTCTTTTTCTCTCTCTTTTAGAGTTGGAACAGTGTAATTCTGACAAGTGGTGTCTAGACAGAGTGTTCGCTGCCTGTGAGTCAAACCGTAGAGGGCTGGGCCTTTGTTCTGGCGGCTGCTAGAGAAATATTAGGATGGCCTATTGGAGTAATGAATCACCTCGGCACACAGCAGGTCTAATATGCAGAGCAGATGGTCCACAGTGAAGCCAGCGCACAGACCAAAGATTGCTTTCCTTCTCTCTCTCTTCCTCACTCTCTCTTACTTTCTCACTCTCTAACTTACTCCCTCTCTCTCTTTCTCTCTCTCTTTGTCTCTCCATTTCCATCACCTTTTTCCTCTATCTTGCCAGGCACAGGATTTTAATTAGTCCAGGCCTGTTCTGAACTGCTGTTTAATGAATGCCACATTGGCTGCACTCTATGTCAGAGGTCTTGCTCCCCTAAAAAATATGGTTAGCAACCAACCATAGGCTTATGTATCCTGATATCCTTGCTTCTCTCCCTCTTTTTCTCTGCACATGTCTACCTACATCTACACTGACTTAACAGTTAGTTTGCAAAACCTACACTGTAACTTCTCTTAGTGCTTTATTTATTTATTTATTTATTTATTTCTCTTTTATTTTGTTGTCATGGCCAGTTTCAACACACAAGTTTGATCTTCAGATCACAGCAGTGATTCAGGAAAGGTGAAGGCTAGGAGAACTCAAACTGCCAAATTTGTCTCACCAACTGACAGATGCTGGCTGTAATTACGCAGTGTATTGTGGGAGATGGAGGGCTACCCAGAAAGTTGATAGAGTAATCAGTTCTTTTCAGAATAGTGGCAATAATTTATCATTTCATTTCTAACGTAAACCTTTGAGAATAATATTGTTTTGAGTGTAAAATAGAAAATAGTCTGTGGTTAAGTCAAACAAATCAAGCACAACTAAACCTGTACCCACAGAACAACACCTCTCAGAGAAAGGGAGGCCAGTTAAGCTCTCATGGACTCCTGGACACAGATGTCTGTTCACCAAAGATTAAACTCTCGGCCTCCCAACAATAGTGCTAACCTTACTCTTTGGCCATTTTGTCAGAAACACCTCCCATATAGGGGCACTTTATAGCTTTACAGTTACCCATCAGTTGCTGTACAATTTGTCATGCTCTGCACTCTATGTCACAGGAAAGGGACCAATAGGACCACTGCTGACCACGTATAATTAGATAGAACACAATTCTCAGCACGGCAGTGATACCAACGTGCATGCTGGTATGTTAGTGTGTGCGTGTAAGAATGTATGGGGCACAGCAGCATTGCTGTGTCACTGCGGGTTTGGGAATAGTCAGAAAACAGAAAGCATCTAACAGTGGTCCTGCGGTCCGAAGCTGACCACTGATGAAGGGCTAGAGAGCGACTAAATTTGCATAGAAGATATACCTACTGTTTGAGACTCTGGAACAAGACAGGTGAGTCTACTAAAGTGGTCAGCAAATATACACCGTGTTGAAGTACCTGACACATTGCCATCATAGCACAAACTAACCTACCACCTGTTGACGTAACAGCTGTGCTAAGGATGGTCCACCAGTCTGATATGATGGTCTTATGGTGGTCCATTTTCACTAAGAGGCTTCTCAAAACATTTACATTACATTTACGGCATTTGACGCTTTTATCCAAAGCAGCTTCCATTGCCAAACTGCAGGGGGCAGTCTCCCTGGAGCAACTTGGGGTTAAGGGTCTTGCTGAGGAACCCAGTGGTGGTAGGAAGGTAGGATTTGAACCCATAACTTCTTGGTCCAGAGGCAAGTATCCTTTCCACTATGCCACCAGCATCCCCTCATAAACTGTGCAGGCCGCAGTCAGTGAGTAATAGAATACCTACAAAGTGCACCCATATGGTTGGTGTTTCTGATAAAATGGCCAGTGAGTGTAGGTACCCAATACACTGGTAATATATGTATATAGTGTATATTTTTCCTTTGCTCTTTATTCCTCTCTCTCTTTCCCTCTTTCCCACTTCCCCCTCAGCGTCATAACCGTTTACCCCTGTGCCGGGGTGTTTGCATTCATCCGTCACCCGCTCTGCATGCTAAATCCAGCGCTCTTGTTGCTTTTTATGCCTGTATTTATTTCGGCTGCTCGACCGCTAATAAACACTAGCCCCGGTCCTGGAGCCGGCGCACATGCATTTGTTACATATTAGTCTGGCTGGCCGGTCTGCTTTTGTTTTAGGTGGGCTCTCCCTCCATTTGATTCAATCCAGTCCTCTACTAAGGGCTGTTTTGGCAAGAAAAGGGAAAAAAGGCAAATACATATATGCTTTTTTACACGGTGTGAGAGAAAACGAGAGATGGTTTTCAGCTGATGTTCTCCCCAAGACGTGTTGTGTTCTCAGATCCAGACAAACACATGAAGCACGCTCTAATTGAATTCACCTGATTAGATGTGCGCCCCCCGCAAGACTATATTGCTAGCATAACAAACTTCTAAATGTAAGACATGGGAAAGCTGCAGGCATTCCTTGCAGCATACTGAATCAATTAATAGCATGTAGAAGGAAAGCCTGATTATGTGAGGGAGAGCAGGGGGAGAGAAAGACGAGGTTGGAGTCCTGGCTGCGGTGGCTGTTTTTAGTAGAGGTGTGTGTGTGTGTGTGTGTGTGTGTGTGTGTGTGTGTGTGTCTGTGTCTGTGTCTGTGTCTGTGTCTGTGTCTGTGTGTGTCTCTGCGTGTGTGGATATGCGACCAAAACTTTGTTTTCCTCTTTTTGTAGATACCAAGTGACAAGAAAGTAGGAAACCTGGCATTGTGTTGACATCTGACATCGGCATATCATGTTCACATTCATTAAAATAAAATGCTGTTTTTATTTGTAAACAAAACTTAGGAAGATGGCTAGGGAATCTAATATGGAGTATTTCAGTAATGCATCCCTCTAAAATATATATCTCTGTGTACACGTGTGCGTGTGTGTGTGTGTGCGCGCGCGCGTGCGTGCGTGTGTGTGTGCGCGTGCGTGTGTGTGTGTGCGTACGATTGTTTTTGTGTGTGTCTGGTTTTGATTTCTCGCTCCCACACACAGCTGGTGCAGCCGAGAATGACCCTGGAGGAAGACCTCACTGATAACACACACCTTCAGCAGGAGAGAATGCAGCTAGACACCATCATCAGCCAATGGATCAAAGAACACAAGTGCGTATACACACACATACACACACACACACACACACACACACAGCTGTTTTTAGGATGTGAGGTCATACTTATATTTTAGATACCATTGAGTTCTGACAAAAAAAAATCGTTTTTTTTCTTTCTATAATTTGAAAACACCAGCTGCCTGTTACATTGTGTGAAATGTTTATGACAGATTGACTATTGGGAATAGTTCACAATGATTTGGGAAGTATTATAATAAATAAAATAATATGTTATACTACTACTACTACTACTACTTGCAATAATATAATAATAATAAGAAGAAGAATTAATAACAACAACAATAATAATAACAATAATACTAATATCCCCCTCTATGTATTACATACAGTAGTGTGCATAGGTTTTGAGAAATACAAATTATTTAGAAAGCACTGAATTTATCTATGTCCGTATGTATGTTTTCTAGCCCTCTTCACAAGCTATCCCGGTATTAGGGTCTAGTTTGGCCCAAACTCACTGATTTCATCTTTTAAATGTATTACTAGTGGGTGGATTTAAACAAGTATATGTGTTGGCTAGGGCTAATGAGAAATCTTCTCAAAAGTTACCTAATTCTTGTTGCTTTTCTATTACTGCAAAGAAAAATGATGTGCTTTGTTCGGCTTGAAAACTTTAGTTGTAGGTCACACTGTGTCTTAACAAACTAAAAACATTCAAAACTGCTCAGGATCACGGACCATTTACATTTACATTTATGGCATTTAGCTGATGCTCTTATCCAGAGCGACGTACATCAGTGCTTCTATAGATCTATACATCTGTCCAAATAATAACTAGCCAACACCTAACCCAACAATACATAAGCCCTAGAGAAGAATGTAAGTCAAGGAATTTTTTATTTATTTATTTATTTATTTAGTATAAGAAATAAGTAAACAGTAAGAAAGAGACATAGTCGCCAAAGAAACCTGGAGAACTGTTCCTCAAGACTGCATAAAAATACAAGAAATTCTGGATCTTCGAAGAAATAAGAGTTTTTTGCACAGTACTGTGTGCGTGCGTGCGTGCGTGCGTGCGTGCGTGCGTGCGTGCGTGTGTGTTCCTGGAGACCAGAGTGAAATGGTTTTGCCATCTCAGTTTAAAAACGTTAGACTTAGCTTTCATAAAAATGTACTTTACAAAGTCAGATTTTTTTCCCCCTGGAAATGTACAAAAACAAAAACAAACTCATCTACAAATACCACTTCACAAGTCTCTGTTCGGTACTAAAAGCAGCAACCGTCATTTATTATTATTTTTATTACCCTCCTTGACATGTTAATGGCTTCCCTTTCTATGAGACACACAAAATCTTTAAAATCCTTTAATTCCCAACCCTGCCTCCCCATACCTGCAAGCAATATTAATATTAATAACATTAAGTCTTAGGTTTCAATGGAAAGATCAGAACCCCCCTCCTTTTATAGCTCACATCATACAAAATACCCTGAATGTTACAAAAAAGCACACAAACTTAATGGGACTGAAACTAGTTATGTGCCTCTTCTCAGACTTTTCATGGTCACCATACAGCCTACCATGTTTTTTACATATAGATCCCCCACCTTTTCCTCTCCTCTCCTGGCTATTATTGCCATGATATTAAGCACTTTTGCCCACCATGCACATCATCAAGACCCCACAGCAAATGGGTTTAATGAAAACAGCCCGTATTTCATCTGTTTTCTGTGAGCAGGGAGATATTTTTTTCCCCTTTATTATTATTTTTAATGGTGAGCTCTGAGGTAATACTTAACGAAGGCTTGTTGGCCGGCGACTCTCAGCCCGATTCCACAAACGATACAGACCACCCATGTCTACCAGTTTGGTCGAATAATAAAAGATTACATTAATTTTGGTTAATTAAGAAATGTCAAAAGAAGGAGTCCAAGCCACCACGGATCTCTCCGTACGCCCTGCTGTGTAAAAGGCCAAGCCATCTTTAGAGATTGTTCTTTCTTATCCCACCCCCTCCCTTTCCGTTCTTCTCACACAGAGCAGCATATTTGCTTTGCTTTCCTTTTCTCTCTTGGCCTGATTACAGCTGCAGCGTTTGATTTGCAATTTAAGCCCAATCATGACACAATCAGTTCTAATGAAAGCCATTGAGTTTGTGATCACTCTTGTTACATGCTCTTTAGTAATGCTTTATCGCCTACGATTATTGTCCCGGGGACTCTAGTCCGACCTGGACAACGTTTACATGCACTTATCGGGCCCTATTTGCGCCAAGTTGTTCAGAGTCTAATGATATAGCCTCAGTCTTGAATGAAAAACACCTCTGCTGCTCTACATAATATTCATTGAGCTTTATCGGAGGTGGCAGGGAGTCTTGAATCATATGTCATTTGGCCAATAAAACTGGCCAGTGTTACGTTCTCACGAATTTTAAAGGTATTGACAAAAATGTCATTGGTTAGACATTGGTTTAGTGGCTCTTTTCATACTATAGCAATCATAAGTCTCTCATAAAAGGAGCTCTCTAATTAGTGAAAATTGTAATAGTGCTATTATGTTAGACTTTAAACAGACTGCTAAGTTGGCAAATATTTTAACTTATACACATTAATTAATTATCCTCAAAACAAACATTATCGGAAAAAATAAAAACCATAGAAAATTCATTCACACCTCACCCCTAGTATATGCATAGCGTGTCGTATCGTCAGCATGTTACATGCTATTTGAAGAGAAAAGATCAGAACTAAAAAATTAAGAACTGCAAAAAAAGCTAAGAGGCCCCGCTCCTAACACTTTAATATTTGTGTTGCAGTTTAACAGTTTCTGCTGTTTGAGTTTTAAAAAGGTGACAATTGGGAACTTGTTTTTGCCATTACAAGCCTCAGCTATTCATCACATTAGTCATTAATTCAGAAACCCACGCACCTATTTCAGATGTGGGCAAACAGTTTGTATGATCCTCATAGAATTTCTAATAGAACACGATGCACTGAAGCACGTGATGCACATGACGCAAAATGACCATTCCCAATGCAAAGCATAGCTAGAGGAGTATAAAGCTTCTGAGTACTGGGCTGTGGAGCAGCAGAATTGCACTCTCTGAAATGATGGAGCTCCTTCCAGAACATTTGGGATGAGTTGCAGTGGAATTTTATTGGCTGAATGCAATAAGATCTTCACAGCAGTGTACCCCCATGAAGTGTAAAGCCTTACAAGAAGATGTTCTAGCTGTTGCTTCAGAAAAAGGTAACGTTAGTAAAGTAGGCAGTATCTCCACCTGTCACATAGAAGACCAAGGTTCAATTCCCTGACGGGGAGAGTCAATGCTTCTGAGCAGCTGGTGGCCTAGCCATTAGGGAGTTGCCCCTATGGCCAGAAGGTTGTGGGTTCAAATCCCAGGACAGCTAGTGGCACCATTGACGTACCCTTGAGCAAGGTACCCTCCCCACACACTGCTCCCTGGGCGCTGTATTCCTGGCTGCCCACTACTTCACTTGGAGAGTGGGTTAAATGTAGACTCTGTCTTCATACTGTGTGCTGTGATGTGTTCATGCGTGACTGTAAGGGGCCACTTCACTATACTTTTACTTCACAAACGACCTTATTAGTGCCCTTGATTTCAGAAGAAATGTAGGATGAGCACACACATATACATTTAGGGTCGTTTCCGGACAGGGATTAAGCCTAGTCCTGGATTAAGTAGTTCTGTGAATGGAGATTTTCCATTGCAAAGGAAAGAGTAGTCCAGGACTAGGCTTAATCCCTGTCTGGGAAACCGACCCATAGTGTGTATCTTTCAATAGTATCAGGTATTAGAATTTTTAGTCCTTTAAAATCAAGTTCAGTAACAAAGTTTTCATTTTGGTCAAGCCTTGTCCAGTCCTGAGATATTTCTCCTCAGATTATTGTGAATTAAACATACGGATATGAGCAAGGTGAGATTCTTAGGGAAACTCTGAGCCCCATTCTGACACCACAGTGAGAGGAAGCCTGGCTTTCAGACAGGGAGCACGTTTCTCCACCTGTCTCTTGTTTAAATACAAAGCCCTCCGCTTATGTTTCAGCACCATGAGAGTTTACGCTCGTAGCTCTGGTTGCAAATCCTCCCACACCTCGCTATGGCCACTCCGGCATGTCAGCGGTACGACCTGAAGCGTTTAGCTAGTACAGCTCCAGGAACATTACCATATGACTGTGCTTCTGTTAGACTTTGCAATGTTTCAGACCAGGTCCATTCTCTTTCTTTCTTTGTTCCTTTCATTGTTTCTCTCTCTCTCTCTTTCTCTTCCTTCCACCCTTTCACTTTTTATCTCTCATTCTTTCTTCATGTAGCAGTTGACTTCACATTTGTCCTCGTCCTTTTCGATGAATTCATCTGTGTCTTCTCTTTCATCAGGATGGCTAGTGAGAGTCTGGCCAGGAGGATCAAAGAACAAAACGGGCTTTTGGCCGCCATCACCAAAGAGAAAGAGTAGGTTTAATCACTTGTCTCCTGCTTTTACTTCCTCTTTCCAACTTTGGCTCTTCTCATCTCGCATGCTTCATCACCTTCTGTCTGGAGCTCCACAGCAGCTCAGATACATTGTGTTCCATCATTCAGTTTAAAGCATCCTGCTAATCAAGCCGCACAGCCCCAAGTAAAGATTTCGGCACAGCTTACTGAGTTTCTCTCTGTGGGTTAATGGCGTGTACAGAAGGCTGTTCACACGCCTCTCTCCAGGCTTCGCATCCCCTTGTCAATTTAGCGCCGGATTGTCTCCCACTTTCAGAAGGAATCAAAAGCCCTGAAAAGGCGAGTGGTTTGTTAGCCGTATCTTGGAGCAATACCGCTGCTCTGCGCTCCTCATTTAGATGGTCAAGGAATTTGACACAAAGCTTTACGCGAGGCCTGTGTTAGCGCTTAGCAGCCAGACGCCCAGCGCCCACAGCTCTACTCACAGGGCTCCAAATGAATGGAGGGCCCTCCTGTGATCTGAGTTGTTGGCTGGGAAATGGAGAGATGCAAAATGCCCGTTAGAAGAGTGAAGGGCAAGGGAATGAAAGAGAGAGAGAGAGAGAGAGAGAGAGAGAGAGAGAGATCGTGAGAAAGGCTGTTCTTTTTATGTAGAGTTAGGAGTGGAGTTAAAGCTCATTTTTCCTTGAAATTCCCACTTCCACTTTCCATTGAATCTAGGAAGCATTTATCACATTATATTGTATTTTACAGAGCTCTATTTGGGTCATTTTCATGGAACACGTTCATAAAGTTGTCCGCATATGTGTCTCTCATTACCAATATGTATAATCTTCTTGGTTTTTTTTAGTAAGAAAATAGTGCTTGTATTTTTTATAGTTGAATCTCTTTCCCAGGACAAAGCAAGTGAATTGTTGGCCTTTTGGATGCTGTCAGGCTGTAGGATGTCTTCAGGCTGTAAGCGTTGGTGGCTGACCGTTGTCCAGGGTCAGTGCAGTGTTTATGGCACCACTGGCTGAAGTTGGCCCTCCTCAACAATTCTTTTGGCCAGTTGAGCTTGTAAAATCGACTTTGGCAGTTGGCCATGAGAGAGACGAATAAGGAGAGAAATAAGAGAAAGAACACAAGGAAACACAAGACAACTGCACTCTCAAGAGGCTGCACACTGAATATTTTAATGCCAATGAAAAGTAGCAATGTGTTTTCACTAGGAATGGACATTTCAACTATTTTTGCTCCACAAATGTCTGACATTTTATACAAAGAATAGTTTAATATTATAATATTTTATATTCCCAACAAGGAAAAAATATTTTCAAGAATAAACAAGGATGCCCTATATGAAGGTGCTCTGATAACAGGTTAATAATACATTCAAACACTGGATTTAGCTTAAACATGAAGCTTATTAGGCATTCAGATAATATTTTCTTACCTCTGTGGTTTAAAGTTTAGATGTAAAAGCACTGCTTCCATTCACACAAGCTGTTTTCATTCACACGTGTTTAGTCCACGCTGGCCGTCCTTTTTTTGGTGAGTTCGAGTCTGATCGTTAGTAGTTGATACTAGTGAATGTACAGTTCTAGGAATGATTTTACATTTTAACCAATTTTTTTAAACTTCAAAAATGTCTTTCAGGGTATTTCACTTTAAAATCTGTTCAGTAAAATGTTCTTTCGAGAACCTGAAGTGGCTTCTCTCTCCAGAAACCTTTTTAGACCTTTTCTAATAACTTCGAAATGTCATTCTTGAGATATGTGGTAGCGCTGCTTCTAGCATGTCTAGCAGCAGCAGACATTTGTTCTGTCTTGGGTAGCTTATATAGTTTTATTTCTTGACATATTTTGCAATGTGCATTGTGTCTGTTTTTGCGATGTCCATCTACTCCTTGTGTGGCACTTCACTCTCATTTTTAAACCTTTAGGGCAAAATGGAGTGATGGTGATTTTAGCCTAAGCAAATGCAGTTAACCAATCCACCATGATCTGTTAGCATTTACTGTCCACGCTCAGACAGCTGGAAGGGGTTTGGTCCCCGAAATGGAACAATCATTAGCTTTTGATCTGTCCTTATCTGCAATGCAGAATGTAAGAGCAACATCTACTGCCTCTTTGTGCTATATGAGCAGACTTAACGGTCCCTGTGCATTGATGTATAATTTCTGATGGTGACTTTGAGCCCTAGGCAATACTGCAATATTACAAAATATTTCTTTACTAGAAATCCAGATTATGGGTTATTACCTCCAAGGGCCTACAAAACCCCCTTGCATGGACAGTTGCTCCCTAGACCTAGTTATGTGCTTTTTTGCATTAGCTGATTTAAAATATATTTTTTAGCATTTTAAATAATATTATCTTCATCATTTTTGGTAATTAACTATTTTTGTTATAACTGGCAGCACATGCATTTGTGAGCTTCTGTTTTTATTTCTCTTAACACACTGAACAGCAGCTCCCCCATAATGAAAAGCCACTGCCCCATGTTTGCATAGTTTCAAAAATATGTGTTTTTCAACACTATAGAAGGCCTGGGAATCCAGCTGTATTCTGACACCTATGAAGTAATATCATTTAAGCCATAATGCTTAAGCTGTACAGAAAAGGTGTCAATTTTTTCCGAGATGGTGTTGCTGTATGGGAAAAATACCACAGAGAGTGAAGAATTTGCTCTACTGTACCCTGATGGCTTCTATTGATTAATATAAACCTCATAGGGAATGAAAAGATGACATATAAATATTCTTTGACATTGTTTAGTCAACTGCAGTTCAATTCTTTTCTCTAGATCTCTGTCAATTTTCTTATGACATGGCTATTATTGTCATCTGGTTACTTGTCCTTGCCAATACCCAGACACACAGGTGTGCACTCTAGTGTCGCAAAAATGTAAAGCGTTTAACAGCTGTATGGCAGAAAGGGGTCAAGTTATTCTAAGATATCTAAAGGCATTCAGAATGGCTACCTGAATTGTGTGTCTCTCTCTCGCACACACCATTAACCTCTTGCAGACAGAGTAAGTGTGTTACATTATCAGCCCTTCCTTGCCTCTTTCTGTCGTAATGTCAGCCCTGTTACTTTGCATGATGAAGAAATCCCAACGCGGCACAATGTAGAACATAATCACTTTATCTGGAGCTGATTTGAGACAAGAACTTGTCCACTTTTCTCCTCGACTCCAACAAGGAGAACTCACTCTGGCAGAGCACCAAAAGATAATTATACCCAAGAGACAGGAGGTAGAGCATGTGTGTGCGTGGCCTGTCAATCGGTGCGGCTCTGCGCTCCTTCCTACAGCATTCAAAAGCACCACACCAACACGCAGCCTGCCGAACCACCCTCTCATCCCTAATGGATGTGTTTGTAAGGAAATGAATAGCTCTTGTTTTCCATTAAGAGCATTGGAAGAAATGGCAGTTTGTGTGTTGTCATGGTAGACAATGTATGTATTGAAGTTCAAAGGGTTCAGGGAGTATGCACTCTGGCCTGCAGTAATGACAATCTTCTCTCTGATGTGTTTGATGCACTTTTTCCCCTCTTTTTCGACTCCCTTCATCATCAAATGCCATTAATTGCTTGCAGATGGGTCTCAAACACTGCTTACAGGCAGATGCAGCACTCAAAGTAATTTAGCCGTTTCTGGTTTCTGGTTGAAATCCCCTAATGTCTGCAGTCAACAGCTACCAAGACTGTTTGGCCTAAGAGCTATTAGTTATCCTAAAAGGTCAGAGAATATTTTTATCTTGGATGTCCTTGGAGGCCCATTGTCCTTTATCACAGATTGTGTTGATCTGGTTAGTGGTAACAAAAATGTTTTGCTATTGATGGTTGGGGTCAGTGTTTCTGGTTTGTTTGAGTTACAAATGGCAGCTGTATAAAGTGGACAGCAGTTTTTGTTGTCATTTTAAACAAAAGGCCTGCAATACATTTATCTCAGAAACTAGAGTTCAAAAAGGTTTTTTGGAGAGAAGCTATGGCCACCTCTGGTTCCTAGAAGATCTATTATAATTGCAGGGTTACTTGTTTTTTGTAGCTCTTTTTATTGCTATTTTTATACTATTTTATAACTATTTAAATGGTACAACAAAACAGGAAATATCATTCTTTCAGGGTTAGTAAGAGCACTGCTTTCCCCAAAATATACAAATATCAGGATATATGGGCAACTGTCAAATAGGTTAGATTGAATTGGGGTCTGCATTGGTGTTGACAGCCATGTGAAGGACATGGTATCAGTGCATTGCTAGTTGTAGCTAAACGTCAAGAACAGTATCTCCAGGCACAGGGCTGGTGACCACCAATGTAGAGTGAAAGATTGAGGGTGCAAATGTGGGCCTTTGAAGGCAAACATCAGAGTGCTGACACGGCCCTGAGTGGCCTACTTATTTATTAAAAGTGCCACTTTGTTCTTGCTCTGTGCTAAAATGCAGCTACGTTAATACCACCGCCTACAAACTGGGTCACCTTCCCTACTCAGTGAGCGTGCGCTCATCTCAAACTCGCTGTGGATGGAGATTAGTGGTCTCTCCTCGGTGAGTATGTGTTGAAGGGCGGATACTGGTGGCATCAGATGACAGCAGTGGCAGCAACTGCATGACACCTTGTGTCTCTTGATCAAAGCATCTGCTATTAATGTATACAGGATCTAATATACTGACTTACACTTAACAATATAGTGGTTATTGGCTTAGATGTTTGGTTGGAGGGAATAAAAACATAATTTGTATGAAGTGTTTTGTGAAGGTGCTTTAGACCTAAATGGTTCCTCACACTTGCACATCTTCGGGGGACCTTCACAGTAATCCTTTACTAGCAATGCTCCGACAAACCCTTTCTAGCACCTTTATTGTTTAGGAACCATCAGACCTTAATGGGATTAATTAATGGGAATCATGCTAATACTCTATTCAGATACAGGTGACATGTTGTCCATTGTATTAATATTAGGTACAGAACAGTAATTCAAGTGTGTTTTTTGATTCGTCTGCAGTTTTTGTGATAGCTGAAATATTTCTGTTATCTCTGTACTTCTATAACACACAGCGGTGTTGTCTCGTCACACAGCTGCACCACGTCCCGCACGTCTCGTCCCTATGATCAAAGTGTGGGTGTCAGTCTGTGACGTCCTGGGCTCTCTGCAGTGGGACAGGCGCTCAGGGCCTCTGAGCCTGTCACACCACACTCCATCTGAGGCCTCCGACCGGGCCGTCACGCAATACGTTTCCTGCTATTGATGTTTTATTGAGTGTGGCAGTCGGGGGCTTCCAGGCAACCATGTTGTTGGGAGATGGGAATGGGGGGGGCGGTGAAATCAGCTTGACTGCAGAGAGGAATCGCCTTCCATTAACGACTCCATTAACAAACATGAGGCTGTCACTTTAGATCGTCAGCCAATACGAGTGGAACAAAGCCACACTCACTGAATGCTGGAGTCGGGGTGTTTGTGTACTGTGAAAGGCAACTGTAATTCAAAATTCAGCCAAAGGTCATTCATTTAGGCCGTTTTTGCAGTTGCTGCGTCTCAGCTGTGCTCAGATCAGTTAGTCATAGTTGTCTGGGACTATGTGAACACATTAAACAAACTCCTCTAAATGGACCCACAAACAAACTTAGACCGCCTACTGTTAAACAGATGACTCACAAGACGGCAGCTTGTTTTGACATGTAACCAAGCTAACCTTAGCATGAAGGGAAATTCTTCTTGAGGCCCACTGTTCCTCTCTCACCCAGCGGTAAAATGTAGAATCTAATGAATTCTTTGAGCTGGTTACTTTTTATTTGAATAATTCTATCAGTGATGATGTACTCCTTGTTGACTGTAAATAATAAGAACCAGAATGACCCATTTTCACAGATATATTCTATAACAAACAATGTTTACTGGACTTGGGCACAGGGGATCATACTTTGGCTTCTCATTAGACATTGTGAAGTGTCTTGTCATTTAAATGACATCGTTATGGTTCTGCAGTTCAGTGAAGCGGTATGTGTGTGTGAGAATAGGCATCTGCAGGAAACCAGAGATTCTTCTGTGGAGGAGCTGAGGAGATTGAGGATCCAGGTGGCGCAGAAAGAGAGAGAGATCCAGCAGTTGAAGGTAAACCAATGAATTGGTCAAATAAACATGTCTAATATTGCATTTGTTCCCCTTCATGATTTATATAGCTGTATTTGAAGCTTTACTTGCTTTGTTCGTGCTCTATGTGCCATCTATTCATTCAGTCAACATTGCAGACATCAGTTTGCATTCCTGTAAGGGGCCATAAACTTCCTTTATTATTAGTTTTATTCATACTGATAATATGTACCAAGATTCTATTTTATTAGGTACATCTGTCTTGTAGTCAATTTTATCAGTGCCACTTACCATTACAAACTGTAGTACATCTGTTTGTCTGAATAATTTGGTAGCCCCTTTTACCCTGTTCATCAAAGTACAGAACCCCCAGTGGCCAGGTGTTATATGTTATCATTTGGGTGTGTCAACCACAGTAGTGCTGCTGTCATTTTCTAAAGACCTTATTGTCTCTGCTGGGCTAAAATCGTGCCGCCACCCATCTGCAATGGCAGCAGTAAGTTAGATGTGTCTAATAATTTGGACAGAAAGTGGACACACACACACACACACACACACACACACACACACACACACACACACACACACACACACACACACACAC
>JBBPCW010000001.1:8121616-8133586 GCA_037974425.1 Phenacogrammus interruptus
TGTGTCTAATAATGTGGAGAGAAAGGGGACACACACACACACACACACACACACACACACACACACACACACACACACACACACACACACACTAACATGCACTACCATTTCAGTATCACTGCTGTGCTGTGAAAGAACCACCACAGACATAATACCACTTCTGGGTGTGTGCGGTTCAATATCTGTAGATACAAGGTAGTTGAACCTAAAAAAGGGGTCTTGTGAGTCCATAAATGAGCTCTGTTTAATATTAATTGCTCTGTTCTAAACTTAATTGCTCTGTTCTAAATACACTCCTTATAACTTCACAGTAAGCGGGTGGGGCTAAACTGCTACTACCTGAATAGGTAGAAAAGCAATAGTATTAATTTTCTTTAAACAATGTCTTCAGAACTGGTTGTTTAATGTCCATTTTTGTACTTAATTGACTAGGGAGTTGACATAGTGAACAGTGTTTTGTGACTTTTATTTAATAAAAGTGAGGAGAATTTGATTTTCCATTGCTTATTTAAAGAGCAACACCAACGAAAACTGAAAAAAAAAACATGATCTAGTAGCTGACTGTGTTCTTTTGGTCATATGTGACAGTAGCAAAGAGTAACGTCTTTCTTAGAAAATCTTCCAAAAGAATTATCAGGTGGCTTACGCTTTAAGTCACATGCCGTGATGTCAGAGTGTCCCACGGTCACAAGATCCAGCATTTTACCGCCTCTTTAATTGGAGTGTTTGTGTTGTAGAAGGTTCAGTTAAAAAACCAAGTAGCAGTGTGCCACATAGATGCATTGTGTTGGGGTACCAGGCACCAAACAGGTCTGTTTTCCTTTTCAATGGACTTGGTTTAAAAAAAAAGACACCCGTTTTGCTGTAATCCAATCGACGTGTTAGCAATGCTAATGTTATGGCTGTTGGCTTTTCAGAAACTGATGCTAACCAGAAACCGATGCTATCCTGTAGCACAACCTTCAATATAATATTTTTATTTATAAAATGACAGTTACTGACAGTAACACTCAGTTACTGCTTTGAGCGTACAAGTTTTTCAACATCCAGAAATATTAATGGCCGAATGGAAAAGGTGAACACAGAAGAGAGTAACTTGAACAAGAAACTACAGATCTCACTTTTCTTATGGATTACAAGACATGATTAAGATAGTTATTCTGTATGTGTCAATGTTAAAGAGCATGTCCTCACCTCTTCAGGGTCATTGTTCAGTCCACCATGTTTGCTCATCTCTAGCTGTGATTGGGTGTTAGGATTCATTGCCCTCGTGTTGCACTTCATCGCTGTTTATGCACCGAGTTAATGAACTTATCTCATTCTCTCTTTTTTCTCTTTTGTTCTTTCTCTCTCTCATCCTCACCATCTCACAGGCCATCCACAGTCACTCTGCTAATCAGCAAGCACTTGTTAATCAGCTACAAGGTCATCTGGAGGTGGAGGAGTGAGTATAGTGTTTGTGGGGGTGTGTTGTGGTAGAAACAGCTGATCTAGTTTGTCATGTAAACCAAATAAAAGGAATTTAGGGCTATGAAATGGTGATAGAAATGAGTGATTTTTAAGATTAAACATACTGAGTTATAATTAATCTGTTTGTAATGAAGCATGCATTTGCTCAGAAAGTCATACTTTGCCATGTATAATGATAGCAATATCATCATTTTGACCACTTCAATGTAGGTAATATGTCATTTGTTTATCATTATGGTGAATTTAGCACTAGTATAACACAAGAAGCTACAATAGATTCGCAAAACATGAATTTAAACTCCAATAACTGTATTTGTTTTGTGGCTTTTCTGTTTTGTGTGACTAATTTTTCAGTTCAGTTTTTATTCATTTATTTTAATGACGGTGGTTACATTGATAATGAATATATCTGAAAATCAGATTTGTGTTTTCATTGGGATGAAGGGCAGTGCAAAGCAGTTAACAAATAGGGCACCCAAATGACCAGCAGCGGCCATGGCCTGAACAATGGCAGAGCTCATCTAGCTATATCTAAATACCTAGAAGACCCTGAAGGCTCTGTTTTTTAATATATATCATATTCCAGTCACAGCAGTAATTGCAATGCCTTACATTGAGCCGCCCAAGCTAGAGTACAGATATTCAGCTTATGAACTACAACTTTAATATTGTATAACTAGTCATATAATATTACATTATATTATATTGTAATATTCTAGAATATAGTCATCTAATCCTTAGCTACCGAATGTACATCTGTAGGCCTTGTGTGTAGCGAAGTGATGAATTCCCTCCCCCTCCCTTTGGTAGAGCAATGAATGATACCATGAGCTTTAATGAAAACAGATCAAGAAAGACCAGACCACCCATCCTTCTGTCTGTCTTAGGTGACATCACAGCTATAAATAATGAATACCATGTTACTGAGAAAACGATCAAACTCCAAACGAATACGTCCCAATGCTTAATGATAATCGGCGGCGGCGAGCACTCTATTAGTTTCATTACAGGAATAAAAGATTAAAGAGTGGATGCGTCCGGCTAAAGTACCTGCCTCTATCACTGACCCTCCTCAGGCCTAACCCTCATTAAATACGGTGTGCTGGCCTCTGTGCATCCCTAATGACAAACCAGGGTTTGTGTTCATACCGCACTCATTTGTTTTGACTCCTATTGGTTTCAAATTGTGCTCCTGGCCTGTCAATCATTTTAATGATAGCATTAGAGGGCTGACAGCAAGATGAATCACTCTCTTTGTCTATTTTAATAATTGAGAAAATGCTATTCATATAGATCTGTCGATTCGATTTTGATAGAAGTGAATATAATCATCTAAATTGAGATGATAAGAGAGGGTAGAGGAAGCCGCCTGCATTTATTTCATCGCTGCACCTTCTATTTTTGAATTTATGATCCTCATGCTTATTATAATTATGTCTCATTTTCTGAGCTTTTTTTGCCCTGTGGTTTGTATATAGGCAGATAAGTTATATTATTTGCATGGCTGTCAGTTTGTGACTCATATATCAGCATAATATCATTATGCAATTTTAAAATCTCAATTCAGCCCCTTCCAAGAGAGCGATGTGACGGCAATCAGCATGATGAGAAAGTGTTATTAGACATCCTTATGAGCTGCTCCTGCAAGGGTCCTATTGTCAGGCTATACATCCAGGTATTCGTTCATATTCTATATATCTATGCAAATGTGAGATTCTATATTTGAGTGTAACCTGAATTAGCTGCTAAATTTAGCTGTTATTTGAAACGAATGCACAATGAATGAAAGACTTGGGTGCATCCAGTACTAGCCATTTACCTCCAGGACACTTTAGCTTAACATAAAAGTAGAGGCTGGTGTCACATGGTTGCTTTTATTCAGTTACATGTATTTTGATAGATTTATGCTACTCTGGATAATACTAATACATTATTATGTTTGTGAGGGAAATGATGTATTTTTACTGAGCCCTATTGTGGAAAATGTTTTCAGACTGAACGAGAAAACTATGCACCATGTACTCCTCAAATTAAAAAACCTGAAACATTTCTTTTTGGCCTAAAACTCAAGTTGGTTTTTGCTAGGATTTAAAAAATCTTTTCTTAATAGAAGAATCCACGTTTTCACTGGAGTATGAATTTATCACCTCTGGATAAATGTTTTTATCACCTCCGCAACCGTAAATCTTTATTATGTCTGGCTTACGTATGTTATTATGGTACAAATACTGGTTCACACGCCTTGATTTTATGTTAACGAGCATAATTGACATGGGGTAGAGAGAAAGTGAGAGAAAGCTGCTCATCTTTACACTTCAGAGCGATACTCTCTTGCCTCTCTCCCCCTTTCTCTCTCCACTCTTAACAGCTGCTCCGCCTGCAACAATTTGTCAGCAGTCACCATAAGGCCGTTAAATCAAGCCACAATTATCTGCTCTTAATTAGCGAATGGCAAGCGATTACAACTGCGGATTACTGTAAACACGAGGCATGAGGCGCTCAGACACCAGAAGGCATCAACCGCCCCATAATCCAGTCAAGTTGTCATCAAATCCCCAGCTAATTAGCAAAATTACAGGGCTGCTGATTGGAATTTTGAGACTGAGCGACACGCAGCTGCATTCCAGTGGCATTGTAAGTGATCTCTGCTGCGCTGTATATTTCCACTGAATTGCATGTTGAATAAACATTAGCTGCCTCAGCTCATTGCTTCCCTAGTTCTTCAACTCCAGTCAAAGAACTCCAGTAGAACTTTTTTTGTAGCATTTTATACGGGTGTGCAAATCCAATACTCAGTACAGGTATCAGTCCGAAATCACTGGATCGGATATCAGAAAATGCCCAAACTATCACATAAATATTTAACTGTCTCAAATGGCCCCCTACTCCCTACATAGTGCACTATGAAGGAAGACTCCTGCACCCCTAACAGTAGATATTATGTCTAACAAAGAGTCATTGGCAATTCAGCCATGATTCCATAGTGGACAAATTATGCCTGAGTGTAGAAACTCAAATTTTTTAAGTACTTTAGCGCATTATAGAGTAAGCAGGGAGCCATTTCATGATTTATCATGAACATCTTAGATGTTTAAGCGTAAGAACTTGGATTGGTATCGGATTGGAAGCAGCAGATACTCAAGGTTGATGCATAAGTATCAGTATCGTGTCATCCCTGGCATTTTCTAGTAACAGAATGTTCTCTTTTTAGTACTTTGTGAATAATATTTGTCTTTAAGAGGTCTACCTCAACCTATTGAGTTTATAGTGAACTGTGGTGGAACAGTTTAGAAGACAGTTCATATCTACAATGTTCTCTTTTTGCGAAAGATTATAATTTTAGTCACATGCTTTTCATGAGAGTGAGGTATTTTTATTATTTACACCCCTGTCAAGACTAGTTCTCGCATCCATGCAGTAGTCATATCTGGAAAGGAATGTGTTTACTTGTTTATGTTGTTGTGTTTACTTCTGGCTCTTGTTCCCTCATGGAGTTTTACACTTTGCTCTCATAAATGTGGAAAATGGTTTCAATTAAAAGGCGACTTGCAAAGATAGGGGATCTGTTGTCCTAGGTCTTGTTTATAAATGCCTGGCATGCAAAGAAAGAAGAAAAATGTGTAACTTGGCTGGCAAAATGCTTTGCTGTCCTAATAGATGGATGAAGGATCTAGTTGTAATACTGGAATGTTAAAAACGGAACAGGCTTCCTTTAACTCCAGAATCCAGACAGACGGAAATCAGAGAAGGTGCAATTAGTGTACAGTATATGGCTAAAGTTCATTTTTTAAAATGATGTCTGGCACAAATGCTGCGGATATTAAATATTTGGCTGATGAGGGCTTGGAACGAAGCGTGCTGTTTCTGATCTTCTAAATCTCGTCTGAAACTCAAACACTGGATGTGACCCCCCTTCTCTTTTAATTCAGAGCTCTTGTACTCTGGTCATACAATTTGTATGCTGGGAAATGAGGCCTCATTACTGTGTGCTATGGATTACTGGGTCATATAGACCTGGGTTCCTCGAGGTTTCTTTATTAAGAAAAGCTTTTGTTGAACTTGCAGCGATATATATTTTTTTCTTTCCATCTGGTTTGTGGCCCTGTGCTCTGCCGGACTGCGCTCTTTAATATTGATTGATAAGAAGCAGTCGGGATGAAAATTAGCGAATGAGGATTATTATTCCGGAAGACTGTTGTTGTTACTTGTTACTTGTCAGACAGGATCCTTTATATGTAAATCTTCATAATGGCCTTGTAGCATCTTGGTTTAGTTTTACATTTTTGTCCTCCTCTTTTCTTTTCGTAACTCGTCATCACTAATAGGGTACAAAGTTTGAATGTGGTGGTGGGGAGGATTCATTAAAGATGAAAATGCAGCTCAAGCATGATGGACTTCATCCCATTCATTGCTTTTTATATAAATCTCATACAAAAGACTTGAGTTTTTCTTTACAGGCAAATTAGCATTAGAAATAGTTTAATAAGCGATAAAGTCTGGAGCTGATGATGTCGATCATAAAACAGCAAAGTACTTGGAAAGTTGCACGAGAATGCAGCTTTTAACTGGCCGAGTTCATCTGGGCATAAAATAGGCTGTTTGGAGGACTGGGGAAAAAAAAGCCTGCATTATGCGGTGTGCACTATAGATCATTAATTAGATGGCCGTCTCTTTTTAAGAGATCTTTTGGGGAGCAGGACATCATTCGCAAAGCGTTTTAATAGACAGTACATTCTTGGTCTTCTACTCGTTATCTTCCTTCTTATTTGTGTCTGTTCCTATGTTATTGTTATCTGGGGTATTGAAGTCTTGCCTCATCCACATTTGTTAATAACCTTGCTGCCCTGCAAATTAACAGAAGAAAATGCCTATTTGACTCTGCTGAACAAGGTCATGTCATAATGTAGTGTGGCGTCCCTTTCAGAAGACGCTGCTCTGCTATTTGAAAGCGGTCATCAAAGAGACTTGTGTTTCTCTCTTCTTAGTGCCCCCCATTTCCTCTCCTCAGTCTTTTATGAGCAGGAATGCATGTGACAACCTGCTAGCCAATAGCTCGAGCAGAATTGTAAAGATGCAGTCAAAGTTCAGAGAGTCTAACGTGGCGCTCATCAAGTTACTAAATTAACAGGTGAGATATGGGGATATATATGTATTTATATATATTTATATGTATTCTGAATGGACTGTAAGGTCCAAATAGTGCAAAATGTTGTGTTTTGGTTACATTTATCTTTCACATGATGAAGGCGTTTCATTGTTTGTCTCTTAGGTTCACTTATTAGTGTGGGTTTATGTACCAAAAACAGTCCTAATCGATCATCTTTCTGCATAACCATTTTCTAACCTCTCTTTATTCATGTGCTGCACTGATTGCCTTCTTTGTATTGCGCCACATTCACAAAGCAGTCCAGGTTGAAATGGCCTTTAGAGCCAACAGTCTGAACCTGACCCAACAAAATTCTTTTCACACCTGACCTGACCTGAACTACAACATCAAATTCTGAACAAGAATCTAACCCAAGCTTAAAAAAAGAAATCCACCCAAACATGAATCGGCATATTTTCGCACAGAGTCCAGAACAAACCTGACAAGATTGTGCTGGTCACTGTGCAATACCTTGCAGTCAAACATAGTCTTCATTAGATCATGGATATATAAAATATCAAACCATATAGAATAACACAATATAAGAAAATAATCAGGTGTCCAAAGTGTCATTTAAACTCTGATTTAAGTGTTTTATTAAATGTTTTACAAGATTCCAAATGTTTTATTTTTCGTTTCTCATGCTGTGTGCTGCTAATATAACAAGATGGTCGCATTCACTTGTTTAATCCTTTACAGAGAACATGTTACTTATAACATAAAAGCATTTTCCTGAATGGATCTGATGTTTATTTATATGTTTTTCTTAGCATGGATCTCATGGACCTTGGTGCACAAGCCTATGACTCAAGCATACTTCATTTACATATTTCACTTGAATTTTATAAAAAGTAAGGACATTATCTTTTTCTATCATATGGGAATCTTTAATCTAGCAGTGCCTGTCGGGATAGTGCCTATAGGCCACATCAAAAGCAAACAGACCTGACCTTCTTATAAAGAAGCTTCCTCTGTGATTCTGACAGCGCTCACATGATGCATCAGCCTCTAGCAGCGGGTAAACCCACCCTGCTCTCCATGAGGCCATCTCCCTGTCCAGCCTACGAAAGGAGCCCTCTCGTATGATCTGGCTCCTGTCTGATTTATAACAAACATGCGGAAGGCTTCAAGTCTTCAAACTTCAAACAGATGACAAAAAAGCGTAGTTCACTTCCTCAGATTAAAAAACAACGAAAGTCAAAACAAATCTTATCAATAGGTAAAAAAGTGACTTTTCCATTGAATTGTATTTCTTCTTTTGCGAGATTGATAAGGATATCACCCCTGTATTTAAGTGTGACAGCACAGAGATATGGCATGCTAAGATTAAAGTAAAATCATAAGTATGCAAATCCAGTGTGGCTTAAAGAAGGAAACAGCTACACTTTTACACCAGCAGGTGTTTTTTTTATTATCATATCGGGGCTCCTGTTTGCTCATTTAACACGCAAAGCACCGAGATATGACCCTTTTAATGGCATTTAATGTCTAATAGTTCTGATTTAATATTTGTTGTTTGTTAAATTGGAAAGCAGAAGCATTTGTCTTCATTCACATGGCATATTCCTGAGTGAAACAGAACAGCCCCAACCAACAAAAAAAAATCTAAAAATGAAAGTGAGGGAGAAAATACAGTGATGGAAGTGAGCAGTGCCTGTAGCTGTGAGTGTCCAAGCAGCTGGAAAGTAAGTTGGTGCTCCTTGGTGTTCTTATTAGATGAGGGATGGTGGTGTTGGGGGCACAGAAGACATGCTCTGATATTATTGGGTAATGGTTAATATGATCAGGGGCATGATCTCACAAAATAAAGAAGGTCCTGTTCACCCTAATCAGTATTGCAAGATTGAGTGTAGCAGCACTGTGCTCCAACAAACATGACATTGTTAAAAAAATGACCATGCTTTATATATATATATTGCAAGTTGTGGTGTTATGCTACATGTATTTATCCTGCATATGAACATTCCAGTCTTTACATGCAGTCATGCAAAGACCAAGAGAAAAACAATGAAGAACCAAAGTGTGAGTCTCACACATGCCATTCGGTTCAATTTAATTTAATTACATTTTATTTATATAGTGCTGTTTACAACCAAGTTGTCACAAAGTAGCTTTACATAGTTTAGGTCCAATACTACCTGCTACGTCTGCTGTGCATTCCCTCCTTTTTTTGGGGGGGGGGGGGGGGGTCCAGTCATTAAAAGTTTGAATGTACCCTACATGGAGCAAACCGGAATTAGGTGGAGAAAACACGACTTGGGTGTTTCTCGTAGTCGGTCACCAGGTTTGAACACAGCTCAGGAGGGATTTTGGTCCTCTTTATAGAAACTCTCTAAATCTTTTCTTGGCTGCTCTTTGCAACTTGAACCTTTAGCTCCTCCACAGATTTTCTGTAGGATTGAGGATTTTACCAGGACCTTAATGTGCTTCTTCTCTAGCCACTCCTTTGCTACCCTGTCAGTGTTTTGGCTGAGGGAAGGATGTTCTCGTCCAAGATTTTAAAGCACATGGCCCCATCAATTGGCCCCTCATATCAGTGAAGTCATCCTGTTCCCTTAGCAGAACAACACCCCCAAACATAATGTTTCCACCTCCATGCTTGACTGTGGGGATGACGCTCTTCTGGTCATACTTAGCATTTCTTTTCCTTCTCACTCGGCTGGTCGAGTTGATGCCAAAGAGGTGAATTTTGGTCTCATATGACCACAGCACTTTCTCCCAAGCCTTCTCTAAATCATTTAGATGCTCACTGGCAAACTTAAGATTGGCTGTACATGTGCCTTCTTGAGCAGTGGGACCTTGTGGGTACTGCAAGATTTCAGTCCAGTATGATGTAGTGAGTTGGTGTTCTTGGTGACTGTGGTCTCAACTGCCTTCAGATCATTAACAAGCTCCTTCTGTGTAGTTCTGGGCTGATCCCTCACCTTTCTCATGAGCATCCTCACTCCATGAGGCAAGATACTGCATAGAACTCCAGGCTGACGGTCATTTTATATTTCTTCCATTTACGAATAGCAGCACCAACAGTTCTCACCTTCTCAACAGGCTTCTTGCTGATGGTTTTGTAACCCATTCCAGCCTTGTGCAGTTCTACAATCTCTGTTCAAGTTAGTAAACTTACAAATTCAGCAGGGGATCAGATCATTATTTCCCCCACTGTACTTCTCATTAACTTTAGTGGTTAATTAGCCCTACATTAAAACCAGTGCAAAATGTATTTTTGGGAAATATTTTGTAATTTTTGGGAATATTGCAGTCATAAAAAGCAATGAAGCAATTTAATGCCGATATATATTCTGTCCAACCTGCAGCCCCTTTATCACAGGACTGAATTTGAATGCAATCAGGCCATCACTAAAGCTTGAAAATGCTGTGTGAGATGTCTTTAATCAACCTCTGACCATTGGTTTGATGTATCAAATGAGGTTTGGCCTCAGGCGAGCTGATGGGGTGAGTCAGGTGTCTCGGGGTCATGTGGGACAGAGTGGACTCGACCTGCCATGGCAAACGAGTGCAGTGCCCTGCATGCATGACTGATGGAGGCGGCCAGAGATGATTACAGCGCAGAGGGAGAAAGTAGCAGCAAGAGACTTGCGAAATATTCTCATTATGGGTCATGACGATAATTACCTGACACCTACAGATGGAGTCCACTCTTAATCAAACAAATGGATCATTACTGATATTGATTCAAACTAAGATGTTTGAAATAATGACTGCACTGAGTCAGGCAAGGAAAAAAAGGGGCGGGGGTTCTCAAGGTAATTTCCAGTAACTCCCCTCCCCCCACCATCATTCCCGGTCTAAATAATAATGGAACGTCTTACTTCATTTCAGCATAATGGTGAGAAAATGAGCATGGCAGCAGAGGCTAAATTGCCCCTGTCTAATCTGCATAGATTGCTGGGCTAGAATAAAGTCAGAAAGGATTTGATTTCAAATTTCTACACTCACTATTCATAAAAGGCTATAATTCACGTCCTTTTATGAACAAAGTGAGCTCGATTGAACATACTTAGCACTAACAATATCACACTGTTGCTTTACCTTGATCCATTGATTGGGTTTTTTTTGTTATTATATGTTGATTCTGTCTCCATTATGGCTGGATGTCGATTTGAAAGCAGTGTGGAGCTGTGGCAGGAATGTATGGCAGAAACAGCGCTGACATTGTCAATATTAAAAAGAGATATTTAAATATTTAAACCTCATTAAATCTTGACTTTCTAATTGAATGCCGAACCTGTCGAGTGCTCAGAGCGCTTGAATGGTGTTCTAGTGTTTTGAATAGTGAATAGTGAATAGTGCGCTGATGTTTTGCGTTGTTTGCTCAATGCACGACAGTTCTCATATTGATGTGATATATATATTTTTTCCGAACAATCCACCACATTCTGCACACCTCTGTCCTCGGAAGAAACGCTCTCAGTGAGGTTAGTTAGTCAGAAGCTTTTTAAAAAGCCTGGGTTAATATTTGAGAATGTCATTAGACTCTTCATAATTAAATGATGGCCATGATCCCTCTTAAGCTGAGGGACATTAAAGTGTCCTGCAGAATGCAAAGTTAATTAGAAATTTCATGAGACAGGAGTTCTTGTAAAACAGCACAGATCTCAAGGCGCGCTTAGCTAAAGCAAACTTCAAATATTTGAGGGATACGTGATCAGTAAGATTGTTAAAATGTAAAGAAGCATTCTTTCCTCATCAAGAGTTAACTCTTTGGTGTCTGTTAGCTGATATGACATTTGGCAGTTAATTTCCTCCTCTGGGTGTGTTCAGGTTCCACGGACATCAAATTAAACATTGAGTCTGAAAAGATGTGGTGTCGTTTCATGTGCCTTGGAGGAAGCACCTGCTAACCTTCACTCTCCCAACTTGATAATGTCATAGTGATGTAGCAGACCTAGCTAGTGAGTAGCTTTAGGTTCTTCAGTGGTTCTTTAGTAAAGGTGAAGGTTACATATACAAACTTGACCTCTCCAAGAAACATTTGGATACACAAAAAAGGTTATTTTTATAAAAAATAAGGTTTCTCTTTATAATAACCATGTGCGGGTGTTTTCCTTAAAAGAATCTTTTAATAATTATTCTATAAAGCACAAAAAAGGGTTTCAGCAATGTAGTAGATGTCAGGGCTGGCACGCTAGGGCCGTGCCAGGTTTGGTTTTTCTGGTTTGGGTTTTTCGGTTCTTGGTTTCCCTTTTCTAGTTTGGTTTTGTCTGTTCTGGTTTTGGATGCCCTTATGGCTTTTTGGTTCACTCAGCTCTGTTTTGGTTTAGTGTTTGGTTTTGGAGCCTGTCCTGTCCTGTCGTGTTCTGTTCTGTTCTGTCTAGTCTCGTGGGTGTTCTCTGTTC
>JBBPCW010000001.1:8139268-8152024 GCA_037974425.1 Phenacogrammus interruptus
TGTGTGTGTGTGTGTGTGTGTGTGTGTGTGTGTGTGTGTGTGTGTGTGTGTGTGTGTGTGTGTGTGTGTGTGAAAGATGTTGGCAAAGGGTGGCCGTGGATTTCTTTAAGTTAAAAACAGAAAGACCAGACTGTGCTGGCTAAACAAGGGGACCTCTAAGCCCACTCTTTGAAATGGCTCTTCTCTGGAGAAAGAGGCTCTGTTTCGGTGTGTTAATGAGAGACTGTTAGTAGATGCGGCGAGTCAAAAAGCGTGGCGTTCTCTCTTATCCGCAATACGCCCGGCAACATGAAGCAACTGACGTTTTTTTCTTTATCCCAGGATTATACATTTTAATGAGGGAAGGCAGGGCTTGTTAGTGGTATTAGTCATTTGCACTGTCACAGTTAAAAATACTCCCTTTTTAATGTGTGCACACACACACATACACACATCTTAGCCCTCACATCCATGGCGCAGTCATTAAAAATAAAACCACAGGCTTTTAAGACTCGGAGCCCAAAGCCAGAAGCATTGCAAAGAAAGGCTCCCCTGGAAACAATGATGAGGAATCATCTTCATTTGTTGTTGTTGAAAACGCGGTGGAGGTTTGCAGAGGTTAAGCTGGCTTTTGATGTGTTTTTAACTCGTTTTAGCTCAGTACAGGGATTAATTCGAGAGAACCCCCCCACCCTATCCCCCTCCACCCCACCCTATCTCCCTCCACCCCACCCGTTTCTCAGGCACAAATTCTAATTTTCATCGCGGTGAGTACTGTTCATACAAAAGAAAGCCAGACTGCGACTGCTCTCCTGCCCAACTTCCTGCCATAATTTGAGTTAATGAACATGTGGTTTGGGGGCGTGTGTGTGGTCTTCTCCAAGAAAATGATGGTACCCTGAAAATATTGTGACTTTTTTTCCCCCTCTGTTCTACCAAAATGAGCTCAGGCTGCACGTGAACCGTGGAGGCCCCTCACCAGCCAGGCTTGACAATTACCCCTGTGATTATGCTACATTAGTTTATTTCCGTGTTGAGAAATGAAAATAACTCCAGGGCACTTACTCTCGAACCCAATGCATTACGCTGTATGATTTTCTCACCTGGAGAGGGCCTATTTCTAACAAGATTTAGACAGGAGTGATGCATGGACTGTGGTGGCACCATTTGACCTCTGTGATTCTGGTCACTTCAGTCAGCCTAAGGACTGTTATGGTTTGGTACTTCAACTCAATTTTTAAAATCTTCATTGAAACGAACATTATTTATGAATTAAAACATTGCATTGCTATACTGCATGTCTTCACTGTCGGATCAACACTGTGTTATCATTCATTTGGAACTTTTCTCTTTGTCTGTTCATCATGAAATTTGGAAACGATATAAAGAGCAGCTGACAAAATTTGTATGTCCAAAATAGATTCTAACTAACATACGCATTTTTGCCACGTGTTGCTTCTACCTTTTTTCAGTCTTGCCCTTAATTCAGCTGGACATTAACTGACCTCTTATTACTTCTCAGCTAAAATTGTAACTAAGGTATACATGCTCCATTTAGAAGTCTATTGTTGTGCCCTTTTTAAGCCCTATTAAGTCAGTCGCTGGTAATTAACTAATCAAGCCAATAAGTGCTAATTAACTGGCAACTAATAACCACTTCATTAAGCAGCAAGCCTTTTTATCGTTAACTGCTGCACAGTCCTTATCTAAGTACAGGATGTACAGGGCTCTTATGGAAGATGAATCCATTCATGGTGGAGGGGCACATGCAAGGCAAAATAGTAAAAAAACAAACAAAAGCGTTTTACCATATTAACCATCTTCAGAACATTATTCCACTGTGTTCTACCATCTGTTCCAGTAAGCATAACATTGTTCTTTGGAACGATACCACACAAGAACCACCTTTAACCCCTTAAAGAACCTTAATATTAGAACCAATAATAGTTTCATCACCTTTGTTTTAGAGTTGAGGTGGAATTGTGCAATTTGATGCCACTGATGGAAAGTGTGGCAAGTTATCCAGTCAAGTGTGTGTTACGCTCACGTTTACCATCCAAAAAAACATTCAACTAACTCATGTTCTTTTTCTGCATTATTTCTTTTTTGTTTTCTCTTTTTCTCTCTCTCCCTCTTTCTGCCCCCCCCCCTTCTCACCCTCCTCTTTCTGCCCCCCTCCCCCTGTCTCTCTTATAATGATGTGCAGTTCTATGATGCTGTAAACTTTAATCAAAACTGTAATTGGCCTTTGTTAATGGACATTGTTATAAAAAAGTGGTACTTTGGGATTATTTCCACAATGGGGGAACTGCACAGCGCATTTAAAATTCTGAGACTCTTTTGGAGAAAGGAAATGTAAATTTTGCTTCATGGCGTGCATTTAAATATTATAGTGGAAGGACTGGAGGCAATAAGCCTCATTGCAGATATTCCTCGTTATTTGAATACATAATATCTTGTGTTAAATTGTCAGGGAAACGAAAATGAATGTTAATAAAAGTCCTGTCCTTTTTTAAAGGAACATTATGAGCATTAGCCACTGGCGAGCCGGCACTGCAATGCATTCCTAGTAATCCATCAGTACACTCCTTAAATTGGCTTTTTAAGATTGAAAAGGCGGGTTTGGGAAGGGGGGTATAGATGGGAAGCATATGCACCTGATTGGACTATAAATGAGCATGGGGGGTGCAAGTCTGGGCCGAGGCTGGCCTGCCCCCCCGCCATGATTATTGCCCACGTCTCCTCCGCTTTCTAAGGTGACCTCTATGAGCAGAGTCATGGACATCACTTATTTTTTAACTCTGCGATGGTCTGTTCACCCATTTGGAGCACGTTTTGTAGTTAGGTATCTTGTACTCATGCTGGGAGCACTTTTAATGTCACCAGAGAAGCAGATTTGGTTCTCTAAAAACTTTGTAGTGAATGGTTTGTAAAAAAAAAAAAAACATGCTTGGAGAAGGACAAGAAGTGTAAAGAACCTTCAGAAAATGACATAAAGATATTTCCTAGAACCAAACACCCAAACCTAAAACTGCTTAGAAACCATGGAGGAGCTCATGGGGGGGAACTCTTAACATCCAGTAAGGCAGATCATGGCAGATGTTTCTTTGTCTTCTGGTTATTTTGAAGGATTTTAGGGGAGTAAAGATCCACATTTTTTGAGATTTGGTATGATTTTCAGTCATGCGATTAATTATATAATATTTTTGATGTGATAAAAGTATATAATAACATACTACACAGTCTGTTCTCTGACAGAACCTTTTGATGGCTGCAACATCAGTCCTCTCACAAAAAAAAAAAAGCTTCCCCCAAAAAACCCAGCCCCCTGAATTTAGCCCATAGAAGTCTTCTCTGGTTGGAATCTCCTCTTCAGCTTACCCTGCAGGGGTTTTGCTCAAAGGACTGGGATGACCATGTCAGAAGCTTGACTTTTTGGTCATTGAACGATTTTTATGTGGATATGGGTCTCCTGGTACTTCATGAAATCCATTATGTGATATAACCTAGCAAAGGTCTCAGTGTGTTTGGAGAAAGAACAGCTTAAACACAGATCACAGATCCCCCACCATACTTAAGAGTGGGGCTGAGGTTCTTTTCTGTTTCTCCGTTTTACAGCAAACTAACCTTGAGCGCTTGTTTCCGAAATGTAATTTCTTGTGTCTGCGTAACCCAGTTCCAGTCAAAGTTCCATCAGAGTCTAGCAAAGTCTAGATGCTTATGTCTGTTTTAGAGGAAAGAAAGGGTTTCCTTCTGGCACACTTTTCTTCAGAATTTGTTAACATGGAGATGGCTTTGATTCTTGGATAACAATTTGCCACTCTAACATCCTCCTAACTATTCATGGGGATGAATACAACTCAAAATCCACTGATTCTAAATTCATAACAGTGTATGTGGACCTTTTCTGGTGGGCAGCAATTTTATTAAGGCCGTTGCCGAGGGATGTTGGCATATTTGTCCCCTTATATTTGTACAGCAGTGAAACATGAGGTTCTGGGTGACAACTTAAGGGATTACTGAGTTTTGAAGGGTGCAAATAATTGCAATATAGTTTTGTTTTTAAATGGTTTTACATCCTTAATATTTCCGGCATTATATTTAACTGATTACAAAGACATTTTTACACATGTTTACCAATAACTCTGGAGCAGACCACATACTTACTTTCTAAGAAAATACAGTTAGTTTATGCTGGGTGCTATTTGCATTGCATAAGCCCCACCCCCCTCTCAGTTCACTTTACTCTAATAGAATACATTGGAACACAGCAATTGGAAGACCCTTAAATAAGACCCAGGGGAATGTGGTTTTCTTCTACAGTGTTTTAAAATCCTGAAACCCTTCATTTATATACATAAAAACAACACACAAGTCCCTTTGTATGCCTTTTCATTTTAAGTTTTGTTTTTATACATTTTTGCAGTGTTTTATTTAAAAAGTGAAAACAGTGCATTATTCAAATATGAGTTACTATGAATTTAATCTTTCCTTTAATAGACATCTCAACTATCTGAGGTTTGTAAAATAAAACTGTGTGACTATTATTGTTGATGTTGCCCTGAGGAACAAGACAAAGAATGCAAAGAAACCCCATGCTTTCTTCTTGGTAAAGCCTTTAAAGGGTTAAGACAAAGGCTCATGCAAGGAACGACTGTCTGGGGCTGATTAGTGGAAGACGACTCTGGGGGGGAAGGATGAGTAGCCCTAGCAAAGGCCAGCTCAGGTCAAAGCTGCCCTTTGTGAAGTGGAGGATGGGCTCCCCACCCCACCCCCCACCGCTTGCTCTTGAACTTGAGCCTTTAAGTTGATCACGTGCCAAGATCAAGTTCATTTTGAAGGCACAGCTGGAAATCAGCATGTTTGATCAAGACATGGTGAAACACAAGCAGGCGCTGTCCATTAAACCTGAGTTAACCCTTTCTGGACCTAGCGTTCCACATGGACTCCCTTAAGAACAGCAGTCAGAGCTGGACAGAAAGAGTTAATCCTGAAGGAGAGGTGACCTTTCTTATTCCCTGTTCACTCCCACCTCTTTTTTTTATCATGCCTCTCCAAAGGGACTCATCATACGTGGGGCTCTATGAACGGGGAAAGGAGCGCATTGTCCTTATCACCTCCTTGCAGAAAGTGGCCGAGTAATAGGACTTTGTAAGGAGAAATGAAGCCCCGGCCTGATGGCGGCTGATTAAAAATTGACTCTGCCACATCAAAGAGGAGTTGAAGGTGAACGCGATGATCACTTCCCTCCGCTTGGGGACCACACCGCCATTTCTTTTATTCAACCTTGAAAGATTTGCTCTGAATAAGGAAATCTCCCGCAAGCCTATTCAGACCGGATGGGACCAAGCCGAGCGCTCCGTTCTTCGCATTAGAAAAAATCATAAAATTCAATTTTTGCACTAATGACGTCTTAGACCAGGATTGGTTTGTTATCGATGTGGAGAGATTTATCTAGGCCTTGTGACTGATGGCTCACTGCAGCCCTTGTATAAGGGGCAGTATAACTACTATATGAGCTCCCAGTGCACACTGTAAACCCCAATGATGAAAGTCATTAGTTGGATGGAATGTAAAATATATTCCGTACAAAAACCACATGCTGAGTGTTTTCAGCACTTTCCTCTTTTTCATTTGATAAAACTGATCGTTTTAGCAGAGTTCTATTTCCAGTTTTAAGTAAAAAAATATTTACAGACACTTGAATGCCATTTTGTGTCTGAGGCTAAAAGCGCCAAAAGCTAACTGGAAGGCTGAGCTTCTCCACGTCTTTGGCTTCTGTATAACAGCTATTATTTTTCCATTATAACAGGTTATCTTTATGCTAATACTTAAATGTGAAGGTCTTTTGCTGGTATTTACTATGGCATTTAGTCTGACAGTTTAGCAGTCCAGCCTGGGATACTAATATAGATGCAAATGATGATCAGCTTCTGATTGGACTGGAAAAATTAAAATCTGGCCACTTCTGATTTTAGTAACCAGTCCATGGTGTTTGTAATTGTACTAACACGTGTTAAATGTGTTGTAATATGTTGAATTTATCACTAAATTCTGTGAACTGATGTTCATTTTTAAAACTTTATGGGAATATTATTGAGTGAGCCCGTGGTTATTAACAATGGATAAGTTCCACTTCAGTTATGGTCTTGTACATTCATTAATAAAGCCCTTTTAAATGGAACCAGTGCCTTGGAAGCTATTTCTAGGTCATAGCATTTACTAAGAGTAAGATACTGAAAATTAAGTAAGTGAGTATGTTCCACTTTAGTTATGGCCCTGCAAATTCGTCAGTAAAGATCTTTCATTGTATTTAATCACGTGGCCAGTCACATGACTTTTACATCTTGTGCCACATGCTCAAATGTTGCTGCTGGAAGCACATTCCAGTGAATAAATCATGGTGGGGGTCCTAGGTCACATACTACGGGTAGCTATGCCACTGAGCACAACTCATCGAAATGTATAGTGCTAATGCTAATGATGCTCTCCATGACCCATAATGTTTCAATGCATGAGGAAGACATACATGTAGATATATATATATAATCTCTGTATTTAGGCTTGTGTGCCAGGTTCAACAATAGCACACATTTTTGTGGAGAATTTGTGGCTGAAACATAGCACAAAAAGGCTCAGTACATCTGGTCCTGGCTCTTTTTGTGTGTGTGTGTGTGTTCAGGCACAGATTTGAAATGTAAAACAGTGATCGCCGTTAAAATAGGTCCCCCATCACCTCCCTCTTTTCCATACCTCACTTTTCATACTGCAGCCAGTGCTGCACATGTAGCTATTGAGAGCCATTGTTTCAGCCATTCTCTCTGAGAATGCCTTCATTAGCATACATAGTGTGCAAAATCACCAGCAATGTAATCTCCATGTGGCGAATGACAAAATAAAGGTGTCACGCGAGGTCAGAAGCTGCTGATGGCTGGCTGATGCCTCTGATGTCGGGATTTGAAGACGTTGAGCAGAGTGTTGGCATATAGGCCTATTTGGCATATAGTGAATACAGCAGATTTGTAATCAGGGATGACACATCCAAGCAAAACACTAAAACCCCATCTGACAGGCTCACAATAACAACAAGATGCTCAAACGAGAAAAGAGTTTGGCAGGTGTCTCAGCTCATTTAGGACTGTGCCGATCTTAAAAGTATAGATTCTTTTTTGACGATAATATTGTATTTTAAACGTTGAATTGCCTGCTCAGAAGCAAAATTATTTATGACTGCCCAGCTGACAAGATAAGAAATTGTGGTTGAATAAACATTGGATTAAACATTAGAGGAACAGTGCCACTTTTGTTTTAAAGCCAAATATAGGCATTTTGAAGGCTGTTGTATTAATGATAATAGTCTTTTTCATCATCATATGCTGTGGGACTTCTAAGCCATTTTATTACATTGTTATAATGGATATCAAGTTTGTTTAGAGGTTTGATATGCACCCTTTAAATATAAAGGTGTCACAAAGAGTCCTGCAATTCCATAGAAGAACATTTTAGTGAACATGTATATGGGATGTGTGAGTGTGAAGAACCCCCATACAATCTCACATATTGTAACTTCTACTCCAGAACCATACATGAAAACCAAGAACCATGTGGGAATCTTTATTTTCTAGAGGGAATACGTGAAAGGAAACTATTATTTTACAATATTTTAACCCAATATAGATGGGTTAAATAAAACACAAAACGTTTTTAGAATCTAAAGTAGTTTTTAGAATCATTACTCTTCAGTTTCACCACTCCCATTGTGAACTGGGTGGTGAGTTTTGCACCCAACCCCTCTGAATGACTTTGTTTACATCTTAATCATGTAATTATGTGGCAATTTTGAAAAACAGGTGAAATTATCTTTTAAACGGGTACTGTTGATAGGAAAAGCTGCTGTCTTTGCACAGTCTATAGAATCTGAGGCTTGTTCCATCATCCAGCAGCACTGCTTTTGATTGTGTTAACCCAGCCTCGCGCTGCTGGTTCTGATGATCAGGAGATGAAGGCCTAAAAATAAAGCCCCGTCCAAATTAGAGCGGTAAACTTGTGGAAAGCTGTCGCCGAAAAGGTGTCTTGTATTTACAAATGCAATTACTGGCCTCCCGTCTCCACTTCATTAAGTGGCAATCAAAGCAATCCGGCATGACAGTGTGCAGAATTCAAATGAAATGTGTATCTTTGAAAGTTTGCACCAATAAAGCCTTCTCTTGACTCGCGATGAGAATTTCACACCTATTAACGCAGTATCTGTGCTTACAGTCCCTCTGTCTTTGTGATGTGCCTGGGGGTGTTCAAATGGATTTATAGAGAAGGAGAGAGAGAGAGAGGGAGGAAAGAAAAGAAGTCTCCAGGGATGTAAGCCACAGCTCTGTGAGTTTGCCACTAATAGTGTCCCTGTCATGGGTTTGTGAATTGCAAATAGTTAAGTGCTAATAGGCAGATTACGAAAAGAAACTAACCATGTCCACAAATCCTTTAACTAAGACTCTGCCTTTTTTCGTTTTTGCTGCCACTTTCTTATTGTCTCAAGAAAAAAAAATGCATATTAATTCTTGATAGCTGGCGGGGACTCTTTATCATATTTCAGAAAGTGCTGTGTCCATGATCCTGGTGCATTTTCATTATTTATAAATAATTTCATGAATTATGCATGCGTTTAGTAAATGTACTTTAGTATTAAACAAATTAATTCACCGTTTGCTCACGGTGCTGCTGAAGCACTTTCACTACATTCCGTCTCAGCTAATCTTGTCCCGAATTGGCTGCCAACCAGCAGTGTTTGGCTCGACAAGGGGGGTTAAAAACAGAGCGATAACTATCTCATCTCGACCATCTCTGTATCTGGTGCTCTCGAGCGATGATAGCCAGTGCTTTGAGCCCTTTTGGTCTGAGACTAAGCGAATAGCAAATGGACTTTTCCCCCAGTGCGCTTACATGCACAGAAGGGCCCACCTTTAAAGATGGTTAACTTCTGTGGTACGGACTATTAGAGCGGTCTGTGGTGAAATTGACTATGACCTCTCCAAAGGCTCCTTGGCGGCGTCAAGCAGAAAAAATAAATGATCGCAAGTTCATTTGGACAGCTCCATCAAAAACAGCGCAAGAGCGTTTGCCCATTGCTCTCGGCCAGGAGAAATGACAGACCCTAACTGAGAACTCCATCAGCAGCCCAGAGAAAGTTATCAGCGTCCCAATCAGATCCCTCATCCATTCCCAATTTTTCGCCCCGGCCACTCCAGCCTTGGCCTCTTCCTCCGCGCTCTTTCGGCCTGCTTCTTTGATCATGTGTCTCTCTGCATGTTTAAGGTTTGGTGGAGGTATAGCGCGGGCGCAGTGGTGTAGACATCTCCATATGAATGAGGGCAGGAGGGGCACTGGGCTGCAGATAGCCGGGTGAATGATAGGAGTTTAGTGGACCCTGCAAAGCCCTCGGTGGTTTCTCCACCACATATCAAAAAGGGCATTAGATTCTGGCACGCTTGAGGAGTTTGGCTTGGCAGGGGCCCAGGCCTTAATAGCTAGGGATATGTAGGTTATGAATAAGGTGCACTTGCGCCGCCAGGAGAGCAGGGGGGAATCGCGGTCAACGCTGGCAGGACGCCCTGACCACAGACGCTGCGATTGTCCCCCCCTCTCTACCAGCAAACCCCCCCACCACTACCACCACAGGCACACACTTCTCTCTTTCTCCCGTCTTCCCTTCCAGTTCTATAAAATTCCTTTCAGGCACATTAAAAAAAATACAGCTCTTTAACATCTGCACATTCCCGTCTACTACAACTGTGTTTTTGTGTCTGTAGATTTTTAGTTCTTTTGTAAAATGCGGGTAAATGAGCAAATTATTGAGGAAAAACTCTGCACTTCAGAATCTGACTTATACTATAAATGTGTGGAACACTGCCTTTAGAAAAACACAAACTACAAAAATGGGTAGAATTTCTGTCCGGATATCGACTGTATGTTGCTGATAGTTGGAACATTCTTCAATGTTCTCCACTCAACCAAAGTAGATGGCATGAGACACTGAAAGAAGTGGGGGCTAACAAAACGCTTGCTAGCCCCAGGCCATTGTTTCTTCTTTATTTTTGAGTTATTTTTTTGTTTCCTCCCCAAAACTTGCAGAAAGTGCTCCTGCGGGTCCAGCAAATTTTTGTGACCTGTCTGGTGCTTTGCTAATTTTGATTGGCTCGGCAGGAGTGGTTTTCATTTTCCACCGGAGATTAGATGCAAACTGGTTTCTGCTGCTCGTGTGAGTGCGCACTCGTGTGGTGCCTTCTCCGACGCAGTGTGTGTTCTATAGATCCTGACTGCAGGTAAAGAGATTTGCCCCGACGAGCTGCAGGTAGAGCTTACGGTTCAGCAGCAGCCGTATCTCCACAAGGCTCCTGTCTGATGGACTCTTTTTAATTAGTGCACTTTATGAAATAGTCATTATGATAATGGCAACACATGCATGTAATATTGAATTTTTAATCAAAAGCATGATGTTTTTTTTCTACTTACAAGATGTAGATTTGCTTAATATGCACTCAAACCCTCTCTGCAGTTGTGTAGCAATAGAATAATTTATTAAAACAAATGCTACATTTTTACAAAGTCTTCAAATTAAATGTGACCACTACTAAAAGATGTAATGCATGGGTATAAAATATGCATGAAATTATGCAAATGTGGTGGAAAAAGACTTCCAGCTATACTTGTCGGCTGGGTTTCTGAAGGATTGCCAGTTTTCAGATTGAAGCCGCATTGACTTGGACATGTGGGATCTACACTCTTCAAAATAAGAGCGCTTGCCAGAGAAGAACCACTTTTGGTTCTCTGAAGAACCTTTGAGAGTACAGTCCTTTAAAAAAAAAAACACTTTTGAACATATGAAGAAGATTTTTCAAGTTGCCTCTTTAGTGTAAAGGCTCTATCCATTAAGAAGCAGTTTAATGTAAAGGTTCTAGACCAATTAAAGGTTTATTTCTACAACCGACCAGCCAAGACAACACCTTTTTGATGTCCAGTGGAGATAAAACAGTTATTTTGTGGCAGAATGCGCGATGACTATCAAGCTGCACTCCTGCACTTTAGTCAAAATAGTCACAGCATGTAATTTCCTGCTTGTATTTTTTTGTTTTGTTTTTTCATTTCTCTTCAAGCTGCAGATCAAAGATTAAGTTTGAATCTCTGATGCATCGAGACGGCCCTGGAGGAGCCTCTGTGGTTCACATCCATCTGGCATGGACATTGCACTTCCCCTTGACAAATGGCAGCAGATGCAGTCTCTCTTGTTCTTCCTTAAAAATAAATTTGCCAGAAAGGGCTCTTTGCACAGTGCAGGGATGGATTACGGATATGGGGCCAAAATATCAGATGAATGAATAGTCCTTGAATATGTAATGACTAAAGAAATGAAAATAAGACCCCTCAGCCCATACCTAATTCCTTTATTTATATAAAATAAAAAAGATGTGCAGAAATGTGACTAATAAAAAATTGTCTAGAGCCCATTAACTGAGAATGAATCATTCTGTGACATTTTCCCAGTGTGCTTCAAATGAAAACTGTTTATTAAATTTGTTTTTCCGAGCTTCTGAGTGGCACACCTGTTAGAGCATGTGCCCTATCATTGGGAGATCATGAGTTTGATGCTGTAGCCATCCATGACTGAGTCCAAGAGATCGTAGCTGGCTTTGCTGGAAGGGTGGGACGACTCTCCCTCTCCCCCATCACACACGCCATAAGCTAACATAATAGAAATGGTGGTTCGGTTCTCTTCCAAGCCTGCTATGCTGTCCGATGACGTGTGTTAGTGGCAGGTCAAACAAATGTAATGACGCTTCATGTGACTTTAAGAAAGCATGTGCTTGCCTTCACCCTCCCAGTGTGTGTGGCATCATGTGATTGGGGGTGTCCTGGCTAGTGGGAGGAAACAGACAGGGCTAAAATTGGGAAGAAAAATCACAAAAAAGTGTTATTTTCAGGTTTGAGTGTGGAGAGCAGGACCTCCAAAGACACCTGTTATCCACCGCTGATGCAAACTGGTTTTTGGTGAAAGAACAGGTTTCATTTTTGAAGGTTTTAATTATCTGACTTTAATTATCTTTTGAAAGCCTGATTGTTTCTTTCAGCCTTAAACATAAAGGTAGAATCAGTGGATGATTCTTAAAAGGTAACTTTTTTGTACATGAGTGCGAAGAATCTTACTGTAAATGTGAAGGCTTTCGAAAGATGAATTTTTACCGAGTCTGCGGTTCCCGTCTTGAATGTATGATAATATAAAAAGCCTTTAATTGATATAAAAAGCATGACACTATACAGAAGCTCTTAAAAAACATATAGGGGAAAAAACAAAGTCTGCTCCCATTCAAAATTTGATGCAGTGTGCAAAGCAGTTTACTTCTCAGTCCATGTGTTCCATTTATGGAAACTAGGCTCATGTATACATATACATGTTACATGCACTGCTGGTCAGCTCCACCCATTAACACTGAAGTTATAAGGAGTGTTTCACACTGCTTTTCAAGTGAGGCACAGTGCAGTTCAGCCAATTGAAAGATCATTTGCTTGGTTGATGATGATGATGATGATGATAAATTTTGACTGTTTTGGGTAAATAAAACCGTACGTGTAAGTGGACCTCAAGGAAAGAATTACAAAATACCAGAAAAATAGGGATGTCGAACTCCAGTCCTACAGAACCGTGGTCCAGCAAGTTTTGGTGATTTCCCTGCTCAGAAACACCTGGTTCACCTCGCCAGTTAATTGTCAGGTTTAGTGAATGTGTTTGAG
>JBBPCW010000001.1:8152063-8168882 GCA_037974425.1 Phenacogrammus interruptus
ATTCTTTCTACAGACCCCTGATGGCTCATCAATGAGATCACTCAAAAAATCCTCTTTTGGGACCTTTATTTTTAAGAGTGCAGCTCATTTACATTTGTGTCATTTCCTTCATGTAGTCCCGCCCCCTCCTGACTCACCCGCTCAAAAGGGAGATGATATGTCTTTGGCTACCGGCATCACTGAAGATAAACACGGTGACAGGTCTGCCAAGGTAAAGACACGAAGAGCAGACGCAGCACACATTTGCTGCAAAAATATCCCAATCTGATGTTTTTTTTTTATTGCTGTTTAATATAAAGGATTTGCATGTTGGGATGTATAATCTCATTCTAACAATGGCTCGTTTCGTGTCAAGCCCCAAATGCGAAGAACACATTTCTCTGTCAGCTGTCACAGTGTATCATCCCTCTCTCTCTCCCTCTCTCTCTCTCTCACCTCACCCTCGCCCCTCAGCCCTCCTTCCTTCAATCTCACTCATCTGCTGCCCTCTGTTGGTCACTAAAGAGGGCATCCACGTTGGCCTTCACTCCATCGAACCCACAAGCCTCCTCTCAGCCATTTTAGCATCTGGATTAAACACATCTCATCTCTTAGATTGAAAGCTTTGTTTTCTTTATTACTTTCTAGACCGAACAGAGCTGAAGAAATGGTAAACATTAAACATGCAGATAAAAAGCACATTACTGTAAATGGATTATGCGCTGGGAGACGTCGTTTAGACAGCAGATCTTGATGAAAGGTTTGACAGCCATCATATTAGAGCAGGATAATGAAGGATAATAAGAGTCAATGTTGTGCTTGTTTTGTTTTTTCCCTTTCACTTTCTCTCTCTCTCTCTTTCTCTCTCTCCAAAGTACATACCTTTTTCCAATACTCACTCAAAACAGTTTGGTGTTCCCTTTCGAACTGACATGGTTTATTCATGAAACTTAATATGTGCCATATTTAGAGTTCCCTCATAAATCATGCCTAATAACGTCGTCCAAACGAAGCTGGAATATTCATCGGCTTGAATCCCAGGCCTCATTCAGAGGCTTTTGAGTCCTAAGTAAAGCCGACCGCGTCATAAGTGCTTGTAATTGTATCTCTGTTTCAGAGAACATTATGGTTATGGTCATTTGTACTTCATAGGCGTGTGTTTATCTAGGCACTTATGTTAATTAAAGACTTTGCATTCTGCTACTTTTTATCGCCAGTGGCGTAGAACGACACACTGTGAATCTGCTGGCGCACACGCTGGGCCTCATCACCTAATTAATTTAGACGGGAAAATAACTCTTATTCTTCAATTACACATTCTTTATCAGGGTTTCATTTCACCAAATTGGGTCCTGAGTGTGGAAATGTGTTCAGTGTACTTGGTAAAATGATACTGTGGGCACGGAAATAGTTGCATGGACAGAACTGAGCCCCAGTTTTACCTCAGGATCAATTCCGAAGCGGAAATGTAACGATAATTAGGTGAATGTTAGTCAGTTTTGTTTTAAGGAATCTTTAAAGTCGGAGTCTGTAAAGTGTCACATTGGAACCCCAATCCTGCTAGTTAGAAGACTATGTTTACTGGGAGTAGTTTGTCAAAAAATGTGATCTAGTGATTTTAAATGGCTTATTTTCCCCTAAAATTCTTAATATACTGCATCAAAATGACTTATTCTCCCAAAAAGTTACTATGTCGAGGTATTGAGGTATAAGTATAGGTTTACTCTTTTGAAATAATGACATATTTTTGAAAATATTGAGTTAGTATGTGTAAATATTTTTTATGTTTAGAAACTCTTAAGAGCTCAAAAGAGCTCTTTAGGTAAGTTAAACTCCTGAGAAATCATTGAAAAATAAGTCAAACTGGGAATAGGGTTCCATATATTACAGACCACAGTGAAACAAAGCCATATGACCAAGGCCAATCGGAGTAGTTTAAGAACATTTCACGCACTTTTGTTTTCAAAATTCAAAATTCTGTCTTGTAGTAATCCCACCCCGGTGTGTGCGGTGGAAAAGAAGCAGTAGGTGAAAAATTGCAGTGTGTTCATTAGCAGAAACAGGATAGTTTAGCTGCAGTGATGGGATGAGGTATTAATGGTAGCACTGTCAGGGGCACTGTCAGAGAAGTCAAAGAGCAACAGGGGATGAGTGAGAGGAAGAGTATGAGGGAGGGTGCGGAGGAAGAGAAAAAGAGCTTAGGAGTAATGATCTATCTTGCAAAGATGTGACTCATACCACCAATGGCAATGCCTTCACTGCGGAAGAGAAAAAACTGACATTTTGATTGCACCACTGCTTCCAGTCCACTTCAAAAACAATGCTAGTCTGCTGATATGGATTACTTTTTGTTATTTTAGCCAAAGAACAACGTTTTACAAATTGCATCATTATGAAGAAAATGACTAATGAATAGTAATGAATCGGCGGGGTTACATCTGCACTCACAGACTTTACGAAGAGGAGTATTCACCTACAAAAGCTTGTAATGACTAACATGACCCTCCATAGGGTTTACAAAGGCTTATTCCAACAAGCATCAGCTGCCATAATGACATCAGCTTTATGTCACTTCATCTCAGTGTTACCAACACCTTTGCAATTGTACCATATTTAGTGGCAGCTGTGAGTCTTATGTCCTTTCTCCACAGTTTATGTGAATACTTCTGCAAATATTCGCCAATTTGGGAACCCAAATGTACATTCCTTTCCCTGACGGAGCCTCGTGAGCCAGACGTAATTATGAAGCCGAATGTGCTAGCAGGCTATAATCAGCCATGTTTTAGATAGATCTTTCTCCCACTGTCATCCGTCCTGGAAAATTACAGTACGCTTGACGGCCATATATATTGAGGGATTGTGTCATATACTCGCAATTTCCTGGCCGTGTCAGGCGCGGGGGCTACTTTGCTTTAATACGGCTGCCGCTGCTCTTAATAAAATGCCCTCCTCAATATACATTTCTGCCATGTCCCAGAGAGCAGGAGTGTGCCGCTCAATACCATCTTTAAATATTTACCTTCGCTGAATGACAATAGGGGCTGTGGAAAATAAGTCCAAACGGGCAGTCCCTCGCCGCCGCTCACGGTCACGAGCAGCCACTGCGGCCAGCTTAGCGACGTGGCGGCCCTGAAAATGGAATTTCCTATCAGCTGATCAAAATGCTGCGGTGCTGGTGTCTATAATTCTGCAGCCGCACAGTGGGATTGTTTAAGGGATTTTAAATTAAGAGACCGAGAGGCGGTCAGAAAAGCAATTCTGCTTCAGAAATCAGGCCTGAGCGTCCGTCTCGAAAGCACAGCTGGTCATGGTGGGTCAATTGTCATGGCGTGAGAAATTGTGTGGCAGGGGTCAGATAATGAAAGACAAATCAACAACTCTTCAAAAACCGCACAGCTCTCTGCAAGACGCACGTGGAACAAATAAACAAAAATTAGAGTCCCATCGCCAATAACAGACTAATGACCAAAATGAATCGAACACATTTCCTTGCTCGTTAGATCCTTTGTTGCCCCAATCAACACACTTAATGTGTCCCAGTAGGTCATTTAAATGCACCGAAGCTTTGGAGGACTGGGGTGAATTCTAATGTACCTTTCATTTATCATCAAGCTGGGTGGTAAACACAAGCCACGTTATCCGCCGCTCTTCTAATGGCCTCCGATTGCACTTCTAAAGTTTGATTTGCGCATGGCTGCCGCGATTAGCGCCATATTAAAGCAATCAGTAGCAGTCAGTTCATATTTGAAAGATCTCTAAATGCATTATTTGGACATCTTTCAGGAGCGCTTTTCACATGGCAAGCAGACAAATATAATTCCATGGCCGGCAGAGGTCTGTTTTCCATTTTTTTCACAGTTGCACAAGGCCATATGGTGTTTAACAGCCCCCTAATTCTGCTCTCTTAGAGCCTATGGCTCCACACTCCTCACAGCTTCCAATACGTTCATCAGAATTGACATAAACATACTCCGCCCAAAAATGTGCTCCACTGAAGCAGCTGTTTGTCATGTCTTACAGAAAGTCCCCTTCAACTGAATCAGGAATTGTAGCTTTTTGTCAGAACACCTACATTTAGGGTGTGTTTTGAATTTCAGATGCTGTTTACTTCAAATGTGCAAGGTCATGATATTAGAATAGAATGGGTGTAGTTTCTTGTCATATAATGGTGTTAGTAATAGCATGTAGGTAAATCCAGCAGCAGCTCTGTTTCTAGCCAAAGGACTTGTTGTAATAGGTTACAGAATTGGAAATTGTTACATTTTTTACAAATGTGTTTATATATATTTTTTGATAATATTGTTGGGGTGGAAATGATGTTTTTATGCTCAAACAGCTGTGAGTGATTGTGTTTTCTCGCACAACAGTTCCAATAATATTAATAATTATCATAATAATGTCTGGATAAAAAGATTTTTAAAATCTCAGTGTCAGTAGGTTATGAAGATGTCAGAAACGTTGTGACATGCATGAGTCCTGCACGGGTCCACTTTTGGAGACCTGCACCCAGCCGCACAGTACAGCACCACAGTCCGCCCATTACCCGCCCAGGCCCGTGATTAATTTCACACAAATTAACAGCATTCTGTTGAAGAGCACTGCAGGACTGTCCTCCCAGGAGGCTTCCCGTGTGGACTAAGTGGCCAGTTGGCCCCTCTTCTGTGTTTTTTGGGGAACATTAGAGGTGGAGGTAGATTGTTACGTAGTATTAGAGATTATTTATGGGGAGTGTGTGTGTTAGTTGAGTTAAATAGAGAACGTGAGTCCATCTGGCCAGTCACCCTCCTCCAGAGACTTAGCTACGTTGTTGGAGTTGTGGAGTAGTACCTGCGTATGACAGTGTGGATGCAGTACTATCTAAAGTAAGAGGTCTGTTTTGAAGCCGTTGGCTGATAATAAATGGACATTGTGCCTTCGCCTTTTCTCTCTCACGTTCGCTACAATATCACTCATTGTCTCAGGTTAGAGCTATGTCCTGCATTCACGAATCCAGCAGAAGGAAAATCTTTCTCACTGGAGCTCTCTGAACACACTGTGATAATGAAAATTTGTACATGATAGTCTAATGCATAGATATTTCTGCTTATATGTTACTTTTGCAGGCTACAATACTGTTTTGATTGACCTGCTACCTGCCCTTATGTAATTAATTACCTTCCCGCATACCCACCCGTAAAATTCCAGAACATTAAAATCCGCCCGTTTCTGCGATCTGCGGGTACCCGACCTGGTGCAGGACTCTGGCATGATGTTAGAGAAAGAGATGTTAGAGCATCAGTTTAAAACTTGTGCAGCAACATTTTTTTTGTGAAAAATGATGTTATTGTGTGGGCTGCTAGAGGTCTTATAACTTGCAGTTTGCAAAGAAAGTCAAGTCACACGTATTGTTTTCAGTCTGTCAAGTTTTAATTAACTTAGCATTAGCATTTTAAACTGGCAACTCACAACCTATCGCTTTAAAGTGACCTAACAACCTCACAACTATTGTTATGAGAGTTGACGATGAGCATGAACAGGTAAACGTAGTCTCCAACATGAGATGATTCATAGTAATGGTAAGTTGGCTATAGATAAACACAGTTGACAGTTTTAATTAATCGAATATCCAGTCACTAATCCATAGTCAGTTCTTTATTTTCACTCTCTTCATTCTTGCGTAACTTCTATGAATACGCTGCAGAAGGGCTCGATTAAACTTGACGTGTTTCATCTGATAGAAAAGAACCATGAGTCATACAGGTCTAGCCTGCTCTGGACATCTCGGACGATCCCCTCCCTCACAATTCCCAAAGACACCTAAGAGCGAGGGAAGCAGTGTGTGAGTGAAAGAACGCTGTCTTTTAGCGTATCCGTTTGAGATGCCAAGCTATTTTCAGCATGGATAATAGATGCTGTGGTGGCGCACTGAGTTTTAATGACTTTCCCGCACATTAAAATAATCTGTCATTTCAATTAGAGCACTGTCAGCTTTTCTGACGTCTCCTGCACCTCCTGTTCTTTCACAGGCATGCTCCTCTCCTCCCCCGGTGGGAGTTCACTCAAAAATCCCCCCTCAACACCCCTCCTCGCCCAACTCAAACTCCCCCCCTAGAAAACAAAGCGCAGTTTCAAGGGAAATTGTTTGACAGCAGCCTTAAAGCGAGTCAAGAATAACTTATCAGGTGAGGGCACACTTTCACTTTAAAGGGTCATTTCATTAAGACTACACTGCCTTCACTCAAAAGCGCGAGAAGAAGAGAGAAAGAGAGAGAGAACTCGAAGAAGAAAGTTTTAAGCGGTGAACTTTTTTTTAATATTTAATTGTTTCTCTTACTGGTGGAGTTGTCGTTCGCACCAGGCGTTGCTAGGCCTCTTTGAAAGCAGGCGTGTGTTGTGGATGCGTCTTCTGTCATCCGCTGGATAAACATGTACACATAACATGCACGTCTGACCTGCCTGTGATTTCATCTCCTCAGGGGCCTTCTTCTCATGTGAGCATGTGGAGATGGATGGATGGATGGAAGGATGGAATATATAGGGGGCCATGCACTCTTGTGTTTAACTTCAATAGCATTTTTGTTTGTTAAGGGTTTATCTGGCCCACTTTTAACTCATCGTATACTCAAACTGGGCTAATTAGCTTATTAGCTTTTCCTCTCACTGCTAAGTAGCTTCCTGGAACCGGAATACTGAAATATACTGACCCTGCGGGCTGGAAGCACTATCTTATATACAATGTTGTGATTACTAATTATGAACTGAAATACAGAAGAGGATCTTTGAGCAGGGCCCACCGCTCTTGGCTTTTGTCCTGCTCCAGTGTTTCTACGATAAAATTTGTGAAATGTAGGCATTCTTCAGTCGGATTTTTGCGTCCGCCAAATGAGATCCAGCAGAAATCTGTTTCATGTTAGCCGTATCGTCTCCGCTATCTATGAGAAAAGCTCTCTCCGTCTATCTCTGTCTCTCTCTATAAATATCTCTATAAAAATCTCTCGACGCCCTCTCACCCCCTTCCCCTCTCTGTGAAAGAGCATTTGTTTTAAGCACTTTGTGGGGACCAGATGTATTCTTTGTGAAAGGAAAGAATCATGATTATGTGTATTCTGAGGCTGTCTGAGCAGAACGTCGCTGTGCAAAAAAACTTTATATTTGTTTATGTCCTTTGAACAGTAGCAGTTCCTTTCAGTGCAAAAACATTTCTAGATAGATGGACTAATAGAAATGCTGAAATGGCATAGAGTGAAAACTCCTCACATTAACTTAAGGTATGTTTGTACCTGCTGTGAAGTTACCATTCTGGAGGCAGTTGGGTTTTTTGGAAAGCATCAGATGAAGAGAATATATTCTCTTATTTCAGATTTATGTATTTGTGGTAAAATTATCGGAATTTGCTTGTTCATACGGTTAGTTTACAGGTGACAATGTGAATTGTTGTAACAGAACAGTTTGTGCCCAGTTTATTCCATTGTATACATAATTTAACTCCCTTTGGACACTGCATTTGTCTGGATTTGTATTGATTTTTGATATTGACCCTTATAAATAAAACACACACCTCACCAGCTGGAAGACTGCACAAAATTACCTGAAAAAATGTGTATTTACATTATTTTCCCTCCTTTTTTATGGCATTTCATATTATGTTCCATTATAAGTTGAGAATGCTGTGATTTAAGTAATCACAAATGTAGTAAAATGAACTTGTGTGTATGTATTTAATCTGAGGATGGGTTTACTGTACATTTTCCAAGTTGAATTTCCTTTCCATCAGACCTGATAATGATTGCTCTGATAGACAGATTAGATGTTCTCTGCAAAAATCATATATGCACAAGCGCATGCTGGGTTCTGCTACTAATGACTTAAAGATGTGTCTTGAGATCCTTTAGGTGAAGGATGAGAGGGGTTTGTATAGTTTCATATGTCTCATTACATTACCACTTTAATTGCCTGACATTAAAATGGAATTCAATGCAGAGACGATTAGAGCGGCCTATATATCTATAGGACATTTGCTGGAAATAATTGCATTGGTGTTTACTTTTCCTCGCTTGTCTCAGGTTTCGCCTACAAATGTGTGTGTGTGTGGAAGTGTGTGGGTGCATGCATGCATACAATTTTTGTTCGTTTTGAGGAAAAATGTCCTCACTCTGTTAGAAATGAAGGACCAAGATCAAACGAACGGCCTTGATCTTCTGAACTGCTTTTTTAAAAGTGCAGTTTTATGTTTTGAAACTGAGTGAAAAAACATTGCTTTTTGGTTTCTGAGGTTACTCTTGTAGTCAGTACTATGAAAACATTTGATGCACCAAAGAAAAACGGTTTTATCTGGGCAGTAAGTGTTTATTTAAAAAAAAACAAAAAAAACACTAATATTGGAATATATACAACTAACATTAATACAGAAGATGTTGGTTTGTTTGCTTATATATCTCCAATACTCTTGAGCAAACCCAGTATTTTTGGGGGTTACCATCCAACACCTAGTTTGGCTTATCAATGTTTGGGGAAAACAGTTTCCACTTTTTCCCAGGTGTAGCCAGTTACCCAGGATATGTGTTGTGTTTAAGTGTTCCTTCTTTGGTTTAGAACAGGTGCTAGGCTAATATCGCTAACAAACACTTGAAGTAGGAATACTAGTGACCCAAATATTTTCCACAGAAATACTGCCCAGTCCACTGTGTGCAAAACACACATGCACACCAACATGCTGCTGAGAATAATGGGTGTCCCTGTGAGGGTTCTAACAAGTGGCACAGAAATACAAATGGACTACAGCTCACCTACAAAATATGGACAAAAGTATTAGGACGCCTGACCATTACACCAACAGGGATTTGAATGACATTGCATTCAAATCCATAGACTTTAATATGGAATTGCTCCCTCTTTGCAGCTATAAGAGCTTCCACTTTCCTTGGAAGTCTTTCCACAACATTCTGGAGTTTCTGTGGGAATTTGTGTCCATTCATTCTGTAGAGCATTTGGAAGATCAGACACTGATGTTGGACGAGAAGGCCTGGCTCACAAACTCTATTTCATTTCTCAGGTGCTGGATTGGTTTGAGGTAAGGGATCTGTGCGATTCAGTCAAATTCTTCCACACTGAGCTCCTCCAGTCATGCCTTTATGGAGCATGAGGCACAGCCATGCTGGAGTAGAAAAGGTTCTTCCTCAAACTGTGTCCACAAAGTTGGAAGCATGGCATTGTTCAAAATGATATGCAGAAGCACTAAGATTGTCCTTCATGGAAAGTAAGGGGTCTTGTGAATTCAATAATTAAGAGATCCCAATACTTTTGTCCATATCGTGTATCTAGTCAGTGGAGCTAATCAAATGGACAATAAATGTAGATACAAGGTTAGTGTACCTACAAAAGGGGCTTGTTGGTGTGTGGTATATGATGTGTGTGAGCGTAAGTCAGATACAAGCAGCCGATCTGTCACACGATGTATGTATTTTATACTACACTAAAGGTGAGTGCTGCCTGCAGCCTGCATGAAATAAACCAGCAAGACAAACCGGACCCCTAGTGGCACTTCATTCAGTTTCTTATGTTTAGGTTGTATCTTTTCTCAAAAGCAGAGGAGGAAAAAAGAGTAAAACGCTGCTGTTTTCATCAAGAACGCTGCGAGACCTTAAGGATCCCTTTAACATCTGTTGTTCCTGAAGTGTGTTTTCCGCTCTTCACCCAGAGTGAAAGATAATAAGTCTGTACAGACAGAATCTGCACTCATCAAATAGAGAGAAGCCTGAAATTAAACAGACTTGTATCCAGTACCTGCACGCTGTAGTCTGTTCTTTAAAGGATTCTACATGGATCTCTATGATAGCTAGTCATCAGGCATTTACATGCTGGACTAAACAGAAATCTCTAAGCAAATTACAGGCAAGAGGATTGTGAACATGATCACGGGATGTGTCTGAGTCTGGTTTGTTTTATGTTCTAAAAACTCTGTTCTATTTATACGATATCAAGGGCCTGAAACTTGTCCCTTTCATCTTTCCTCAGCTTTTAGACACTCTGTTATTTCTGTCCGCCAATGCCTTTTTTCATGTGTCATCTCTTCTTTCCCCCTTATGGTTTCCCAGTTTCCCTCTCTTAGTCAATCAACCTTTACAATGAGCACATTATGTTTTTGTGCAAATTGCGTTTAGGGAAGCGTTTATGGTGCCAAACGCATCAGCCTGTAATCCTCTTTAGTTTGGTCAGATGTAACGGCCTACGTTTGCCGCACTTAACATATGTAAATTTTTCAGGTAATGCGCATCTTCTTCTGCATAATGCGTCTCTATAGCTGTTAAAAACACTCTGAGCACGGGATATTCTCCCCGCTGCCAGGGAGCCGCCCTGATGCTTCAAAGTAAATACCTCGCTAAGCAACATTAACAGGTGTAAACAGAGAGTTTGCTGTGGCTAAGCTGGGCGCGAGTGCTTTGGTAAAATTCGTTTCGTTTGAGAAGCCATCAGCTTTAGTTTGGGCTGGCATCCGGATCCCTGTCTCTGCTTGTTTTGTTTTTTTTCCTCCTCTAGAATTCTCCAGCGCTCCTCAGGGAGAACGGTGTGCATGATTGCGGGCTTGGCTTGTCAAAAATCTGCCCAGTGTTTCTATATTTCTTTGTGAGATGTCCTCCCTCGCTTGAATAATGCATGAGCGCCGCTCTCATTACATTTCTCTCTCTCTCTCTCTCTCTCTCTCTCTCTTTCTCTCCCTCATTTTCTCTTTCTTTTTTGTTCTTCGTGTCTTTCTGTTTCTGTCCTGTTTCTTTTTCCTCTTCTCTTTCTTCTTTTTCTTTCGCATTCTTTCTTCATCGCTTTCCTCTTCCTTTCTTCATTCACTTCCTCCCTCTCTGTCCCTTTCTTTTACTTTTTGCTCTTCATATCACTCTCTTTTTCATCTTTTTTCTTGCTCCTTTCTTTCTGCCGCTCTGTCTCACTTACGTTGGTTCTTTCTCCCTTGATCTCTCCTCTCCTCTCCTTTCCTCCCTTTTCCCCCACTCCCTTTTCCATCTTTACTCTTCTCTGTTTCGGTCTCTCCCTTTTTTGTCTTTTCCCCTTTTTCACTCTCCCATTCTCTTTCTCACTCTCTCTCTCTCTCTCTCCCTCTCTCTCTCTCTCTCTCTCTCTCTCTCTCTCTCTCTCTATATCCAAGTAGCGACAGCTCAGGCAGCTGCCCCATTTCCCAGCAGCCCCTGCTGCCCACTGCTGACAAAACGAGCTTATTTGACTTCTCACCCCGTGGCACAGATGAATAATTCAGATGCGGTGCGCCGGCCGAACAGCTGGGGAAGCGAGCGGGCAGATTTTTTGCATTTGACAGAGTCTGGACAGTGGATTATGGGATTGCGTGGAGGTGCTCTCCTCCCACCTTATTGCAGAGAGAGAGAGAAAGAGAGAGGAAAGACATCAAAACTGTGACGAGCCTTTTGAAGCTTCATGGCAGACACGGTGCTCCAGGTCCTATGGCTACTGCCTGCATCATCTCTTCACGTCTGTCTGGCAAACAGGCATCCAATCAAAGAAAGTGCACTGAACGCAGCAGGCGAAATTTTATAACGTCCAACTCTTTTCATACGGCTGAGGCAATCTTAGCCAGAAATAACCTACTGAAATTATGGTGACGCTAGCCCATATTGTTGCTATGCAATTGTCCTATTCATGGTCCGCCCACAAATGCATTCTTTTGTAACTGTTGATGATTGGACAGGTTTTACAGAACATTTGTAAAACTCTCATTCAGACACATGAGACACATCTTTTGTCAAAAAATCGATAACGTTTGTTTTGAATCGCTATGTGCTCAATGTAATTTATTGGCCATATGCAAGCAAAAAGTGGGAGTGGATCTCAAATGGAACAAATGTATAATATTGGCCCTATCATTTGATCCATAGTGGATTTATTCATGGCAATCCATAGCAGGAGACAGGTTTTGCTCTTTCTGGATAGGTAAAATGGCCCTCCCTCCCCCCATCACTCAGCATGATGTTAGTCAGGGTACCAGCTGATGTTGTCCTCTGGATGTGATGTGCTGTTCAGTGACGTTTCATTGGCGATGTAACAAAAAGTAACGCACTGGTATTTGAAGTACATGGTGGCATTCTCCCACCCAGTGTTGGTTGCATCGTGTGATTGGGGAGTTTTAGCTGGTTGGCGAAGTTGGGGACGACTAGATTGGGGGAAATTTTGGGGGTAAAAAAGTGTGGGAGGATATTGATACTGTACTTGATTATAAATTCCACCCAGTGTGGAGAAGTAATTATGTGTGATCATTTTCCACTGTTTTAAAATCTGCCAATCATTTTTGCAAATAAAAACTCTTCAGAAACAAACATTCATTTTAGACATGTATGCACAGGTGTAGCAATCACACCACAGTAAACAAAAATGAAAAACCCCACCATTCTAACATGAATTCACAACTTAAAACTACACTCAGCCTGACCTATTTGGGGGTGCAGCATGGCTAGGTCAATTAAAGTTTTGATAATTCACTGAAGAAAAGAAGAAAGGGTGCTTGAGAATAAACTTTCTTTACTGGACAAAAGCATCCTATAATATCCAGTACACTTGCAATTTCATGGGAAAATCTTTGGCCACACAGTCTCTGATGTTTCTGTCCAATTGTATTTTCTCCAAAGCATAAAGAAAGGTAATGCATTTCTCAAGTCCGCCAAAAGGATATTCTCTAGCTTCACTTGCCCAAACAAGTCAGCCACAGTTCCTTCTCAGGAAATGGAAGGACGTTGTAAGGACACACTTTCTGGCATGCCAGCCTTTTTTCACCTTTGCGAGTTCTTTTTCGCACATCAGTGCTCTAATTTCCAGCTGCCCTTGGCAGGCAAGCCGAGGCCTGTCTTATCTGTCTTGTTAAACACCGACAAAGGGACGAATCCTTTTCTCTCTTTTCTCTGGTGGAGACAATAGCCAAAGTCGATAACCTAGTACTCTGGAATTAATTATCTGGCCGCTTTAATTCAGGGTCGGGATGATTAGCCCACAGTGGAAGGACGGTAGCATTAGCATAATATTTTTCACTATCTTCTTGTAGCCGAGTCTCCTGGACCTCAGCCTTCTCCCATGGCTGCAGAGGCCGCTCTTCAGGTACCCACTGGTCCCAGTCTATGAATGTGATTTGAGGGGAAAATGAGATTTCTCCTCCGTCTGAAACGTACTGATGACAGTTCATTGCAGGGAAGATAATTATGCATGGTTTTTATATATCATTTACTGGCGTGATGGAGGGAGCGATATGATGTGTTAATATAGACGTTTAGGCCCATTATGTGCTCAGCCGGTAATAAGCCCACCGACTACGCTGCTGATTACATCCTTTACACCTCTATACAGACATGGATGACTCCAAAACACGTTAGTCAGGCAGCTCCACCCAAGACAAGGAGGCCTGGAGGACAAGGGACCGCCCATACTGGCAGCGAAGAGCTGTGTAATGAATTACCTGTCATTGGAAATGACAGTGAAGTGGGGAGAAATTTGTCAAAATGGTCAGGGCTCCTATATGTTTTTTCTTCCCCCAGCTAATGCACAATGAGGCCTCACACTGGTGCCTAGTGCCTCCATCTTGGCTACTTGTCAGTGGCGTCTTGTCCTCCTGTTTTAAAAACGGTCTTGTAAGCCAGTAAAATGAGAAAATCTGGGAACTATGAGAAATTCTAGCCTTAGCGAAAAATGTCTAAACCAATCCAAAAGAAAGACCAAACTTATTAAACAGCTTTTGTAAACAGGCAAAAATATAACCTCAATATAACCTAAATAATAATCTCAACACAAGAATTCCAGCCTAAATAAGTAATAGTTTTATTGTTTGGTCTAATATGATTAGAGAACCAACCCTCCTCAAAGTGATCTAGTGCTTTATATTAACACCATGGTTCATGTCCAGCCATGGTCAGTTATTTGATAATGGTACAGTCGAACCTCACGTTCAGAGTTCAGGTCCTAAGGCATTCGTGGAAACCCCTGCAAATTTGCAGAAACCACAGATATCCACAGTTTTTTGTTTTTTGCTTTTTTCGTGGCAATCCATAGTTTTTAATGCATTTTAGTGCAACAAGTACTGTACTATCGAGAGAACAAGGCAGCTGTGAACGAAAACTCGTCTTGAGATAAAATAGGGCTGTACGCAGAGGCTAGAGGCTTGAAAGTAGCCAATATGAGAGCGTTATTAATTTCTCCTTTCTGCTGATTGGCTGCTGTCCTGTGACGCATCTCTGGCAGCTATTTTGAGTTTATCTTTACTCTTTTTTAAGGGTAATGTATTAAACTGACTTTAAAATGGAAAATGCTACTTTCGGTAGCATATTTGGGGGCATATTTAGGGCTTAGACTATAAAAATAGGCATTTATAGGCTATTTTTACTACATCGCAACCCCCGCAAATTTTGGCAGTCAACTGTATGTAGTATTGCTTCCATACATACGAAAACATCCAGATTTTTAGAATTTGCTACTAGAACTATTTAACACTAACAATTTTATCTTAAGATCACATCTATTTGAAAATTATGTAAGCACACATACATCAACACAGCACAATCTCAAAGCCTTACAAGCATGCCTTGCTAGCAAATACTATGTTGTGTGCAGGCTTTGTTGTGTGCAGACTTTTGAATACATTCTAATAATCGTGTCCATCCCTAAATGGCGCACCATTAACATCCACCTTACACAATGGAATTTCTAACTACCACCTCTCTGCCTGTTAAGCAGAACACTCTTGGATCAGATGAAATCCTGAGCGTCTGCATACACTGGGGACCCTCACAGACAAGCGTTCTCACACTCCGGCTTAATACGGGAGTGGAGACAGGAGGCAGCTATTATCTGCATAACAATATTGTGCTAATCAGCTCCTTTAAAGAGAACAGTAGGATGTCCCATGAGGTTGATGAGGCTTTTTGCTACAACTTCATTCCCCTTACCCCCAAAAAGGAAAAAAAAACACTCTTGCAATGAAAATTTAATTCCGTGTCTTTATTTTGGAATATTTCTTTAAAGACCTTAAACATGGGTGAGGCAAGTCTAAATTGCTTTTCTATTTAAAGGGGGAGATTATGAAATTAGAGCACCATTTTGAAGGATTAGAAGTGGACTGTTGTTAAAGTGGCCCCAAGAGTAGACGGGTGGCGAGGATGTTCCAGACATGTGATAGTGATGGAGAACAAAAACATTTTTAAATCCTTAAAGCCAAGACATGTTTGGTGTCTGAAATGTGCTTCACATTGCAACTACAAGGCTAATGAAGCAAACAAGTTACTGAAGCCTGGCCACTAGCTTGGCATCATACAAATTACACACCTAAGTAAAATACACCTTCCTCAAACCACTTCAAGCTTAAATGAAAACAGTATAAGAGTCTTGTCTCTATTTTTGTTCATTATTAGAGACTGTCATATAAAATCAGAAGTCTAGCTGAGTTTACTTAACTGGTATGTAATAGTAATCCCTGACCATTGGCTTCCCTTACTTGCTAGCTGCATTAGCCTTGTAACTTTAGTGCAAAACTAACTTTGCAGATCAAATGTGAACCATCACATGAGCTAGGACTGAAAAAGGACCACACTGTAAATCAAGAGCCAATCTAATTTAAAGCTCATAAACAAGAAGGAAGAATGTAGCTAGTGGGGAAGCAGAACCATCGTAATGAATGCTGATCATTGAACGAGTGAAGCATTATTAGACATACAGACTGCCTTTGTGTTTTAGAGCATTAATGTGAAATAAAACCTGATGTCCAGGTCGTTTTGCCTCTCTTTAGACTCTTAACTACTAGGGCTGGCCTGAATATTTAGAATGTTCCAGTGTTCATCCATTATGTTGGTATTGGTCCAATAATGGGAAATTCTGACCGTTCGTCTTTTAAAAATGGCAGCACCACTAAATGTGTAGGACAGCCCTAGTGGTTAGGGAGTTGCCCCTGAGATCAGAAGGTTGTGGGTTTGAATCCTAAGACTGCTAGTGGAACCACTGGGGTACCCTTGAGTAAGGTACCGTCCCCCAAACTGCTCTCTGTGCGCCGCATTGCTGGCTGCCCACTGCTTCACTTGGTGAATGGGTTAAATACAGAGAAATAATTTTGCACTGTTTCACACAATTCACACTGTGTGCTGTGGTCACGTGTGAGTATAAGGGCCAACTGAAATAATTCTCTAAGTCACTCATCTACCTATGTTACTGAAAACTGAAGTTGTCTTTTTGTTTTCCTTTCTACCTCAGATGGAACCTTACTTTCCTTTTTTTGGTGCAATATTATGGTCTGACTCAATTTAAGATGGAACAGACATTTCAACAAGATGATACTAACAAAATGTAGAAAAAATGTCTCTGAATTCTATTAAGTAGCTATGCTAACACAAATATTGCTAAATAAAGATTTTAAAAGATGTATGTTTTAAATGTACTTCATTGCTGCTATCTGGATCATCAGACATTCAGTCAGACTCATGTGTCCTTGTCTGAATGTAAATTTGCAGTTCAATGTCATATTTCCCTCCACATTTTGGCAAAAAGGGATGTGCACATGTAGAACGTTAAAAAAAGTTGTAATTTTAAACTGAACTATAAGCCAAGCAAATGGTAGATTGTAGTTAAATATGAAGCCTAAACAAACAAGTGGTTTTTAGAACAATGACACAGATCAACAGGTCAAAATCAGATCAGAGATAAGTTTATGTGGGTGTTGTAGGATTTTTCATGCTGCTTTCAAATCTCTGTTTAGTTTTTACAGTTTTTGTGATGAAGCTAGTTATATATTGTATAGTTGGTATAATGATCATATAATAATCATATACTGAGTGTTTTTGAAGAAACAGTGGTAGCTGACTGACACTGATCATTA
>JBBPCW010000001.1:8177604-8188263 GCA_037974425.1 Phenacogrammus interruptus
ACACACACACACACACACACACACACACACACACACACACACACACACACACACACACACACACACAAATACACTATGAGCACAAGGAATTTTGAAGTGTGCTTGCACGCCAAAGTCCTTTGCAGCGCCTTGCTTGGAACATTCTCTTTCAGCCTGACTCCAGTAGCACTTAGAGTAATGTCTTTTCTAAGTGTGTCCACAATACCCATGCAAAGTATCACTCAACCTCAAAATTGCATTGAATATATAAATGCAGGGCATGATAATGTCCTTGACTGGAGATCCTTTCTTTTTTTTGCACATGGGTCACTACATTTGAATAGCATTAAAAAGCTCAGAGGTTTTTTCTTGAGCTTTTTTTTTTCTTCTTTTTACTGGAAATCTCCTCCAGCAATTTCAGCAGAAATGTCGAATATTAATTCATTTATCTTTTTGATAAGGACATGCTGTCTCACTCAAATTCCAAAGTCAACTCTCAACAATTAGTCTCAGTTTGAACACCAGCACCAGCTCTGGAGCACCAGTGTTCCATTTTATTAACACTTTAAGCACTTTTTTTGTTCTTTAGATACTGTTATGTTCGTTTCCTTTCTGCAGACCCCTAACAGTAAATCAGGCTTTCTCTGATTGGTCTTTTCCAGGGACAATGTTGTCCTTTTAATGTCTCTCTTGTTAGCTACAAGGACTAACAACTCCAGCACTGGCTTCCAGCTTTGATGATGAAGATTCAGCACCAGAGGGACACGGCTAGTTGGAGGAAATGGTTTGAATAATTGGAAATGGGGAGTTAGATTGTGTTTCTGAGAAAGAGGAGGTGGAGTGCGAAGAAAAAAGGCACTGGGCTGCCACACTAGCTAAACACATTACACAGCTAATGGGTTATTTCGATGCACGCTGGGGTCAGGGGTTCACGAGGCAATGCACTTAGACTTTCCAGACCATCTGTCCTGTCAGAATCAGGCACATCCAGGCAGGGGGGCCCCAACACTGCCCCTTTTATTTTGGGGGGTTTGACCATATGACCACAAAGTGGTGGACGTTATTAATAAATTTCAATATCACAATATTTTCCAAATGTGTCATGATATCAGATGATATTTAAGCCATCGTTTATAACATTAATGAGTCTGTGCTTCCTGAGCACAGCTAACATATGCTAAAGTAATGTCTAATCTAACATGGCCTGTTTTGATTAGACTGTTTTCCTTTGTTTCTTTAAAGTGACATGAGAGGAAACCCCAAAGTATTGTAAACCTAAACCAGACACAAACCACAGTTCCAGAAAACTACTCTTACTTTAGGTTGAATGTGTTCTTAACTGTTTGTTCTAAACAATTGGAATCGGCATGTGACCTTCAGGTCCTGGCTTCATGTTCAAAATATCGAATCTGTTTGATGTTTTATGTGAACATTGCTGCAGTTTGTAAACATCCTGTTCATGTCCAGACCGTCCATAAGAGCTGTGCCTATTTTGAATCCACTGTTTGTGTGATGTGACTAAAACCAGTCCTTTTGTATATATCTCAGATTCAGCCAGCAGTTTAGTCCCACCAGTTTGCATTGAAGTCCTAAGTTTTTTTTAATGAGGTTCAACACAGGGCATCAGAGCAGTGGAGGTATCTCAGTGGGTAGGATACTTGCCTCCGGACCAAGAGGTCACAGGTTCGAATCCTACCTCCAGCATACCACCACTGGGTACCTGAGCAAGACCCTTAACCCCAAGTTGCTCCAGGGAGACTGTCCCCTGTAGTTAGGAAATGGAAGTCGCTTTGGATAAAAGCGTCTGCTAAATGCCGTGAATGAATGTGAATGAATGTAAGCAGGGTTCATTTACATAAATCAGCCTTAAAGACATATAATAACAAAAAATACAATACAAAGAAGCATTGATGAAAAATAATCACATAAAAAGTCAGTGGAAATAAAAATAACGTAAAAGAAAACGGGTCCTTTAATATAAGTGAGATTTGGCCTAGCACTATAATCGTAGCTAATTTCCCCTTTTAGAGAATCTTGCCTGAATCTGCTGCAACTGTGACCAGCGTAGGGCAGGGAACGGCACACGCCTGCATTCCAATCAGTCATACCTCAGTACCATTTCCCCTTATTATACTTAGAGCAATCTTTAAATCTTTACTTTCATCCTCATCTGTATATACAGTATATTACGGTTCTATTTTAATATCGCAATATGAAATAATAAGAAATACCGCATGTCATTTAGACATGAAATTCTGCCTCTTAGCGTCCTTAGGTTTCAGCTAATCTCAGATATAATGAGATTCTTTATGCCCTGCACTTTTGTGTTTGTTCGGGGTATAATTTGGGCACCCTAAGTGTCACAATTTGTCGGCTTTTTTCTCCCTCTCAGATGGCCCATGCGGCTGTATTAAGTGCTGGGGGGCCGCATTGTATTCAGAGGCGGAGGCTGAGATTTTTATTATCATTTTCAAAGCATCAAAGGTTTTCTCCATCCAAGCTTAAAGAGATGAAAGTTTGCCTTTGTTCCATCCCCCGCTACATTACTACCATGCATTAGAGTCCCTTTTATCCGTGAAATTACCTTTTAGATTTCTCATTGAAAGAGCAGTCTACGACGCAGTAGTTTCCTCTTACTTTTTTATCACATGATATTGTATTTTTCCACCATCTCGAAAGATAGCGTTCACTTTTTTTTTCCTTGTTAAGGGTTTTTATTTTCCTTCTCCTTCTGCTTTTACTTTGTGAAGTTCATACGCTGATGCATTTCTGTGGTCACGGTTGTCTTTGATCGCCTTAATCTCAATGACAAACAGTGCCTTGTTTGTTCACGAGTCAAAACTGGGATGTATGTTGACTGATATTCTTTTGTTGTGGGTGCCATCAGAAAGCGGGCCCCCCGGCTAGCTAAAGCACGCTTTGAAGCCTCATTGATGCACCTTTCGTAAAGTGCTTAGTCCAAAAAGTAGTAGAGCAAAAAAAAAACAAGGCATGTATGGAAATGTGTTTCTTTTTTGTTTTTCTTTACATGCATTTTTAAATGTTTCTCTGATTTCTTTTCTCTTTGCCGCTCCCCTCAACCCGCTCCCGAAAAAAATCTCAAAATCTTCGGCATCCAGGGGTGCAGATTTTCAGCATCAGCCAGCGCAAATGTGCCGTGATCGCCTAGCTCAGAGTCATAAATGGATAGAGGAATAGACAGGCTTGCGTGTGGTCTGTAGAGAATGCGCAGTTAATGTGCTGGACGCTTCCTCGGCGCGCCGATAAACACCGTTCTTTGTTGTATGCCCTCCAGATAAAATTAAAATAAGGCCAATGATGGAGGAGGAAGGGGGGTAAAAAATACAGCTTGGATTCCCTGCATAATGTAATTCGTTTCTTTTTATCCATGTAGAAATGTAAGTGAAGATGTAAATTGGCCATTTAACATAGCCATAGGATTCGGAAGCAGATGCTGTCCAATTCAATTAAAGCATCACCGCACAAAGAGGATTTCCAGGACGCACAACGAGACACCAATCAGGAGACGTCCTGAATTACTTATACAACTCGCACACGAGCCTGTGTGTGTGTGTGTGTGTGTGTATGTGTCTGATGGAATGGGATGTCCACTGGGTAAATCTGCTGGCATGTGAGTGATTTCTTGTTTACCTGGGTGGTGGAAATCCTTGTGGCCCAGTAATTACTGCTGTACCTCGTTTTCACATATACAAACATACAGGCAGTCCATCCCACTGCTCAGCCCCCCTTCATCTGATCGCACAACTAATAATAAAAAGTGTTTAAGCAAGGAGTGGAATTCAGGAAGGGTTTTATTTAAAGTTTCATATACACTACCAGGCAAAAGTGTGGACACAACTTCTCATTCGGCGATTTCCTTTGTTTTTATTATTGGCTATATTGTAGATTAATATTGAAAACATCACCTATTGCTCTGATGACAGCTTTGCGCACTTGCCATTTTTTCAAGCAGATTCATGAGGAATCGACCTGGGATGCTATTTAATTAACAGGTGTTCTTCGTTATGAGTTCATTATTGGAATTTCTTGCATTCTTAATGTGTTTGGGATCAGTTGTGATGGTCGGGTACACAGTTAGTGATCCTATTCCACTACGGTTCTACTCCACATTATGGCAAGAACCACGTAACTAAAAAAAAACCAACAGTAAGTGACATAGGCTGCGGTGTGTTTCGACTAACACCAAAATTCGGGTTACATCACTGTCAAAGGAACAGATCTGTGTCAACTGGATGGAAATTACAAATTTGACCTAAAATAGGCAATATTTGACCTAAAATAGGCAATATTTGCATAGAACTTCATACGTTTGCTGAAGATTTAGCAAATTAATAAACAAATAATACAAACAATGTGGATTCAGTGTAATGTTATATTTGTAATCACAGTTCCTTCTTTATGAGTTTTTATGACCGTGATGTGTGTAGGTGTACAGATCTGTTGGAAATGAATAATCCTTCACATAACGTTGTTAATCTCTTGACTCTATTCTGACTTCTAACTGGAAACTTGACAACTGTAATGGACAAAATCCAAAAGGAATGAAGGTGTAATGGCTCGATTGGGCATTTAAAAATTAGCTCATTATTTGATTATAGAAATAATCATTAGCTGCTGCCCTGCCAGGAAAGTGCTTGACGAGAAAAGCCAACCAGCCCCGATGCTTAAAGAGCGTGTGGAGCTTCTCCTTGCACTGAAGCACCAGATGAGTTGAGCTGTTTAATCCACTCATTCTCACCGCTGCTAATGTCAAGAGGGGTTTTTCCCTCCTCTGTTTTTTCACTACTTGATTTTTAAGTGATTATTGTTCAATTAGAGTGGAGCTCTTTTATCGCACCGCATACTGTACTTTGAAGTATCTTTGTCACTCAACAGTGATTCCAGAGCCCATTAGGAGTTGATGGGAGCAGCTCTCAGTCACAAAAACACTACTGCGATGATCTATTTATACTGAAGTGAGTGTGTGGTGCCTTTGAGCCAGTGTGATGTGTAGAGTGGCTCTCAGTGGCACTGGTATTGTCATGGTACTTTATTGCCAGTGTAGGCTGTGTGTATGCAAAACCACAGTCACTTGCTTATGGAGGCGATAAAAAAAGTCAAGTGACCATTCTGTCATATGTGAACACACCACAGCACACAGTGTGAACAGTGTAAAATTCTTCCTCTGCATTAAACCCATTCACCAAGTTTAGCAGCGGGCAGCCAGCAACCAGGGAGCAGCGTGTGGGAATGGTGCCACTAGCAGTCTTAGGATTCGAAGCAACAACTTTCGGATTGCTCTAAGCACCACCAGCTGCCCCCCTTTTTTGACTAGTTACTAGTTTTTTTTTTACCAGTTTTCTTTTCTTTTGTAGCTAGTTACATGTATGTAAGTACTTAAAGGAGACTTCCATCTTTATATGCAATACTCTTTTCTAGACAGACTTGGCAAGAACCACAGGTCTGGAAAGTTATTGCCTCTAAAAGTGTCCTCACCGAAAGAAATGACTGTGAGTACACTGCGTTCTACCTGTTGTTTTATGATAGTTGCAGTAGTGTTTGGCCCTTTATTTTTTCCAAAGAAATATTTCACTGTAGTGGGATACATGCAGGGTGGTGTGAGGCAAAATAGGCCCCAAAGCAGCTTATCCTTCTAATACCACTATTTTACCATTAGATATAAAAACTCAGAAGACATGTGTAGGCTCACTGATGGTTTTGGATAGTAAATAAAAGGCGAAATTTGGGTCTTAGACATTATGACCCCTGTTTCCATTCACCGCCTGTGTAAATAAATCAGAGGCAATACGTTTGTCTATATAGCTTCTCCATCATACCACTTCGAATGACTGTGTTTACAGCTCACCAACTGCATTAGGAAGACACTTTGGGAGGGAAAAAGAGTTTCGATTTAATGGTATAATGGTAATGGACCTTTTTTCTGCGTGTTTTCTAATGATAATACGTTTACATTTAGCAGTTGCTCTTATCCAGCAGTCGCTGATCTCTGATTTACAGAAATGCTTTGTTGTCCACTCAGAAAAGGTGTCTATAGCTAGGAGTCCAGATCTCCGCATATGACCTAAAGAGATTACAAATAATACAGATAAGATAAATAGACAAAAATATTTAAAAACAACTGTCATATTGAATGACTTCATAAGTATTTCATGTACACATAAGAATATTTGATTGCATTTAATTTTGGAGCATTGCTACTGGTTACTTAGCCTTGAAAAGCACATAATGTAAAATTGTCCCATCTTATGTGTTGTGTGGAAAAAAACTAAAGTTTTGAAAGGATAGTAACATAGGAATCTTACTTTTGAAATAATGTTGCAAAGTTATAGGAATCTCTAGGTTTGATTTACTTCTTTTCTGTATATTCAGATGCTGCACCCATGTACTTCAGGCCAAAACACTTCTAAACAGGCTTTAGTTACTGATGGACTCTGGATGCAGTTCAGCTGCAGTTCTGGAGTTGGTTGGACATGATACTCTTTAGTGTCTTTTGCTGGACTCTTACTCCCCTTGTACTTGACTTATGATTTCAATTAAGCCAGAACCTTGACTTGCTCATGAGGTTAGGCTACTGTAGCCACTTGTTGCTTGTTTGCAGTGTGTTTTTTGCTGTGGCGTAGCAGGGGTTTCAGGTCTGGGCCTCATTAAGGCAGCGTGTTTTAGCAAGAAGTCATCATCGCTTCATCATGCTGTGGACCATGGGACCAGAGCAAAGTCTACTTTTCTGAAGCAGTTTGGGCATAAACACGAAACTTTGTCTCATTAATGTTATTCCAAACAGTCGAACGCCGAATCTGTGTTCACGCTGCTATTGCCAAATGAAGTCAGTCAAGTGCGCAGCTCGCTTCATTTGCATGGAAAGCCATTTGTAATTCTGGACTTGGCCGTTCATGTGCAGTGATTTGAGACCTTCAAAAACACCATAGCTCATTTGAATAATAATGATCATAAAACATCGCCCACAGTGCCCCACGCATACATCAAACACCGCCTTCCCCGACGTAGTAAACAAGAAAACAATAATGGCGGGCCACTTAATTTATGGAAAGACGTGCTTTTTGTGTTATGTCACCCTGTTTTTTAATTGGCTCTAAAGTCAGCGCTTTGCCTGCGCTCGTTGTTTATGATTGATTTCGTCTTTCAGGGATAACATCGCTCTGGACAGCCATATTCAGACCTCCATTAACCCGCTGATGTCTCAGCCACTCATGTATGACCGCATTTGCATTTCTCTTTTGCTTTTGAAAAGCAGCTAAGGCAACTAAGACGGCATCGTTTCAATAAGCACACCAGTGCGCCTTCCTCCTTGCACACTTCAGTGCTGATGAAACAAATCAATCCAGATCACTTTGAAGGTACTATAATTGCCTGACATCAAAAATATTGGACACTTAAGACGGAGAAAAGTCATCTGCCATGAACTTGTTGCCTTTTTTTCTGTGTGGAATATTCAAATTTCGCCTTGCATCGTCCTGTAAGCATGAAAGAGACTAACCGCAAATGTGATCTTGTCATGAACATTCAATACTGTCCACCCACGCACTCCCTCACGCACAGACAGATTGCTTGCAACACGTGCACATCACCATGTTGGAAATGACTTGTCTTGTTTGCATGTGGAACTTAGGCCTAATTATAATGATGCCATTACTCACTCTTTTGATGGGGAGATGCATGCAGGACAGCAATTGGGCGTTATGCTCACCTAATAAGCTTTGTTCTAGCACATGGACATACATAGTGGACACATAAAGAAAGAGCAATACTACACCATTAAAAACGAGGGTTCTTTAGGAAAGGCAGTGGTTACAGTGTTTCTCCTGTTATTTGAATAGGCCAGATCGCCTGTCTGGTGAACCTTCTTATGTTCTTAAATGAAATGTGAGTACTAGGTTGTAACTGACAGGCAATGCTTGTTTTCTATAGTTTGAGTGTTATGTGTGGTATTCGGTTTTTTGACAACATAAAATTTACAATGAAATTCTTCCTTTTTTCAAATGTAAGGATACACTAAATTCACGCACCAAAGCCAGCACTGATACCATCATGCCTGAGACCTGATTTAAGAGGAGAATTGTGTGTAGTGTTTCTCTGTCTTTTTATTGACAAAGGAAACCAGCGAGATTAACTTATCTGCATATTTACAGACAAGTTTGTTTTATTTATAATAATTCAGAATGATTAACATGATTCATACATACACAGTGCACCTTCAGAGGTGTTGTAGAGTCCATGCCTCCGTGAGCCCGTGAGTTTGAGCTGTTTTGGTGACATGAATGAGACCTAGACAATATTAGTCAGGTAGTTTGATTGGTGTGTGTGTGTATATACACACGCAGTATGTCCAAATGTGTCCAGACACCCTATCTTAGGCTTGAATTTAGACGTTTTACACTCAGTCGTGCACATAACTTTACAATTTCCGTAGGAAAGCCTAACGTCACTATACATAATGCCACCCAGGGCTGGGCTTTCTGTAGTGGATCTACATTATGTAGCTCCTTTGTATAATTATTATTTATTTGCTAAATTTAACATATTGTAAACAAAAACCTAACAAAAAATGCCCCTTGAAAATGCAAGAAATGGAATTGTGCACTAAAATTGCAGGGATAAAGCCACACTGAAGTGTGTTCTCTGAAGAGGCTGCATTCATTTTCATACACTATGTTTATGCACTCTTGTCGAAGACTATAGTGAGGGCCACATAGAGTCTGTGTCCACTCGGTATCCACAGAAGCAGAAACAGACCTCTTGGAATTGTCTCTATTCATCGGACCGCAGAGTTTATCAGTCATGAGCAGGATGACAAGCAGAACCATTTCCATTCAGCCTCTTGCTATGTTTGAATACATAAAAATAGTCCTTTCAAAACCCAGTATTCATATCAAAATCTCGTTCACCACAGTGTGTCTGAATCTGATATCAGTGGTTCTTGGCTTGGATGGATGTTTTGTAGGAAAATGCTTTAATTGGTGCAAAAGTTTTACATTATGTGGAGGTTTTTAAAAAAAAATGAATTCGGTTCTTCACACTTACATATCTCATGGTTCTTTAAGAAACATTGAAAGGTTCTTGGGGAACCAAAAAGCGCTCTTCATAATCTCGTTGTTCCTAAGAGTATCACTTTAATGTTGCCTGAAAGTCTGACCACTTAAACTACATGGAGAAAATATGCTAAGAGTCTTTAATGCCGTCATTTATCCGGCATTCATAAGCAAGTCGTAACGAAGCAGCCATTTCCACTTATTAGCAGGGAAGTTGACTTGCTCTCTGAGAGCTTTGTTAAGGATGGAAAACTCTTCCTTGAGCTTACGTAACATGGGCAAATGCAAATGTATTGTTCTCCATGACAGAATGACTTGCAGCAATCTATGTAAAGTGATGTGGATTAATATTTAAGCAGATCATTTGCAAGATTGGTATAATTAGTAGGACATATTCATGGATTCCTTTCGGATAGCACTCTGAGGCACATCTGCGCACTGGAAATAAGATGTAACCTGTCATTTGTGTGAATATGCAAATGCGCATATGGCTCATAATTACATGTGCCTTGTCACAAAACAAAGCCGGGTCATGAATTTCTAAACGTTGAAACTTTTCATGAACTGTATATATTTGGGAATTCTTATTAAAGCCATTCTTCCTGGAGGCTTCATCCTGTAGAGAAATATTCGAAATATTTACATATTCGTGCGGCAGATGGATCACGATTATCTGTGCCATGGGGCTTGTGACATTATCTGTGTCACTGTCTCACTTGAGGGCAATGAAGTTCATCATAGGTGCCTAGAATGTGGAATTTAAATGCAAAGTCCATCTATCCTGAAACAATATAGAAGAACATTGGAACGTGCTCATCACTCATTTTTCATAAATGGCTGAGTACCTTTTGCACATGGATGTTCCTTAGTGGAACATATTGGTACATATACAATTCCTGCCTTGACTTGAAGCAGACTGGACAAAATATAGCTTCAATCTTAAAAATAAAGATGCCAAAAAGGGATTTTGGACTCTATCTATGACTCCCAAATGATTATTTCAGTAGAATGAACCATGTGTGTTAAAATTTTAAAAAGGACCATATAATGTTGAGGTTTTATACTAGTTTGGGTATAAATGATTCTCTACAGAAATATACATGAAAACTTATTTAAGGAGCCACGTTTTTTCTATGGCACCACACAAAGTACCATTTCCTTCCCAAAGAGCATTTATTCTTTTCAATAGCACAGTGCCAAAGTTCAGTAGAGGGACCTTATTTGAAATATCTACATACAAAAAGTTCTCCATTGTGTACTTTATGCATGATACTAACAATAAGATACCTAGTAAAAAGAATATTACTAACACAGTAATAATTGATGCAGTAGAGAATACAAAAACTGACAACTGTAACTGCAACCAGGCACCCAGTCTGCTCCACGTAGATTATCCACTGGTGTCCCACAGGGTTCGGTCTTAGGACCACTTCTCTTTTCTCTTTATACTAGCTCTCTTGGGGATGTAATTGCCTCGCATGGCTTCTCATATCACTTCTATGCTGATGATAAACAACTTATTCTCTCTTTCCCTCCCAATGACAACCAGGCCTCAACTCGCATCTCGGACTGTCTGGCCGACATTTCCTCTTGGATGGCGGCCCACCACCTC
>JBBPCW010000001.1:8225707-8237794 GCA_037974425.1 Phenacogrammus interruptus
TCTGGACTGCAAAATGATTCTATAAAGCTTCTAAAAGGTTTTGAATTCTTACAAGAGTGATTTAGCGCTATATCGAACAATTTTTAAAAACCATATAAAATTCATTATAAAAAAGAGTTTGTCCATCATACAGAAGAAGCATTTAAACATTCAGATGTTTTTTCTGTTGTCAGGGTTCTATATATAACCACTGCTGTTAATAACCTTAACAACTCTCTTTTTAAGGGTGTGGAGAGTGGGTCTAAAACACTTTAGGAAAGAAATCTTCGTGTAGATGATATCATTTCGCCTCTTGTGAAATTCTCTCTCTGTATTTAACCCCTTCACCTTGTGATGCAGTGGTCAGCCAGTAACACAGCACCTGGGGAGCAGTGTGTGCGGATGGTAGCTTACTCAAGGGTAATTCAGTGCTGCCGTTAGCAGTCCTGGGATTCAAACCCTTGCCCTTCTGATAGCGGAGGCAACTCCATAACCACTAGGCCACCAATGGTCCCGAAATAAAGCAAAGCTTTCCTTGATCAGGAATTGAATCCAGGCCATTGCAATGAGAGTGCCACATCCTAGCCACTAGACCAGCAAGGAAATAGGTAAAGATTATACATGCATGCGCCTTGTTTAATACTTTAAACTGTATATGAATGTATTGTGCAGTGATACTGAAAAACATTCAACTCTGATCATGACTACGGCTTCAACCAGGCCTTCAGAGGACGTTTTGTTGTACAAGATTGCACCCTAGTGGACAGATCACGTACTGCAGTATATCCACTATTGCAATACATTTGTCAGTAGTGGAATCTGAGTAGCTACACATCTGCGTTATATTAATGCTTTACTTTGCACAAATGCTTATCATGACAAGAACATTTTTTTAAATGAAACATCAGCTATACAAAAAAACAAAAAGTCTGCCAGTGTGAAAAGTGGCCCACGTTGTTGAGAACGAATCTGAAGCAAAGTTCCCGTCCTTTTAGATGGTATATCTGTACATTGCAGTTTTCCCATGGCTTGAAACAACAGGAGGAAATCTTGAGGGAAAGCATTGGCTGAGAAGTTAATCTGTGTGCTGTTATTCATCTAGAGTTCATCTGGCTTGATTGGTGAGCTTGAAAAAGCGAGCTTAACCTTTAAACGTATAGCCATGTGCTTTTAATAGATTCCCTATAAGCCCTGCGAAGAAGGGAATTACAGAAATGATCAAGGCAAACAAGCGGGGAACTTGCTCCGAAGCCTTTTTCGCCATGAGAAGCATTTCAATCACGCTCGAAGCTGAATTTTCTCCCAGAGCAGAGGTTAATAGCATGAAATGCCCTTCAGACTCCTGAAAGAGAGAGCCGCCACTATGGCAATATATCTGTTTCATAAGTCACCAGCTGCCTTATATTAGCCAAGCGGGCTGCTCATAATTCAGTACGGGAACATTACAATGCTGCGGCAGGACATCGCTATTTCTCTGTATATGTTTCGGGCCAGAGATGGACATCTTTTCCTGCTCCTATCTTTCCCAGCATGGCCTTGTTTACGAGTGGATGTGTTATTAGTCATAGTGCATAAGGATAATGAGGTGGAGCATGACATGTTTGCACTGATAAGTCTCTGAAATCTGCTGTAAGATTTTATTGCGCTAGTCCAAACATACCGTGGCCTCTGAGATTAAACGGTGCCATAAACACAAACGAAACGGAGCAGTAAAGATGCTGCTGATGATAAAAAATAAGGCGTTATGAAAACACAGTGGCATTTGGAGGGTTGGGTAAGCCACATTTTAAAAAATGGTAGCAAGCTACTGGTTACACAGCTAAACGAACCTGGAGCTTTCAGATAAAGACTATGCCAGTTATGCTAGTTTGTGCCTGGCAAAGCTAGCTCAAAATACTAAAGCTAATGTCTAAGGCTATAATTAGGGGATAATTAGGGGTATGGGTTATAATTAAATGTATATAGTCAAACATCTACTTAAGTTGCATTGATACACAATTTTTAAAACTGCAATGTGTAGCAAGTAGGCTGTAACTGCTATTGTTTGCCTGTTGGTCTGAGAGATCACAATGGTTTGTGCACTTTTCTACCCTAAAAGTACTTTTAGAAAGTTACATATTTTAACAAACTAGAAATGCAATCAATTCCGACACATTTTTAGACACACCTTATTTTTGCTCCTTAGACTGTACAGGTCTGAAATATGGAGTAATGTTTACAATAGTCTTATAATATTGTTAATTGTAATCTAGAGAATGAAAGTTGGTAGTATTTCCAAGTGCTAACCTGCTATAATACAGTAGCCCATTACTAAAATATTGATTTGGAAAATATTCGAAATTAGAAAAGGCATCTGAGGACACTAAACATCAAATAATGAGATGATATTATATACTGTTGTTAAATGTTTTATAGGAGTACAAATCACGTTTTTACAGTAATGAAAAGGGTTGAAAACTGCTTCACTCCTACTGTCCAGTCCCTACATTTAAAAGGTTCTCACTGTGGCTTCTATGCTAAAACACTCAGCCCAGCCTTGCTAAAGGAGGTTGTCTCCTTTCTGGACACATTGTGGCTGTAAAGAAAAGTTGAAACCCTTCTGCTCCTGTAAACTGTGACCTAATATGAGCAATATGCTTCATGGTAATTGCATTTATTGTGAGCCGAGCCAGACACTATGGTAATTATATATAGTTATAGTCTGCATCCACATATTTTTGATTTATGTATTTTTGCTTGGGCTGACAGATAAATAAGAAAAAATGCAGTATTAAGCAGTAATAAATATGAATTATTTTGCAATCTGCTGGGAAATAATATTGTAATCTTGAGGTGGCGGGCTGAACCAGTGGCTGTATTTCAGGAGGGATAGTGGAGTATGGAGAATTTTGAAGGAGCTGTTGATCAAAGCCTGGCCATTTCAGCCCAGCTGTGCACCTGCTCTCAGCCACTCCTGCCCAACCTTTCTTCCTTTATTTATTTATTAGTAGGTTGTTTTTTTTCTAGGGACAACAATGCTGTACTGAATGCTGCTCGAATCATAGTGAATAGGCTACAGTTTTAGCAGTAGAAACAGGCCAGTATATTTTATGAAAAGACTGAGAGCAGAGCAATATAATGATTTGTGTATTTGCGGCTTGAATTCATACAGTTGCAAGATGGAAAGAAGTTGAGCTTGTGGAATTTGTGAATTTGTTTGTTGGTCAGTCTGTTGTTGGCACCAATGCAAAAGGACACTTCTGCATTTTTGTAATGACATATATATGTATATATACATCCTATACAGAACGTGTAGGATTCTGTATACATCATATTCAGAAATGTGTATATCACTGATGCATTTTACTAATTGAAATTTCTCCTACAACTGTGTTGTTCCATTTTAATAATTAATTTGGGGCAAAATTATTGGCACCCCCAAAAAGTAGTTTCCTTAAAACCTATGGGGAATTTTTTTGAGGGACAGAAGTTTCAGATCCTCTGTCTCTGACTCCACCATGACCAGACACTTTTTACTTCCACTAATTTTATGACAGAAAATCTTCCCAGCATGCCATTAAATGCTACACTTGATCTGACTGGAAGTTTAATTGAATTGTGTTGATTGATAAAAGATGAACTTCTTGGTTGCACGTGCCATTGTCATGTTTGGACAAACAAAAGAGGATTGTTGATGCTTTGGGGCTGCTTTGCTCCTTTCCCCCTTCCCTCTATGTTTCTTTCTGACTCTCTTCTTCCTTTTTATTTTCCTGTCTGTCTTCTTCTTTTCTCTCTCCTCAATTTTATTTGTCTCTTTACTTTCTTATTGTTCTCTCTTTTTTTTTTCTTTTTCTCTTCTTGTGTTTCTTCCTCAGAGGCAGAAATACATGCTCGTGTTGGCTTTAGGTCTGACTACATGTAATTAAATTATGTCTCCTTTCTAACCTGTGTCCTATCTGGTGGCCTGCCATGGCCAGAGTTATGTGTTATGCCAAGTGTGTTTGAGGACTGGAGCAACTTCCATGAGCTTCTCAAAAGCTGGCAGGAGGACCTTGTATCAGAACCGTATGAAAAGGGAGTTCTGACCTTAAATGGACAGCCCATCTTTCTGTCCCTGAGGGTTTGTGGCCTTCAAGGAGTCTACTGTGGAAGAGGCTTCTGCTCAAGTGCTTTGGAGACTTCCAGTGGAGGATCCTACACTCCATAATTCCCACCAATGCTTTTGTGGCTAACGCTGCAGTTTCAAAATGTTGACTTTCTGCCATGAAATGGTTTTTCATGTCTTTCCTGCTCTCCCTCTCTTCTCTCACTTGCTTTCTCCATCTTTCATTTGTTCTCTCTCTTTTTCTCTGTTTCTCACTTAGCGCTTTTTCTCTCTGCTTCTCGTACTTCTCGCTGTGCTCGCTCTCCCTCTTCTTACACATCCTCTCTACTCCCCCCCCCCCTCTTATTTCTCTCTTTCCTTATCGCCGTGTCTGCTTCTCCCTGTTCCTATAGTTTGTGCTCTTCTCCTTGTGGTCCTGTCGAGTGTGTATCTAACCTTTCTGTGTAATCCAGTTGAGCTGTATGATACCTGCGCCTCATTCACCATCTCTGAGCAGGACCTCCTGCAGGCTTTCATTACAGGCTCCTCATCATCACCTAATGTCACCGTCTAATCACTGCTGTGCTTCATCTGCAGCCTGTCTGAGCCGGAGCGGCGGGTTTATTCCTGCAGTCCTAAGAGAACACTCACACCTTCAGCGGCAGCACGGCTGTCCAACCTGCCAGGTCATTATTTAGCCACGCTGTTAACAAGCACCGTCAGAGGATCCGGTACCATTTCCTTTCCGACGGCAGGAAGAGCCAGAGGTGACAACTGCAAAGAAAGTGGAGATGTAGCAATGATACTGTTTTCTCTGTAAGGATGAAAACGAATGAACGATTCATTTTCTCTAAAATTTTCTCAAGAATGAATCATTCATTTTGTTCAAGAAGCTGCAGGAGCGTCAGTTATTATTTGTAGGTAAAATAGAATCAGAGAGCTCCAGAAAGCTAGGCATATTGATTGCTATCTTTTAAACAACTGCCTTAAATATTAGGGTGTTCTAAGGTGAGGTATGGTCTTAGGAAGCTACAGCTGCCAATATTAGCATCTACAGAATTAGTGACACTTGTAGCTAGTTTACTTGACTTAAAATATCTTTGTACATAAAGACATTTGTGTGTGTGTGTGTGTGTGTGTGTGTGTGTGTGTATTAGTAAAAGTAGATGTTCTAGACGACACTCCACTCAGGCCTATTCCCTTTTTTTCTCTTTATTTTGAGAATTGTTGTATGAAGGCAAAAGAACACAAGAGGGAGTGTGTTACTCTTTAATAATCACACTTCTCCTGATGATCAACAACTTACAGCTTATAATTTGTCATGATATGGTTATAATAGAGGGTATTCTTGCTTAACTTATACACAACCTGAGTAACAGAGAGGGAGTGAGAGACAGAGAGAAGGAGAAGAGGAGTGAGGGAAAGAAGAATTGGAAATGATGGTACGTGGTGGAAGTGGTGTGCCTGCATATAGAAGAGGAGAAAAAAAGACAGAGAGAGCGAGGGAGAAAGAGAGAGAGAGAGAGAGAGAGAGAGAGATTAGAAATGATGGCACTGCACTGTCCCATCAGGACAAAATCCATCAGTGCCAGAGAGGTGGAGTAGAGTCCTAGTGTAGCTCCATTTCCCTCCATTTCACCCCCCTCAGCTGCTTCTTCCATGAACTATGCATACACACACACACACACACACACACACTTTCCTTCTGAATAACAGTTGAGGCTTTACACACTGCTTTTCACCCTTTAAAGCAACAATGATCCTAAAGACCCACTGCTCTGCACATTTTAGTGTTTTCCCTACTTTAACACATTCAGTTCACCAAATGCATTCAATTCAGGCCACAGGTATCAAAAGCTGGTCAGTAAACAAGGAAAAAAACAATATATGATAATGCTCATTTATGCTTTGGTACTATTTCAGCATCAGTCCCTGCCTCGTGCCTATAGACCCCGGGATAGAATTAGGCTTCTACGCAAATAGTTTTTTCAGCATGTGATGAAGTGTCTTTCTGCTTGCATAGTTTAAAAAATATGCAGATAAACAAGAAAGCAGTAAAAGTATCAAGATTTGTTTTATTATTTAAAAAAATTGATGTGTGAGCTGGTGAGGAGAACACAGGTTCGGTTCCAGATTTCTTTACGGTTCCTCCAGCCATTGTTTAGATTTGTGAAACTCCATCAGTAGCTCCTGATTTCATTTAATGAAGGACTGATTGTTTCAAACCAAGTTTCTGCTGAAAATACAAGTGATCCACATAAAGCTGATTAGCTGTATCAGATGTGTTGACAGTACTGGAAACACTCAAATGTGCAGGGCAGTGAAACTCCAGGGCTATAATTGGGAAACGCTGCTCTACATCATGACCGATATCCACTCCAGGCCTGCAAGAGCATTTTAGCATAGTTCAGCAAGAACTTAAACAAGCTAGCTCACCTACAGAATACATCTGGTTTACTTAGTCATTAAAATGGATAATAATGTATATTTTCTCAAACTTCTCAAGTTTTAGGAGTAGGAGTGCTGATCTGCTGACAACAGTCATAAAACCAGAGGAATATTATTTGAGATCCGTCCTCCTCAGCCCTGGTCTTGGCTGCCTATAGTAATTGTATTCATTTTTATGTCACATTGTGTCCTAAACAAGTCTGCACCACCTTAATGAAGAGCCACATGTGGTTTGAGTGGGTTGAGAGATGTTTTCGGGTTGTGTTAACAAAAACTATTTGGATGACTTTCTAGTGTTTATTAGCATCATTATGGCTAAAGTTCTGAACCAAGGAATCAAATATAGGACACATAGCATGTCCTTTCTGATTAACTTTATCGTAGGCATTCGATTTTTTTCCTTTAACTGGTTTTCAAGTGTGATCGGAATCTCATAAAAGCCTGTTATGTGGGTAAGTATACATATAATCCTAAGGTGTGAGTGCAGTTATTAAACTGTAGGCCCACTTATACAGCACACGCTTCTCATTTTGATATTGCTCGTACTGCAGGGGGTCAGGAGCAGGCAGCTGAATGATCTTTGAAAGAGAAGCACTTTTATTCCTTGCCTGAAATAATCATCAGAGGAGCGTGAACTGCGGCGTGTGCTGCATGCTGATGAATGATTAATGTCTGCTCAGGCTGCCTAAAAGGCTGGAAAGGTCAGCAACTCTAAAGGACGCTTCTGCTTTCCACTGATCTCAGAATAGTTGCAGTAAAACATGATGGGCAAATGTCACCCAGCAATGACTTCATAAGCTCTGCCAGCATAAGCCACTCCCACTGTATCAGTTTTGATCACTTCAGTGATCAAATGTTGCGTAATTACAGCTTGCATCACTGGAGCGATTGTAGTGATGGAGCATTTAAATACTAATCACTTCATATGCCTTGTCAAGTAGGTTGTTCTCAGTTTACTCATATTATCGGCCTCAAAATTTTGAACATTTTTAACCAATTTATAAGAATTTTTAGGCATAAGTTTCTCCTGAAATCAAGAATATCAAAGGGAATCTGTCATCTCTTTGTTCCTGTATTCTTCTAGGAAAAGTTTACACTATGGTTGGACCATTGCTGGCAACAGTAGGTACTGATATTGGATTAATTGTTCTGGAACATGGGGGTTGGAACCATTATAGCAGCTGCAAAAGGGGACCCATAATCTGGCTCAAAAAAGCTCCGTCTGACTGAAGCCTTTTTCTCCTTAGTGATGTCGGCATCCACAGTGTCACCGGGGTTGGAGTCTATCCCAACACTCATAAGGCAAAAGGCAGAGAAACACCCTGGACAAGTCACCAGTCAAGTATTTGCATTTATTTAGTTAATGTTTTAATTTTAAGTTCATTTAATATACTGTACTTGTATTTTTGGTACATATGTCCACAAGATGGCGCCAGAACTTGCATCAACACGGAACCTGGAAAGGAAGTCAGTAAATAGGACAGCTTTTGAAACAACATATTACATGTTATTTCATGCAATCTACATCTCTATATGGGACACCGATTTCATTCAAACAAACCACACTGTTTAAATGAACAGACGCTATAGTCAAAGCTGTAATTAAAGCGGATTCTTCGGTCGTTTTTTGTTAGAAGTAGTAGTGGCCAACAAAAAATCTCATTGTCTCAACCCTGCTCCAGGTAGCCTCCAGCTTCGCACGTTGAGGTGCTCCCAGCACACCTGATCCGACTAATCAACTTGTTAACAAGCTCCAGCTGTGCTGACGTGGTTTTTTTAAGAAGCGAGAGAACTTAAACATGCAGGGCAGCATGGCCTCCAGGACCAAGGTTGGGAAATACTGGAATCTCTTATTCTTCTCAGCCTTACTCCTGGAGCACTACTGCCCTCCAGATTGTGGTGTTACGTTCTCTAACGTGGTTTCCTAATCCTGGGCTGGATCCCACTGTTCTACTTATTTAAGAAAGGAGCTTAAACACAGTAGGGTTACAGAGTTGATTCATTGGATCAGGTGTGTTGGGAGCAATTGAAACACTTAAACATTTCTAACAAACCTATTTCCCCTCAATAGCTCCTAAACTAGTTATGTGTTTTAAGCATGTCTGTTGTAATATCAGGGGGTCAACCGCTCCCTTCCTGGAGATCCACTTTCTAACACACAAATGAATCTGACCAAGCTAAACAAGGTCTTCAGAAGAACAGAATGAGTTGGGAAAGGTGCATCAGGTGGTCCATTGGAATGCTGAGCTCCCAAGTCCAAGGTTACTTTGTCATCAGCAGGTGTGAACAAGAACATAGTTTAATGAGATATTGCTCCATGGACCACTGTGCAAAATATATAAACATTCAAACAGTGTTTTCCAGTTCCTGAGGCACACTGCCCTCCACATCTGAGCAGTTTCACTGCGTCCAATACATGTGATCCAACTAATCAGCTGGTTATCAAGCCCTTACTGTGTTGAAGTGGGTGTTTGGTAAAGAAGGGAATGCAGTAAAGGGACCAGGATTGAGGGGAAAACTTGCTGCAGTATTATTGGAGCAACTTTGCTTCGAAATGAGATGTGAGGCTGAAAAACCTTTTCAAGGTTTAAAGAACATTCACGTAACACATCATTTACTAGGTTAAGGTTTATTCATATATTATTAATAGAGGTTTTCCAAACTTTACTGAAAGGTTTTTTGGGGAAGCTAGAAAAAGTTCTGTGGCTTCAAGTAAAGATCCCTTGTATACAAACACTCATTAAATGGAACAGCTTGTGTCTGTGTGTGTACTTGGGAGATTTTGTGGCAAATCAACATTACTTTTGATCCAACCCATGATGCTGTCAGGAAAACAGGCTTACAATGAAACCAAGCTGCTCCAGAAAATCTTCCAATGAATATCACACTATAATCTTTACCTCATCCGCCTCCGATCTCAGCCAGAGCTCGTAGTCATTGTTCTGTTCAGTCCGTCCAAGTGTTGTTGTTCTGTCAACAAGAAGCCAAAGGACCAGCCAGAGCACCAAACTTCAAAGAAGCCAGCACTTATGAACCTAAGATGGTTCAAACCAACAGTCCATTAGCAATTTCCTCCCAAATCAAAAATGATTCTGAGTCACGTAGTGTTGATATTGTTCTTCTTACTCTGTTTTTTGTCCAAGATGGGCTCTTTCAATTGCTGCAAAGAACTTATCTTGGCAGCTTCTACCAAGCTTCCAATCTTCAAGACACCCCGCCCCATCCCCGCACCCCCCAAAATAGCCTGGGGGTGTTTGTGGAGACCCCTGCTCTGGATTTGAACCCATGACCTATTGGAGGCATCACTCCTACCACTGAGCCACATGATCCCACAGTTAGCATGCCTTTTTTTGAAAATTTGACTTTCAGATGAGGTCTGACGTTCAAGACATACAGCAAAAGGCTTGGATTAGACCCTGCAATCTCCAGGTCTTAGATGCAGTGCTCTTACCACTGAGCAACAGGATCTCAGAGCTAACACGCTTTTTTTTTTTTTGACATTTGACTCAGATGAAGTGTGACATACAAGACCCCAACCCACAGTTCTTAAGACCACAGCTAAAGCCATTGAGTTTTACTTTGTTTACCTCAACTTATCTAAACGACATAAACACAAATGTGATTAAAGAAGAATATTTACGGTATAAAATAAAATGTTAGACGCTTTCACTGCTGAGCTATTCTTAGAACAAGTCTGCAGGCTACTCATGTTGTCCTTGGGGGCACCATGTTGGTGACCCTTGGCTTCAACTGTGAGCGTCAAAAGCTAGGCCAGGGGCTCAGGTCATTTTTTGAACGTTTGACTTTCAGATGAAGTGTGAAGTTTATTTTTACTTTTGTGACATCTGGGCCTCGTCTGCCATGCCCCCTCGTCCTTGTGCTGGGTTGCTAAGCACCGCCCAAACATAAACAACCAGCAGGAGGATGAGGGGGTGTGGTGGAGGAGGCCCGAAGGTCACAGCTTTTTTCGTGGCAGTATATAATTTTTCATGCATTTTAGTGCTAAATATTTAAGAAATACATAATTTACTAATTTTGTAACAAATATTAGCATAAAGTCAGCTACATTTCCATGGAAAAAAATAACTATACGTTTTTTGGTATTGTCCAGAGAAACATAAAGAAAGCATCTTTCGGATGGTGAAATACAGCTGTACTCAGAGAAAGTAGCCAATCAGCAAACACTATTTATTACTCCTTGCTGCTGATTGGCTGCTGCCCTTTGACGCAGCTGCCGACCAGAATTTCCTCCATGGAGCGTCTCAAGTGTTCTTGTGTTTTTTGTTTTGTCCTTCTTAAAGCGCTGTATTTTTATTACAGTAAATTAAATTATTTTCCACTGTATTTACCTTCTTATACCAAAGAAAATGACAGTGCACACAAATGAAAATGCGGGTACATGAATTACAGGGGTAACATTGGTATTTAAATTCTAGCACTGTAGTTCAGTGTAAACGTGTAAACTGTACAGTACAAATATAGGTTTATCATGACATTTTCTTTCAGGTTTATGACTTGTGAGCATATTTGGGGGCATATTTAGGGTTTACACTATAAAAACAGGCATTTTTATCACAACTATATATATATACATATATATATATATATATATAGTCACTACATACATACATACATATATATATATATTAGCGCTGGGCCGTTAACAAAATTTTTTAACGCCGTTAATCACACGGAATCTCCGCGATAACGGTGTTAACGCCGATAATTAAAATCCCTCCGCCCGGACTACACTGCTATCCCGGCCACCCTGCGTTGTGTTCTGGTGCAAGACAAACCACTGGACACTGGCAACTTCTTGTTCTGGTTCTTTATTTGACCTGGAGCTCAAACTGGCCACACTGCATAAAACCAGAGAGCACAGGAGCTTTATCTCCAGCATTCGACATAAAAGCACACCTTCGCCAGCCAAGCCGAACTCAGACTGACGAGAGGACGCCTAATCGGCAGTAAATAAAGTTCTCCCTTACATCCAATAGAGGGCGCTCTAACCTAACATCACATCAGTGACCACAAATTAGCTGTGAATTGGCAGTCACCTAAAAGATTTTGGTGAAATACATTCATACTATTGTTCCTATAATTATATTAAAAAAATACATATTTCTTATCTGTTACATATATATATATCTCGGCGGAGCTGGGTTTATACTACGCAATCTATGATGAATTTCACCTTGATATTTCAGTGACTTGTCCGGTTCACGCTCGTTTTAAACCTGTCTCGGGCTCTCTTACAAATGATTACAAATAGTACAAATAGTGGTGGGTCGTTATCGGCGTTAACCTGCTGCGTTAATGTGAGACTCATCACGCAATAAAAAAAAATATCTCCGTTAATCTATTCACAAAGTTGAGTTGGGAGCTGTGTCTATACTACGCAAGCTATGATGACTTTCACCTTGATATTAGCGCAGATTTACTCTCTCTCTGTCTGTGTGTCTCTCTCTCTCCCTCTTTTTTACTCTCTCTCGCTCTCCCTTACTCTTTCTCTCTGTGTCTCTCTCTCTCTCTCATTCCTGACTTTTCCGTATTTAAACCTCGGGTTTATATTTACATTTTCTTTAAGGGTAATGTAT
>JBBPCW010000001.1:8237894-8249587 GCA_037974425.1 Phenacogrammus interruptus
ATGACTGTTCTTTAAATCTGAAAAAGCAGTTAAAGGTAGCCAGATTATTCCAAATGAAATAAAAAATTAACCCCTATTACCACAACAAACCGCAAAGGCAAAGATTTGTATTTTTATACTCCAAGAAACCATCCACATTTGGTAACTGTGCATTTGTTTTAAACACTGCAATGATTTTTAGGATTTATCCTTTCATGTTTTGTACTGATAAAGAGATCAAACTGGAAAACTTGAAAAGTGTACAGTCCAATGGACTGCAGATGAGGAGGAGTGTTTTTCCTTTTTTGCTGTAATATAAGTTTGAGTATAGAGCACTGTGTTTCTAGATTTGTCTTGATTTGTTTGCTTTAATCAGTATTCAAAGGAGGCAAATACATAATAAAAACTAAAAAAATGTTCCTTGTTTGTGCCATACAATATCAGAGTCATGGTATACTGTGTCTCATTTAAACCATACCAAAGGAGGGATATTTGTAAAGATATTTTACATAAATACATTTGACTGTGTATATTTTTGCCGCTCCAAGTGCATCCTGTTGGTCAACTGCTAAGAAATCACCAACCAAATCAACAAATCACCTCCAACTGGACCCTCCTTAGCTGCACAGAACAAATGTTAAACTGTGTTTCCATTTCTCAAAATCTTACAGGGATATTTAAACACTACGTTTTTAAATTTGAGTTTAAAATAAAAACGCCCTGAATTGCATTAGAAGAGAAAACACAAATACAAGAGTGCGAGGAAGCTGGAGAGATCTGGCATCCCTTGAGAGCAGAAAGGCCGTGGGGCACGGTGATCTTCGGCGAAGTCACTGCCGCGCTCTACACGGGCAGCCGTTTGTTAACAGGAGTTCACATGAAGCGCATTTTTAAACTAAAGACTCATGCAGAGAGCCACTAACAAGCTCCCAAACCTCCCTACTTTGCCCGAAGCTCGTTCATCTGCTCCATAATTCATGGCTGCCCTGCATTTCGGTGCCAGGTTAGATTACTGAAGTAGTTCCATGACACGAAGCCTTCTGTAGGCCTCCTCTGCTCGCTCCATTATCTCCAAATGACACACTCGCAATTAGCTTGAACTCTGAGGTAATTGTATTGATTGGCTTCAAAGCCTTCGATTCGACTTCAGTTCGGGTTTCAAATCTAATGGATCTTGTGGACATGTTAGTGGGCCGTGAAAGAGTATTATATCAACAGCATGGGTTCAATTGAAAACAGGCTAAAATTCGTGCCTTGCCCTAGGCTTGATCTCTATAGGTCAGTTTAGTAGCAAAGAGCAGTTTAGTAGCAAAAGCAGTAATGGCACACAGCCCTGAAAGCCCTTTTACAAAACGGTGATCTGAGAAAAATACACCGAAAGTTCAATAAAGGAAAGGAAAGCGATGAAGAGGTGAGCTCACTTGCCTGCTTTGCTGATGTTGAGCTCGGAGAGTGTCTGCGAGAGCTGACTCGTGTCCAGCCGACCGGTTTCCCCCAGAATGTCATGCACTGCATTCCTCCTGCCGGTCCTACCAGAGGCTATGAAGTCTTCATACGTCGCCTCCACATCAGTCATATCTAACTCACTTCAACATATCAGTATCTGGAGGAGGAAGAGAGCACAGTAGCATCAGAGGCAGAGATGACTATTTCCCCTAGAATAATTTTGAACCCCCCACCCAAAAATAAAACAACATATATGAAGTCACACTGATGTCCTAGGAATCCTCCACAGCCAGAAATGGTAGCAAAAACTAAATTATATATGCTGGGATGACATTATGTTGCTTTAGTCAGGTTCCTAAACTCCAAAAGGAACAAAGGCAGCTTCTCCCAGGCCAATACAGTATGAGAACATAATTTAGCAAATTCTCACGTAGACACTGACTTATTCACGAGCTCTTGAATAATGACTGAGTTTATGGTGTGCGTTGGTTTAAAAAAAAAAGAAGGAAAAGTACAGAAAGAACGGAACATCAACGGCACACAGAACCATCAGAGCTTCCATAAAGTGCCTACATGTTCCTCAGTGGCATTACAGCACCCCCAAACTCCACCACATTTTAACACGAACAGCTAGAGGGACATCAAGTCATATTATTAGAGATGGGTCTGATCTGATATGATATCGGTATCGGTTCTGATATAGCCGTTACGTCTGCCATCGGATATTGGTCAAACAGGCCTGATCTATATATTCCAGTTCGCAGCTTGCGCTGGACCTTAAACATACGAGATGCGTCACTGCTCCTTATTCCATGCCATGAACCTGTGGCAACTTCAATCTGAGCGAGCGAATAACATTAGCCATTACAAAAAGTCACTCGTTAGGAGTTACTTTAGTTTGGAAACAGGTACAGTATATATTTTTTACAGTACTAAATTTAGATCTTATAAAAAATATTTTAAATAAAAAATAAATGCAACTGAAGCGCAGAGTAACAATATACACGCTACGTACAATTTAATAGATGCCAAAGTTTATATACAAGTTTCATCTGAATAACCCCCGCTGCCTTTAAAACAGCAGCACATATTCACGTTAAAAATAACGTGTCCTTGCAGACAGTTCTCTTGGTCATTTCAAACTGACCATACAGAGAGTAGCTCATCCCTGCAGCTCAATGGGAGAAAGATCTGGAGACTCGGAAGGACCAAGATATAAATCTCAGCTTTAGTGTACATAATTTCAATCCGTAATCTGATTATTGTTCTATGTACAAACAAATAGACCGGATTTTCACCAAAAGCAGGAGAGGATGTACTTCACCTGCTAGCGTCACATTTTTCATTTGGCAGTAGAACAGTTTCACAAGTGCTAGTCAAACTATACATTCAAGTTATAAGCCTGCACTGAACATTAAAGATCAAGTTATACCTGAACTGATTTAAATACATTTTTCTTAAATTCACAGAAACAAAAATGTATAATAAGTTACCAGGCAAGCGTAGGATATGGTCCTTTCAGGCCTACAAACATGGTTTTAAGCTTTGGTCAATATTTACTAGTCATTTCTAACTGTCATAACTAACAGCCAATCAGATATCCACAGACAGATAAATACACTGGTGAATCAATGATGTGACAAGTACTTGACCTTTGATGGATGTTCATAAAACACTGTAAAAAGTCAGTGGTGGGGAAAAGGGCTGCTTTGCATATTGCTGCCCTCTGCAGTACCACTGAAAGTAATGAACAGTTTGAATGAACTGTCACTTAAAATATTTTTGACTATATCATATTGACACTGCAACTGAAGATGCAGTAAAATGTAGGGGTGTATCACCAATCATTTTTACAGTTCAATAATTTACTGTACATCAGCAGCATCTTATCGTAGTGACCTGGTCAACAGCCTCTTTTAATTTTAATTTACAGCACAGTAACAAAACTACTGCGGTTTAAAAATGGAAAATCGAGAGATGAGTCAGGGGCGGACTGTGCTTCTGTAAAAGAACAGCTGTCTGATGGAAGGTGGCCGTAGGCTTGTCTTTCTCGGCAAAGTCGCAAACATTATAAACAATAAGTAATTAAAAATATGGAAATACAAAACAGTAGATTAAAAGAGCACAGTCTGAATGGAACGGTCAGGAAAGCGTCTGTATGTGGCCATGCCACCCCCTACACCGATTTATATTTAACTGAATTTATATATGGATTACTATTTATTAGGGATGCACCAAATATTCGGCCCCTGAACATTTTTGGCCAAAAATGGCAAAAAATGCGTTTTTGGACGAATTTTATTATTATATATTTTTTTAAAACACGACCAAAACAGTGATTACACAATCAACCCGCAACCTTCAGGGGCCAGATTGGATTAGAGTCAACATGTCTGTTGTGTAGCCGCATTTCGATATATCTAAGAAAGACACATGGAAAGCTGTGTGTAAAGTGTGCAATGCTGAAATTTCTAGAGGTGGTGCATCCACAAAGACTTTCTCAACATCAGGATTAATTTATCATATAAAATCAAAACATCCCACAGAAGCGCACAGAAGAAGCAAGACCCTTCAAGCACACCCACTCCATCTGTGGAGGACATTTTTGAAAAGGCAAGAAAGTTTTCCAGTGATTTATGGGCTGTTTTTAATACACAATATAGTTAAAGCTGTATAGTTTTGGTTTCGGTTTTTCGTCCAAGTGTTTCCTCATTTTTGGTTTTCAGTTTCGGCCAAAATATATAATTCCGATAATTGTGGAGGACTCCAATAATTGTGGAGGGTACCGTGTCAATTTATCATACAGCCCTTGTATTTACTAGCAGCTGGTAGCAAATATTCTGGACTAAGGAAGTATCGGTGATGGAAAAAATATCTGTTTCACTCTAGGGAAAAGTAAAGGATGCTACGAAGCTGTGAAATAATCGGTGAATCTTCTGGTCCTTTCCGATGAAAAACGAGTCATTAGACATTAGAACCATGCCCCTGCTGCGCCCTGAGAAGCTCTACAGCTAAATTTAGTTCATGTCATCATCGTGGCTCAGTTGTTCTCAGCTGTTGCCTCCAAAATGGTGTCACAGGGTGGATAAACAGTCGTAAGGAGGTCACCAATATGAAGCAGTTGGCACACCCGGAGAAACCCTTCAGTGCTGTGGAAAAGCCCGTCCCTCTTCTTTTCATGGGCTTTTCTTATGAAGTGCCATTAATGCTTCCTGTTAACACAGGATCCGTTCCAAACCGCCAGGATAAAACAAACATTTCAGACGGTCCAACAGAGAGCATTATGAAGCTGAGCATGGAGGGCTCATTTGCTAATGCTGACATAATGGTGGTTCAGACAATAAATAAAGCCTACTGTAAGAGTATATATAAAAGTACATATCATTTATTAATCAACATTGTTCATCAGACATTGGGCTTTGTGCTACAGACATTATTAAGATATACTGATACGGAATTTGGGGCTGATATATTTTTTATGTTTACTCTAGTAACATTATACAAAATTTCTAACAGCAAATGTTTAATTTTACTCATGAAATCTGTAACTACAAACATACATGCTTGAGTAAGATTCTGCTGTTGTAAGTTTTCTCCCTTTCAGTGATACAAAAACAACCTTTAGGAGAATCTGCTTAACACAGCTTCATGATGAATAGTGGATGCTATGTTCATGATTCAAATTGCGAAGTTAACACTCTGCCAATTTATTTACAATTTTTTTGATCAAGTCAGCTGTAAAACAATTTGGTTATGATCACTGGAATCTGTGGCATAAAATAAACGACTGTGGTATAAAAAAAGCTTTTTTACTGTGTGCTGTAAAAGAGTTCCTGTTAAAGTTTTGATCAATCAGGGCATTCAGGTGGTCCAACAAAAGATTATTTTCATCAAAACAGAGTGCCCAGTAATCATCCATGTTGTGTTACCAGTGTCATTTTAACATATTGTGGTTGTGGTACAGTATTTTGTCTCTGATCTTGAAAAAAGTTTCATGTGACACAAGAATTTCACCTCCGTGCTGTTTTTAAAATGTCGTTCAACTGAAGAGGGAGAAAAAGTGAAGTCCCGAGCTGACTCTGTCGCCTCATCAAACTGTCACAGTAAGCCTAGCCAATAAAATGTCAACATTAATAATGTCCCCTCACACCCTGCTACAGCCAGCACCTGTCTAGGAGTGAAGAGAACCATGGCAGGCAGAAATCTCAAGCATGGTTCATATCTATTTCTCTCTTTCTGTCTCTCTCCATTTCTTATTTTCTTCTCTTTCTGTCTGGTCTCTATTTCTCTTTCTTTCTCTCTCTGTCTGTCTCTCTCTATTTCTCTTTCTTTCTCTGTGTGTCTCTTTCTATTTCTCTTTCTTTCTCTGTCTGTCTCTCTCTATTTCTCTTTCTCTCTCTGTCTGTCTCTCTCTATTTCTCTTTCTTTCTCTGTCTGTCTCTATTTCTCTTTCTTTCTCTGTCTGTCTCTCTCTATTTCTCTTTCTTTCTCTGTCTGTCTCTCTCTATTTCTCTTTCTTTCTCTGTCTGTCTCTCTCTATTTCTCACTTTTTCTTTCTTCCTCTCTCCTTCCAAGCCCCTTAGCACCCAAGTTCAAGTCCAAAAAAAATCAATACGCTCTCTGGGTGGGCAGACAGGTCCTTTAGGCAAAAGTGACAACTGTACAGAAGGCCGGGTGCACATGCTCACTCGTGTGCCAAAGCAGGCCTCAGTGGCATCAGCCAACCCACCCACACAGACAGCTTGTGCAACAGTTTTAACAAAAACATCCCTGAATGGATTGACAGACTGTACCATTCAACAAGTATGACACATTCAACTGCTCTGCACTCGGATATCAGGCTTGCTTTCTTTTTGACAATCGAAACGGCACTTAAAACAGTCTATACTGCTTATTCTTATACGAGATTAGTGTTCATTATTGTACTAATGAGTTATGGCCCAACATATGACTAGCATCATATTACAAATGTGCTCGCCCTTAAAGGGCCAGATCTCTATAAAATGCCGTTTCTCTTACCCCAAACATAGTTGATGTGTTTATTATCAGGTTGCTTCTTAAGTTTTGCACTGGAAATACAGAACATATAAGACCCAATATACATTACTTGTTTAGCTTTTTTTAGATTTAAATACAATCGCTGTTCATTTTCATTTTTCATGCTAAAAATTCTAATATAAAGAGATTTGGCTGTGCAATGTGGTAATGACTGTGCGCCTGCAATCAAAACCCACTCTGAATGCAGTAATTTAGTGACATGCAGTGTAATAGGCCTGATATAATGTTAACAATGTTGACGAATGGGATGGCCTACATTCTGCCACTGAATTCAAACTCAAAGGGTAATCATAACAATAGAAAGAAGGGGTCGTTCCCCCACTATATATTAGTGCTGTTAAAAATATCGCGTTAACTATTTGCATTAATTTATTTTCTATAACGCTTTAAAATAAATTGATTGCGCAATTAATTTGAAAATTAACCGCCCCTCTGCATTGCAGTACCACACAATCAGTGGGGGCAGTATTGTGCTGACCAGCATGCCAGAAGAAGAAGCCACTTCATCTGGCCAATGTTGCTGTTTGTCAAGCTAGCGATGGAAGATAAACACACGCTGTTAAATTAACAATTTCACTTTAAGTTACTATCAGAGGGGGATTTGGACCAGACAATGGTAATATGTGTGCTTTGCAAAAGCGAATTCAATTACCACCGAAGCACGACATCCCTATCATATAACCTCAAGGCGAAGCATCCCGGTGTGGCAGAGATAGCGGAGGGAGGGGGTCTCTGACGTTTGCAGGAGTTTGGAGCGAGAGGCGGGACTTAAGTTAGGCTTTTTCCTTTAATTTCAGTGGTCCCAAACCCCCGAGCCGCGGACCGGTACTGGGCCGTGGGTCATGTGGTGCCGGTCCGCCGGCTGCACAGAAAAAGAACGTGGATGTTACCCGTGTTATGTTGTTGGCTTGTTGTTATGAAAATGCTGTTAATAAAACTGCGAGTACACACTGGATTTACGTTTATTATTGTATTTTAAAGATACCCCATTATTATATTTTTAAAATATCCCCATTTTATGCGTATCATTTATCTGTATAAATACGTATATTTATCTGCCACTCCTTAAAGGCTGGGCCGTGAAAATAGTTTCTGATATTAAACCGGTCCGTGACCAAATAAAGGTTGTGGACCACTGCTTTAATTCGGGTTATTTAAAGCTATGTTTTCCTTCAGGTTTGAAGATGTTATGCATTTTCAAAAGTAAGTTTTGTTTTTATCTCACAGCTTTTTAAAGTGTGACAGAGTTGGGGAAAAAAATAAACAAAGGCTTCTTTGTAAAATTGTTGACTTAGTGTGTTATTATTATATATTATATATACATTATATATATTATATATCGGGTTGACATAGAATTGCGATTAATCGCGATAATTTTTTTCCAGATTTGCGATTAACTAGTTAATTTTAATTAATCGCTTTATATATAGGTATATATATATACCTAAACACCCACACACACACACACACAAATGTGTATATATATTGTACGGACATTTCTGCATTAAATATTCCTTGAGAGTATTTACTCAATAATAGTAATTACTCAAACTCAGGGTAATCATAAGAAATAAGGTGTTGTTTTTTGTTAACATGTAATAATACACACACGTTTGTATATATATATTTTTTTTCTTTGTCTTGAATCGAAAACAGCAGGCGTGACATTATACATCTACACATACCTATAGGCTGGCACAGGCCTAGTCCTCACATCCACACCACTGTCCTCCCTCTAAACCTCTATGCCAGCGATGCCAATGGCATTGTACCTTGACATGCATGGTGGACAGACCTACCGAGAAGAGATTAGATAATGCATCCGCCTGGGGGGGCTTACAATAACACAGGAGGAGGGGCACTAACAAAGACTGCTGGCTTCCCCACCAGATTAACGCATAATTGTGTCCACTCTGTGCGTGTTTTGGTCGCTCTTACCTGTTTGAGGCTATCTGATGTCCCAGGCTCTGTGCAGGCTTGTCGTGTGTACAATAAACAGGACAGTGCTGGGATTAATGCTGCTGCTGCTGCTGCTGCTGCGTTATTTTCTCCTCCCACCCGTTTTCATATTCCTACTCGTATTGCGACATCCTGCAATCTGATTGGTTAGAAGAACATACCGCCTCTCAGTGATTGGGTAGTCTCTTTGGGTCCACGTTCTTCACCTAACTCAGGCTGAAGGAGGGATCACGTGATCAAGTCTCCTAATCAGGGCTGTGTTCCCAATCTCTCCTTATAATAAAGTAGAGCACTATGTAGACTAGAGTGCCCAGTTTCACTACAGAGATGGAGATCTCAGCTTAACATTATTTATATACTCTACATTGTTGGCAGTTGGTGGTCTACTGGTTAGGGCATTCGCCCTGCGATCAGAAAGTCCAGGTTCGGTTCCCAAGACTGCTAGGCACCACTGAGGTACCCTGAGCAAGGAACCGTCCCCACACACTGCTCCCCGGGCGCCGTGTTCATGGCTGCCCCCTGCTTCACTTGGTGAATGGGTTAAATGCAGAGGAAGAATTTTGTGCTGTTCACACTGTGTGCTGTGGTGTGTTCACGTATGACCGAATGATCACTTTTTTTTTTCTTTTCTAATCCTGTTGCTCCAACTTGCTATGTTTGCACAATTATGTATTGCTGTCCATCCCTGTATTTAAGATAAAATAAGATAAACCTTTATTAGTCCCACAAGTTGTAAATTTGCTTTGTCACGGCAAAAAGTTGACAGATCAAAGTTAAGAACTAGGTACGCTTTTGCGCTGTGAAGACTGAAACTAGTGCGCAAATATATGTTACTTTGGGGTTTTTTGCGCATTGTCTCTTTAGTCCAGTCCCTGCATTTTGCGTCTGCATGGTGAACGAGCTAATGAAATGTTCCGAAGTAAAATGAACAAAAACTTAGATGAAGTGTATTTTTGCTTACCATTGTTGGCTTATTTATTTAACTAATTAATTAACTAATTAATTCAAAAGTAATGTATTGCTCACTTTTATTTTAAAAGTACTGCTGTATGAACAAAAGTGCAATAACATTTGGTTTGTAAACACTTGAAATAAATAAGAAGCTTTTTAACAGCAGCACTTCCTTCATTTACATTTATCAGACGCTTTTATCCAAAGCGACTTCCATTCCCTAACTACAGGGGACAGTCTCCCTGGAGCAACCTGGGGTTAAGGGTCTTGCTCAGGGACCCAGTGGTGGTCTGCTGGAGGTAGGATTTGAACCTGTGACCTCTTGGTCTGGAGGCAAGTATCCTACCTACAGAGCTACCGCCACCCTTCACAGTTGCAGTTAACTTAAACATTAACTTAAATTAACTTAAATTAACTTAAACATTAATGAAATCAAATCAAATATAAAACCAAAGCTATCTGCCACTGCAGGGCATTTACGTTTTATCTAGTTTGTGACAGAAGAGCCCCTCGGAGTGTTCTTGTGTTTTTCGTTTTGTTCTGCTTAAAGCCCTGCATTTTTATTGCTGTAAATTACATTAATGTATTACTGATTTAGCTGCTTCTAACAAAGAAAACAACAGTGCATACTAAAGAAAACACATGTGCATGAATTACGAGTTACAGGGGTAACATCAGTATTTACATTCTAGCACTGTACATTATGAATACGGGTTTACTTTTACATTATCTTTAAGGGTAAAGTCCATGCTAGAACACTGGTTGTGCTCCATTTACCTGTAAATGTATCAGAACATACATAAAAATGTTGCATTCACTTATTTTTTGTGTTGACTGATCAGTGTAGGCACATGTCTTTGATTCAGAGAAATCACAAAAGCAATGAATTCAACATGGGCTGTTTTTGCACCTTTTTCAGGTATGGCCAGTGTGAACTGGGGCAGAAATGAGAACGGTTAGGGCATTTGTCCTGCGATCAGGAAGTCGCGGGTTTGGTTCCCAAGATTGCTAAACACCTCTGAGGTACCCTTAGTAAGGTAACGTCCCCACATGCTGCTCCTCAGGCGCTGTGTTCCTGGCTGCCCGCTGCTTCACTTGGTGAAAAGGTTTAATACAGAGGAATCATTTTGTGCAGAATGGTTACTTTCACTTCAACCACTCTTATTTAAAAAATGTCATAAAAAAATTGGTTTCCATGGCAAAGGCTGTCAGGCTGCTGAGACTATTCTTTTTTTGTTCTCCTTTCAATAAGGCACAAGTTAGCCAAGATATTTGCTTTTGTCAACATTGTTGCAATCTGGCTTCACTGACACACAGTTGAACTCTTGTTCAAGCGCACATTTTCCCACCATGGTGACTGAAGAGGGCTACTGTGGTGCCAAACAAGTGCTCCATAAGATAGTGGGCCACTTGTTCAACCGCACAGCTTGTTTCCTCAGTGAAGTGGTTCTTCACTGTGCTGTTTATATGACCATCTAGGATAACAGTCTTGTAAAAGATGGCAGTTTTCATTGTTTTCATAATATTGACTGGCAACAGTTAAGATTCACCCACAGCTGGTTTTACAGCTGTTTTAACACGGTAATGGATAATGTATTGACAGTGCATGCCTAGCAGAAACGATTCCATATACGAGGCAGTAAAACTGACAAAAAGGGATATTACTATTTTTAAAGCATCACATTTCTAACACTAATGAAGATACCTGGAGTTCAATTAGGAGTGTTATATGTATGCATATGTATGTATGCATATAATATAATGTGCGTATGTTTATAGATGTCCCTAGAATTCCATGGACTCAGTTTAACTTCACAATTTCAGAATCAGAATCAAACAGCTTTACTGAATTAGGAGGAAACAGTTTGTTATGACTGCACAGATGCACAGAGACATAAAGATAAGTACAATTTAAAATATAAAATCTAAATAAATCCATTTAAAAATCTGCATAAATACTCAATATGAAATGCATTATGATATATACACAAATGCTGAGGATAAATACTACAGATAGATAACAAGTGAATTACTAGTGACATAAGCAGTAGTCAATATGTTATTGCAAGTAGAAGAGATAAGTTGTATATAAGTCATTTTTACATAAATAGTGATATTTCACATAAAAATAATAATAAAATATTGCGCATAATGATTTAGCACCCACTTGGAAAAACCTCTCATGATACTGGACACGGTAAGACTATTGAACATAATGATGACCCTCTACACACACACACACACACACACACACACACACACACACACACACACACACACACACACACACACACACACAC
>JBBPCW010000001.1:8249687-8264178 GCA_037974425.1 Phenacogrammus interruptus
ATACATCTTCATCCATCTACACACCTTCACATACATCTTCATCCATCTACACACCTTCACATACATCTTCATCCATCTACACACCTTCACATACATCTTCATCCATCCACACACCTTCACATACATCTTCATCCATCTACACAGCTTCACACGCACCATCGTACATCTACACACCTTCCATCGCACATCTACAAACCTTCCATTGTACATATACACACCTTCACACGCACCATCGTACATACCTTCACACGCACCATCGTACATACCTTCACACGCACCATTGTACATCTACACACCTTCCAACGTACATCCACACAACTTCACACACACCATCGTACATACCTTCACACGCACCATTGTACATCTACACACCTTCCATCGTACATCCACACACCTTCACACACATCTTCATCCATCTACACAGCTTCACACGCACCATCGTACATCTACACACCTTCCATCGTACATCCACACCCCTTCCATCGTACATCCACACACCTTCCATCGTACATCCACACACCTTCCATCGTACATCCACACACCTTCCATCGTACATCTACACACCTTCCATCGTACATCTACACACCTTCCATCGTAAATCCACACACCTTCCATCGTACATCTACAAACCTTCCATCGTACATCCACACACCTTCCATCGTACATCTACACACCTTCCATCGTACATCTACACACCTTCCATCGTACATCCACACACCTTCCATCGTACATCTACAAACCTTCCATCGTACATCTACACACCTTTCATCGTACATCTACACACCTTCACACACACCATTGTCCATCTACACACCTTCACACACATCTTCATCTACACAGCTTTACACACACTTTTGTTCCTCTACACACGTACCCAAGTTTACAAGTTTATTAGATCCATGTTGCACAATCTGATTTGTAATGATCATTAAAGGGGACATATTATGCAAACCATTGGTGTTAGGAATCATATGCTTGTACAAGCCATTTGGATGGCGACCCCATTGTGATATAACAATGGGAAAATTTGCATAGAACCACTCTGTTGATCCCCCACCCACTCGATTAGTTGAAGATCCACCATTTTTGGCTGTTAGTTTTATGTGCACACATTAGACACCAAGCCCTATTGCTACAGGCAAAGGCAAGTCACACATGAAGTGTTGTATTCAGTTTGCTCTGGGTCGAACATATAGGGCTGGATAGTGCCTCTGTTTTTGGACTTTTTAATGTGTGTTAAACAAGCAGATTTAGCATGGGATAATTGGGTCATGGCCAGCAACAGCTTATTTGCAGAAAAGTGACCGAACCCATAATGGCTCACATTGAGGGCCTGAAACTTTCAAGATTAAAGTTGGTGAAATCTCTTTATGTGAGGGTGATTTTGTGCGAAGAACTACATGAACATGCTTTGTATATCCCATACACCTATTATAACTAAAGTATGTTTTGTATAATAAGCCCCCTTTAAGGATTGCTGAAATCAGAGTTCTTCAAAATATACAGGTCATTCTTCAAAGAAAAAGAGTGGTCATTTACAGTATACAGTATTTGTGGTTAGGTCAGTTACGATTGCTAGGGTAAAGTCAGTCTTCTTAATTAATTGTCAATGCTCTGTTGATGGTTTCCAATGTGATAATGCATATTTGTAGGTATGCATTATCATATTGGAACCTATAGTAAGAATTTGATGGGCAGTGATTAAAAACAACTACTCGATTGTTTATGTAATCAGTAGTTTACTGCATTACTAAAGTAATTGATGGTGACAGCTTTATTTGGTGTATAAGGCTGAAAAGAATGTAGGATTGTGCATTGTCTTTTCCTTGAACTGATCATGAGCTACTTCTGTCAGTTTGCATCATACTCAAAGCTCTGTAGTATGCAGTAGTGCAGTAGTGATGTATTTCTGAATGCCCAAATGCCTATTTTAAAAAGTCAAATCAGGTTGTCTCTCCCACATATAGATACATACATAGGCAGATTCATGACTCATTATTTTTGTGATTATTGCCTACTCTGCTGCTGGAATTCTTTAGCCTTCTTTAGCCTTCTGAACCTTTCTCTTGACTGTTTATTTTCTCTGGATTGCACTATTAATTCTGCCCCAGACTCATGTGTATAATGCTTCTGCTTGCCCTGGGACCTGTTTAGTCTGGCACCATCCTTCAACTGTATGTTTCTCTCAACAGCCTGAACCACCCAAGAAACAGTCTAACTGGCGCAGAAAGCACGCGGAATTCATCGCTACCATCCGTGCTGCCAAAGGCTTGGATCAAGTAATGAAAGATGGAGGTCCCCTTCCCCCACCTCCCCCTCCATCCTATGACCCAGGTAGGAAAACAGAACAATGTACACTGAGAACAAATTAGAACAAACCTGCATGCATTCCATACAATGCGTAACCATGACATATCAGGTGTTTCTGCTCGTTCCAGATTACATCCAGTGCCCGTATTGCCAGAGACGGTTTAGTGAGAATGCAGCCGACCGCCACATCAAATTCTGTAAGGAACAGGCGTCCCGCATTTCCAACAAGGGCAAGTTCCCTGGAAATGACAAAGCCAAGCCTCCTGCAAGGACCCAGGTTAGTCTCTCATAGCAGGTTCACTATCAGGTCATAAGTTTCGTTTACCGTGGATTGTAAGTACCGTTATTTAGCTTAACTTTCCCACTGATTTCTTTTACGGTAAACAGAGCCTGGACTTCCTTGTTTTTTGAATGAATTTTTTGCCACTTATTGTTTTATGTTTGGTTATGAAGTCTTTCCAGAAGCTTCCTCGTAGTAGTGGGTGGTAAGGGCAAAAATGATATTTGAATTTAAAAAAAATAACGATATCTGACAACTGATGCACAATTATTTGATCCCCTGCTAAAGTTTGCTGACTTACAAAAAAATGAACAGTCTCTAATTCATGAGGTAGTTTCATTTTTATGGAGAGAGACAGAATATCAACCAAAATACATGTTACATAAAAGTTGATTAAAAAGTTTCATGTTTTTAAGAGAAAAAAATATTTGATCCCCTACAACCCAGCCACAAACTGGCTGTGTGCCCATATTGCATGCAGATGACAATAAATAATTATCAATAACAGAGGCTGGAATGGGTTACAAGACCATCAGCAAGAAGCTTGGTGAGAAGGTGAGAACTGTTGGTGCTGTTATTCACTTGCCGTCAGTCTGGAGCTCTATGCATTATCTTGAGGACGCTCATGAGAAAGGTGAGGGATCAGCCCAGAACTACACAGAAGGAGCTTGTTAATAATCTGAAGTCAGTTGGGACCACAGTCACAAAGAACACCATTGGTAACTCACTACATCATACTGTACTGAAATCTTGCAGTACCCACAAGGTCCCCCTGCTTAAGAAACCACATGTACAGCCAATCTTAAGTTTGCCAGTGAGCATCTAAATGATTTAGAGAAGGCTTGGGAGAAAGTGCTGTGGTCAGATGAGACCAAAATTTAGCTCTTTGGCATCAACTCGACCAGCCGTGTGAGGAGGAAAAGAAATGCTAAATATGACCAGAATAACACCATCCCCACAGTCAAGCATGGAGGTGGAAACATTATGTTTGGGGGTGTTGTTCTTCTAAGGGTGACAAATGACTTCACCTCATTGAGGGGCAAATTGATGGGGCCACGAGAACAACCTCCTCTCAACCAGAACACTGAAGATAGATGGTGGATGGTCTTCTAGCATGACAGGGACCCAAAACATACTGCCAGGGTGACAAAGAAGTGGCTAAAGAAGAAGCACATTAAGGTCCTGGAGTGGCTTAGCCAGTCTCCAGACCTCAGTCCTACAGAAAATCTGTGGAGGAGCTGAATCTTCGAGTTGCCAAGCAGCAGCCAAGAAACCTAAATGATTTAGAGAGGTTCTGTAAAGAGGAGTGGACCAAAATCCCTCCTGAGGTGTGTTCAAACCTGGTGACGGACTACAAGAAACATCACTCCTGTGCCAAAAAGGGTTTCCCCATCCAGTCCAAAGTTGTGTTTTGCTTGGGTATCAAATACTTAATTCACGCAGTGAAATGCAAATCAATTTATAACTTTTATGAAACATGTTTTTCTAGATTTTTGGTTGATATTCTGTCTTTCTCCATATAAATTAGAGACAGTTCATTTTTTTCTAAGTCAGCAAACTTACATATTAAAGAATTTCCCCTACTGTACATATAAAATACCAGTAGGAGTCAAGTAGAGTCAAGTACTGCAGTATATTACAATTTGAGCCTTTTTCTATATAGGCCATCAAATAAAGAGCAACTATTTTAATAACTAATTCATTACTTACTAACTAAATCCTTATTCATTAATTGTTTGATGTAATAATAATAATCATCATCATTGTCCTCATCATTGTTTTATAGTATGACAACAATATGACAGCACGGTCACCCCTGTGGGTTTTAAAAGTTATCCTCAACTGTCACGATGACACTGTCCTTTACTTCAACCATTCAGAATTCCCTCGCGACCGGAACACGCACCAGTCTCCCAACACCGTCAAACAATATTTGTAAAATTGTAATTTAAGGACAAATGAACAAACCATTATAGCAGAGTCTGGTGAGGTCTGGACGCTTGTCCCTTTCTCAAAGCCCGCTCATTCGCTACTTTGCCTCTAATGACTAATTCTCATGCAGCTTTCATGCCATTTTAAACGCCCACTACTACTTTCTAATCAGTACTTTTCCAGTGAAGTATTTTGAAAGGTTATTTGGCAGTTACATTCAAAACCCTTATTGTGTTGGCACTCGAACCATACTAGCACATTACAAATACTTTTTACTAGCAATATAAATAATATTTGTTGGTCTTTTTTTGGGCCAAACTGGACATTTCAAAAATCGAAATACTGGCTGTTAAGAACATATCAGTATACTTTATTTATATAATAAAATTGCAAAACAGATCGATTAAAATGAAAGTAATAAAGTGTCTGTAGCAGGGAACTGCTAATTCTGAACCTGCCGGTTCAAAAATTTACATGAAGGAAACATGAAGTCTTATGTGACAAAAACAATATATTTTTGTGTTTGCAGTACAAGCCTCCAGTGAAAAAGGCCAATTCAGTGTCTTCGGTGTCTTCTGTGTCTTCCTCTCGCCTTCCACAGCGTTCATCTTATGGACAAGGTGGAGGAACAGGTATGGACTGATCCACAGCAGAATCAGACACTGTGAAAACTTTGGCACAAGAACATTTTTTTTTTAACCTGAAAATAGTATTTTAGATAAATCACTGTGATGGCAAGCTCCAGCATGACAAACCTGATGAGGCAGGATTTAGTTTCTCAAAAAAAAAACAAAAAAAACTTTTTGCTGAGCAGTGATTACTTCATTCCAGGGCTGTACGCCTGTACAAGAGTATAAGCATGGTTTCACACTTTAGTGAGTTCCTGCTCAGACATACACGATACGGCTGACTCAGCCAGGTTCAGTAGGTATGTTCGAGTGGGTTACCACTGAAATTTGTGAGACCCCAGGCCTCCAGGATCGGAATACTCCTTCTTTAGAGCAAGAGTTTGACACCTTTGCACTCAGTTATTGCACTTTGTGAGGCTAGCATAGCCAAAAGTTAATGGAATGAGTAATATAAGCAGTTTTCCACTTAAACATGTTGTTTGAGGCAAGTACAGGTAGTGTAACCTTGAAGCTTCACTGCAAATGTAAATACATTTTAGACATCAAACGTATCTTGGCTAATAGGTACATGGTGGAAATTTTGAGTTATATTTTTGGCCAAAAAGTCCCTTTAACTAATGCTCATACTTAAAGGAAATCAGTGTTTTCTTACCATATTTAAATAAGATGTCTGTTATGTCAGTCTGTCAGACTCAGAGTCCTGAGATTGTGTCTGCTTAGTTGGCCAGAGGCATCTAACATCTAACGGCATCTAATCAGACCAAGAAATCAGGTTCAGAACAGGATAAAACGGATTACAATTCTGTAAGCTCTTTTCCCTCATTAGGCATTCCCAGCAAAACCTCTGCTGGCTCAGTGAGGAGCATGTCATCTGGCTACTCCCCCTCTCGCTCCAGTGGCGTGACCAGTCCTCCCTCCGGGTAAGGCCTGCTTCAAGCTACAGTCCGTGATGAATAAGTTGTGTTATGAGCTACTTTTATTCATAATGTCTGTGCCATGTGTCCACAGTGTGAATATGAAGCCCAAAGGCATGGTTTCTCAGAGTGCTGGAATGAACAAGAAGAAGGTTTACAATGCAGACAACTATAATTCAAGGTAGATACAGCATATTGTCACATCAAAAAACTTGAGTAATAAATACCACCCATCCAATATTTTTGGATCTTTAAGAACAGCTAAGGTTTAAAATAAGCTAATCCTAATTGAAGCACCTCACCTACAGTAGCCAACTAAAAAATATCATGCTTGAGTTGGTCATATTCTTATATTCTGCTGGAAGAAATGATAGATAGGAATCCCAGCCTGAACTTGCTTTGTTTAAACTCTCAAGAATAGGTCTGTATTTGTGCCGTGTTTAAGAAAAAGGACCATGTTGGGGGGGGCTTTGGCAAAAAATGTGTGGAAAATTCGTTCTTCTTTTCCTTCAGATATCCCGATCTGGGGTTTTCAGTTGGGCATCAGATCTGTGCCACCTCTAATTCAAAGTATAATCCTTTCAGTAGTGCAAAATAAAATTGTCCAGTTCAGGCAGGTGAAGGCTTTTCATGCTTAGCTGTAAAGGATGATCTCCAAATTTGCAATATCACAATAAGAATTGTGACAGTGAGTGTCAATGACATGATGGAAGTGCTCTTTGTCCTCAGTGTCAAAAGCTAGCGGTTCTCTTTTCAGTCTGTTATTCTCTCTTCTACTCACATCTTAGGAACGACGTGAAAAACGACAATGAGGTGGATTACACCATGCAGGGGACCAAGTTCTGCCATGAGTGTGGAACCAAGTACCCTGTGGACTGGGCCAAGTTCTGCTGCGAATGTGGAGTGAGAAGGATGTGCATTTAGAGAGCGAGAGTTCGAGAGATGTATAGATTGATTTGGATGTTTCAATGCTGAACTTTTCCTTCCATCACGCTAGTGCCCTGGTTGCATTCCCTGTTCATGAATTACAGTCCTTTTTTATCCTTTTTTGTGTTTGTAACACCCAGTTTTTGTGTTTTTTTTTTTTTTTTTTATTGAAGTGCAATATGATGAACTACTGATTCAAAAAAGGAATATAATTATTTTTTTAATCAGGATTGACCGTGGACTACAAGGTTAGAACCATATTTAGAATTAAGAGACTTCTAAAAGTGGGGGGTTATCAGTTTGCTATTGACTATTGAGGTCAGTGTCCCATTACTGCATCTCAATATAAGGGACTTTAACAAGGAATGGAAGTATTATCACTTAATTTATATTTTTATTTATGACTATTATAATGAATACAGATGCATTTATGAAATGCTTACACCAATCAGTTCAGTTTTGTATTTACTTTTTGTTTTGTATTTTCTTAATGCTTATTTGTTATCAGTATTTTTATCTGTCCCGAATGCGAACTGTATGAAAGGTACATTCACTAGGTAGCAACAACACATCACAGATTTTCCCTTCAAGCTTGATCGTGCTCGGCCCGCAGACATATTCAGACACGACCCCACAAAACCTCAAATGCAGCCAAAATCGGCTGAACTTCTTGACCACTCTCTTTTAATCATATGCAAAGAGTAGCTTTATAGTCTGGGCTGCTGCCTTGGGGCCTTCTAAAAGCCATTATCACTTCAGCTCATCCCAGGTCTTTACCATTTAGCTAATGTAAGCTGAAAGGCCTGTGTCCAATCTCTGGTTAGCATCTTTACAAACACTCTGCTGTTACAAACACTATAGCTGTGCAATTCTAACGAGGTTGTGGCGTCTGCCCTCCGTTTGCTGTATTTTACGTTTCGTGCGGCAGAATGAACACAGCGCTCGCTGACAAGCTGGATATTGACTATAGATTTGCCATTCTGTGAGCAGAATGTGGAATACATTTCAAAACCTCCTTAAATAAACCGTATTACGAGTGACTTGTTTGTATTTTTGTGGTCATTCTGTGGTCTGGCTATCTTTTCCACTGTAAAACCTAACTCAGATGTGCTGGTTAAAATGGGCATGGTTACAAAAAGTACTGGACCTTCATATAAAAATATATTTATTCGTAGAGAAGGAAATAAAGATAATAGAGAATATTGAGTGTTTACAAGATTTGTGAGTACTACCACGAATCAACATACAGGAAGAATGGCCATTGCTTCTATGTACAACAAGCAGAAATGTTTTTGCAGAATTCGGTTACAGGTGAACAGTGCAAGAGATTATGTGCACTGTAGGAAAGCAAAGTGGATATCCATCGTTTCATAATATTTACAGACATGGAATGTTGTTTAAGTACTTGGTTTCAAGAAGGTCTGCTTGCTCACATCCATTAGTCCCTTGTGTGACGACATGAGGTTATCCTGCCCGGAGCATCATGGAGTGATCATCACTGATAGTCACTTGATTATTTCTTCTCCTGGCAGCAGGTGTTGCTCACCAGTCCCTTCATTATGTGCCTGTGTCCTCAAATAGGTAATGCAGCAATGCAGGTCTAAGGTGTGAAGCGAAGCCATGCTTCATTGTCCAGTTTCTCTGAGTTTCTCTCAGTGGGCTCACACTTAAGGAGCAGAGTTGAATAGTTCGTAGGCTTGCTGTATTCTCTCAAGAAAGCGTTTCAGTTTGCAAAGCGTCTTCTGTTTTGTGGGTTTCTGTTCCCTCTTAAACAACAAAAGGAATACATTTCATTAATGTTATATGATACTGTCAAAGCAATCAGGTTGTGGTACTAATGTTAAAGGGTACTAGGCACAAAGTAGAATGCCTTACTCTTTTGACCACTATGGCCTTAAGTGTCTTAAAACTTTTTGATAATAACAATTATTATTATTATTACTAACAACCACACAAAATAGCTCAACAGATCACACAACATGTATTTTCTTTTCTTTTGGGCATCAGGCAATACCAATTGATAAGGATAGGTAAAAAAAAAAAAGTGCAAAGACTGTATATAGTACACAGTGAGTGAGTGTCTTTCCCTCACTCCACCTTGGTGTCAGATTTGTGACCTCTTCACAGTAAACGCTTCCAAAAAGCTGTGTAGTTCGTTAACAGTAGGCTATGGCTGCCAAAACACAATGTTTTAGTAACCTACTACAGCTGGTGGCTTGGTGGTTAAAGAGTTAACCCTGCAAGTGAAAGGTGGTGGGTTTGAATCTCCGGGCTGCCCTTGGCACCACAAGTAATTCAAGTAATTTCCTCCAGTATGGAATGAAAAATTAAAACAAACGTTTAGCTGATTTAGTATTCATGTGTGTTTTGCCACATATTAAACAAAGTTCTTGAATGTGGGTCAGCCAGTCAGATTTTAGAAGAGGAGCTATCCATTTTTATTGTAGAAATTTGAGCAAGTAACCGGGTGGATAATAATGCATGTGCCACTCATGGTCTCCAATATGAACGTCAATACATGGGCCTTACCTGATGGATGGGGCAATCACATCCTAGAGAATCGTTTATATTTTCCACAAATTTCCTCAGTTCAGTTTCCAGTTCTGTCTTTAAACCCTTTGGTATTCGTCTACAGGATGCATTGTGGATGCCAGTCACCTGTGAGCACATTTACAAGGAATAAAATGTAACGGGTTAAGTCAAGTTACAAGTGCAAGTATTTGTTTGGACACTAGGAGGCAGCAGAAATACCAGGTTTTCTGCTAGTGACCAAGGATATAATCCTGCTTATTACTTTCATTATTACTCATCACTGGTGTTTCATAATGTTACAGATTACAGCAAAAAAATTAGATAGGATGTGGCTTCCTGACCTAACTCTCCATTTTTAGTCACTGCTAGAAATCAGAATGCTGTAGTTGTTTATTGTTACATTGGTCAAATTTTTGATCAGCTTCACCTACAGTAATTAATAAAACTTGTTAGTGCTGTGTTTTATGGGCTAGGACACGAACATGTATGTGTGTGTGTGTTACAAGAAAATCTCTCCTGTGTAGTCAGATGTTTGTAATCCACTTACACTGCCCACAGGAGTCTTGGGTTTTCTGTTTGCACACTTGTTCAGCTGCTCCTTAATGTTGCTCTTCTGGGAAGAGAGAACAGCAACATTTTGTAGGTTTCCATGCAAAACAGAGGCATCCTTCCATAAATGCAGGTCTGTTTCAGTTAAGATGGGCCAGACTTACAATTTGCTCCAATTGCTTCACAATGAAATGCTGATAATCCGCAGAAATCTGTTCTTTAGGTGTGGTGCTGTTACAGGAGAAGACGAGAGGTAGTAGAATAAATGCCACAACAGAAGAGCCAAGAAGATGCTAGGGATGGCAGGGACACAGAGATGAGTAGTCATTGGTTAGATATACCCAGTAGTCACATGAACAATAGGTTTGCACTGCAGAAAGTAAACAACATTTTCGTCCGCAAATTTAGTACAAGTCATTTATATGTGTATGTGGTACACAAACTCAATCATTGCTGAACTGGGTGCATCCACAGTCCTACAGTACTAGTCCTTGGACCTCAGCCTGCTCTTCCAACATTTCCACCCAGAGTGCTGCCTGCCACCTCCAGGACAATTCGCTTTCCAAATGACTCTCCTTTCCAGTAAATCCTCTCAGAGTTTCTCTTTGCTGGAATAGAGAAAATTCTCAGCTCCATTTTAAGCCTTAAAGTGCCTACAAGATACTCTAAGCACTTGTGAGTGGAGGTGATTTCAACCTTCGAAAAGATTGTTTAGGCTACCGGTTACAAGCACAAATGTGATATAATTTTTATAATGCAATATAATGATCATAATCTTATGTGAATGAGATCGTTTATGTGAATGAGGGACTACCAAACTTCATTTCCTATGCTGACGGATGCATTAAGCAGTTCAGCAGGTTACTTCCGTATCAATGTCCTTCACCTACTCTAGCAGATTCTGGAGAGGTTCTTATACTGAACCTAAGGGCATTTACTGAAGTGTGGCTTCAGATTAAGTTACCACCAAACTCAATTTCTTATGCTAATGGATGTACTAGGTAGTGCAGCTGTGATTCTGCAGGTTTCTGAAGTAACCTGAAGAACTACAACTGAACTGTTTAATACTTGAGTTGCACTGTTCTTCACCTACTCTAGCAGATATGCTAGTCCTATGCTGATGGATGTATTAAACAGTAGTAACCTGAAGTGACCTCCAGAACTGCAGCTGAACTGCTTAAGACTTCAATGGCACTTTTATTCTGGAGAGGTTATTCTACTAAACCTACAGGCATTTACTGAAGAGTGGCTTCAGGTTAGGTTACCACCTAACCTCAAGAAAATCTTTTAGGCTACAGGTTATGATCACAAATTCAATACAAGTCATTTATATGTGTATGTGGCACACAAACTCAATCAGTGCTTGCTGAGCTGGGTACATCCACAGTCCTAGCTCCTCGACCTCAGCCTGCTCTCCCAACATTTTCCCCCAGAGTGCTGCCTGCCACCTGCAGGGCCATTCGCTTTCGAAATGACTCTCCTTTCCAGTAAATCCTCTCCGAGTTTCTCTTTGACTGGAATAATTGGTTATAAATTGCTGGGAATTTCCCCTGACGACAGTATAAATGCAACCTGCACCCAGCCCTCAGCAGCACATCCCAGAACCTGGCGTCCCTTCACAGAGCCTGACTTGCGGAGGTTAAGACTGGAGCTAAAGAAGACTAAACCTTCAGAAAGTTTACATTAAGGGGACAAAAAACAACAACTGTGCTTCACGTACCATTTGTCATTTTTGGTCCATGTTCCAACGCCCGAATGGTTCTGGTCTCTGAAGTCCTCTCAGATGTGGGCGAGCAGATCCGTGGATTTACAGGGCTTTGGTCTCCTGCGCCTGGTTTCTTTCATTCTGGGATGTTTTCCTGACTCTAAAGCTTCGAGAAAATGGTAAGTGGCTCATGTTCGGGAGGGGGGATATTAGGCTTCCGCCACTGTATCACATTGCTTTCGTTTTCTACATGGACCGAGTGCCCTGTCAAAGCCAGCAAACATGCCAAGAATGTAAGAGGAATTGTAGAGGACAGAGGAGGGACCTACAGACACACAGAGAGAGGGAGAGAGAGACTCGGGCTGTGTTAAATTCACTAAGCCCATGCTTTTACATGGAATTTTCCATAAAACGACACTGATTTCATATCTAGGCAAACCATTTCCCCGTTGACAGACCAATGTAATGTATCCAACCATAGGCATGTTTTTTTTATTATTAGACCCACAATCTAATGTAAAGAGTCATTAAAATGTAACCTGACCTCTCAGGCGAGTTGGTTCTCTCCCCCTTTTTTGACCAGGAAATTGGCAACCTGTCATTTCACCATTCAGATTTCCTGCTAACCTTCATGTCACATGCATGAGAATGTGCCATGGAAGGAAACTAGTCTACTGTTTATTGTAATAATCAGTAATGCACCTTTTGGCTTCTTTCGATACAGGCCATTAGGTGAGAGGTATTTGAGTCCTGCACTCACTGCTGGGGTTTGTATTTAAAAAACAAATTAAAATAAATAAATGTTTAAACAGAGATGTTATGAGAGACTATATGATTTTATCAGAATCAGTCAGGAAACTTTGTTGATCCTGGTGGAACATACTTGTGTAGTGACTGCAAAGACACACAGAGACAACAACAATATAAAATACAGCCTAAATGTAATTTTAAAAAATGCAGAAAAAAGTCAATGTAAAATACATTTTGCTATAGACACAAATGCTGGGAATCAATACGAAAGATAAGTAACTTACAGCTAAGTGGAAGATAATGACACAGATGTTAATTAGGAGTACTGCACATGGTAGACTGTTGCACATCATATAAAAATAATGCACACAGTGATACACATAATATAGTTATTTAAACTCATTATTTAAACCTAGTTGCCTTTTAAATGTGTAGACTTGCCATACATATTGGTAATATAACTCTAAACTCTTATATCGTATGAAGTTATTGATCAGCCATGGGCCAGTTAAGAAATTAGCACTACATTCTTTAGAGCAGGTGAGACAGATGCTTAATGAAGTGCAGTCCATTTTCTGCAGTCTGGAACCTGAGCAAAGTCTCTGACATAATCAGTGACTGCACAATTTACGGTCATTGATCTTGGCACTGAAACCTGCACATGCTGTCCCTTTTAAAAATATGTGTGTGAAGACAGTGCAGGCTAATTCCACTCAATGCCTTCTTCATGATTCACTAATTGCCCTCTTGCAAAAAAATGTCAGACCAGCCATAACAGGTTTTGTTGGGCATCCAAGAAAAAATTGAAACTGTTATCTGTCTGGAAAGGCGTGAACATTATACAGCATTAAAATAAATACAAATAATCATATATATAGTAAAATATACGATGTTTAATTTTTGGACAGTTATCAGTATTAATCGAAGAATGCAGAAGAGTACAGGTATGTGTTCTGACATCTGTGTATCTGGAACCTGAGCAAAGGATTTAACCAGACGAATCGCTTTCTATATAATTTTCACACATTGATCTGCCACCAATATTAATACCATAGGTGAGTTGAGTTAAAAACATTGATGGTGTATTTAACTCGAGAGCTACAATGGCAGGTCTTGTGCTGTATACCAGTACGCAGTGAAGTGAAACTACATTCCTCCAGGACCAGCACAACACAACACAAGCCTACACAAAGTGCAGAGAGGACAACAAAGAGAGAAAAAAAAAGTCTACGAGCTATAAAATACAAAGCGAATCACTGTTACAGGAATAGGAATGCTGTTTATTACAGCTGACAAAAGCAGAGACAGTACTATGTGTGTGTCAGACACTGTAGAGCAGGGTCACCAACCTTTTTGAAACTGAGAGCTGTTTCACAGGTACTGAGCCATACGAAGGGCTACCAGTTTGATACACTAGAACATAGTTTACCTAAAGTTATCAAAACTTAATGTATAATAAACATCTTTTAAAGTCTTTTTTTCAGATATAGTAATGTTATATATATCTCTATATATATATCAATGCAAATCTATGTCAATGCAAATCTATATTAATGCAAAAGTGATTAAAGAAGAATAGCAACAGAATAAAATGAGATGTTAGACGCTGCTCACTGGTGAGCTATTTTTTGAGCAGGTCCACGGGCTACTCATGTGGTCCTCGGGTGACCCCCATGTTGGTGACCCCATCTGTAGAGTAATAAAATGTCCAAATGGTCCAAAAAACTATCAGTTTAATTCAAGTCCAGTTAGGTGAATTTGATCAAATCCATTATAGACAAAGCACATTTATTCCCCAGATAAATTGTTTTTGAACAGAATTAAAGCATACTGTATACATAATAGTGGCTTGTATTGTGTGTAGGGGCACATGAGCATTTTGGTCCACATGTTTTGTGTGTGTGTGTGTGTGTGTGTGTGTGTGTGTGTGTGTGTGTGTGTGTGTGTGTGTGTGTGTGTGTGT
>JBBPCW010000001.1:8277825-8295275 GCA_037974425.1 Phenacogrammus interruptus
GTTTTTCAGGTAAGAAACAGTTGTGGACTTCTTAAGCACTGATGTACGTCGCTCTGGATAAGAGCGTCAGCTAAATGTCATAAATGTAAATGTAAAAATGTAAATGTCTTTGATGTTTGTTTTTATTGCCCATATTCCACTACAGTTAATAATATATGTATTTTTTTTAACACACAACAATAGTTGACATTTGAGATTTCATGCTGCATTAAATCATTTCCTAAAGAGTCATAATAAACTGAATCATGGTGAGGTCAGAGATTTGCACCCACGGCTGTTTTGCAGGGTAGAGTGCTCGGGACACAGCGCTGGTCACTGCGAGAGCGTCACAGGAGCAGTCGGCGCGAAACTGTGGCAACCATTAGCAGCGCGGTTACCATGACATCAGTCCACCAGCAAGGCACGGCTCCCCACTGCTCCACCGGGAGACGGCGGTGGGCGTTGTCGTAGTGACAGCGATGAAGACAAACGGGTGCCAGCCAGTAAGACTGCACTATACATTGTTTGGTAATTTGTCTCACAGTATCAGCTTTTGCTGTAATGATATCACTGAGGGGTGCAATATGCAAATGAGATACCAACAAATCATTGAATCATAGTTTTTTAATTATGTGCTGTGCCCACCCTGACCAGTCACAGATGTTCCAGATGTGTGCTCCTATGGGTTTTTGCAGTGAACCAAAGCTCTTTAATTGCCTCCCATTAAAGTTCACCAGTACATATTTGATATATTGTTTGTATTGTATATCATATCCTGAATATTCCATCCAAGTGACTTCAATGCAGAAGTCATTAGGCAGTTTCAAGATAATTCATATTTGAATTCTCCATTTGCAGCTGGAAACCTGATTACTAAATACTGATTTTATATATTTCTCTGATATTTTTATGGCTCTGAATGAAGTGTGTTATGGTTTGAGACTGTTCAGTTCAGTTTTTATTGTCTGGTCTTTGTTTAAATGTCTGATATTGCATTCAGTCAAAATCATCAGTAGATTAATTGATTACTAATGTGTCTGAATAGATGTCTATTGATGTGAGAGGACTTTGGGAAAACACTTTATTTGAAGGCAAGTTTCATAGGGACTTCAAAACCCAAGCACAAACATGTGTTAATGTATTTATAAATCTGGAAGTGAACATTAACAGCTCATATCAGTAATGATGACAGATGTTTTATAAAGTGACATGAATTGAAATAAGGCCCCTTAATCTAAAGTAACAGATATTTGTTCCATTTATAACTCGTATGAAAGTTGTGTCCAAGTAGTGGAACTAAAAACATCAGTCCCATATATTTCTGTACATGTGATCAGACTTGCTATTTTGGTGATGATCCAATCTGGTAGTGTGGTCATAACATTATAACCCTTTTCAAAGTCAGTCAAGTCAATAATTGTTCTCAGATCCAACACATCAAGCTTCAGACTTTATTGGCATGGTTAATTAATCAAGAGACTCTCACCCAGTACATATCTATACTGGTTAAGAGTCTCTTGATTAATTAACCACGTCATTGGATTTGGTTTTACAGTGCAGTCTTATGACTGACAGCCAGTCTTTTTTTGATGTCCTTATGAATAAAATGTCATCTCCCTGGGAGCAGAAATAAAAAGGGATTAAAAAAGGCGTATGATATTTGCTCTTGTGGAGTTTTTGGTGTGCTCTTGCATTTTTGATATTGAGAGCACCAGTGGCACAAAGCTTGAGGTAGAACCCTGCCTCTGTGTTTGTTTTCCACTAATAAAAAAAATCAGGGATTTTCTTTGATGTACGGAGTGATTAATGGCTCCATTGTGTAACTTTCCACATTGGAATAATGCACTGATGGGCACAAATCCGCTTAATCTAGGTTGATTACTGGACCTCTGTAGGACGTCATGAAGACATATTTTAGAAGGACAGTCTGGTTATTCATTCCATCACACCTGACTCAACTCTTAATCTCTGTAACTGGTTTACCTATGCAGCCATTAACCTGTGCTGGCCAGTTGGGCCTCCCTGGCATATTACATTCCTTTTTTTAGCATCAAAAGTGACAGGTAAAGAAAACAGCCTGAAATTACCTTAATTGGCTAGTCTTAGATAGAGCTCAGATTGGGAAAGTAGATGAAATGACTCTTTAATATGTTCACGTTTTCGGTAATTAGTTGGTTTATGCTTTTAGACTTCAATTGCCTCCTGCCTAATCTGCTTTGAGAAACGGAAAGCCTTTTTAACTGTGGAATGAAGATATTTCCAGGGGAGATAATGCATTTAACCTCTGCCCCTTTACTCCGCCATGCAATCAAATGACAAAAAAATTGCCTTTTACATTCTCCCCAGCCGTCCAGCGCTCATCTGTTTTTGCGAATATGACAGAGAAAGTGCTATTGTCACCGGAGAGGCGATATTGTGCGGTCGTTGCGGCCTGATTATTGAATTTATCTCTGCTGCGGCACCAGCGTAGCGCGCAGAGAGAAAGAATTTGGGTCCGTTCTTCTGCTCTTTGTCTAAATGAGTGTGTTCCGACAGCGATAAGCCAGAGAAAGGGTTGTAGTGGTGACTCAGGATCCTTTTGGTTAGACACTTCTTTTCAGTGCTGGAATCAGGTCGACCTTGGAGATAATACGGGGGCCTTGTCACTGTTTGTCACATCCGAGGACAAACAGATTATATTCTCCAGGGGCCCGGCCGAATATTGGGGCTGTAATCCCCACACCCAATGCACCATCAAATTCAATCGACACACCCATGTCTTTTTAGCACCAAAAACGGCCTTGCCATCCTTGCCAAGTCCATGAATGCTCCACGGCCTCACTGAGAATTATTTAAAGATTTTCTCACTACGTTTTGGTTCAATATTGTTTGGAGAAAGATTTGGGTAGTGACATTTTATGGAGAGACTATTGCTTTGAGTCCCCCAAAGGGTAACAGAGACGAATGTCGATTTCCTGTCCTGGATTGTGAATGCAGGGCTGCTGTATGCTAATGCTGCTGTGAATGATAGCCTCAGGATCTTCTGCATATGAAGGTGTTGAGTCTAGCAACCAGTGTAGGAGGTACAGAAAGGCAGCATTAAACATGTTACATGGTGGATCTGTAGACTGCTCGGCTAATTTAATGTTAGTCTAGCAAGCAGGGCACAGGCCACAGATCTAGACAGTGGACACAACTGACTAGTGGCGCTTTTCCACGGGCACAAAGAACAAATATTTTTTCATCACAAATAAAGCAGCCTGTACTCATGCTGTCACAGTGCTGCTCAATGGCAGGGCCAAAAGTGGGCCGACCATGCTTTCTGATTGGTCCGCATGTTGTCATGACAACAGATGGACTTGGAATGAGGCCTTTTTTACTGTCTGTGCAAAAACAACAACAACGGAGATACAAACAAACAACTGGGAAGTTGAGAAAGTATAAGTGTTACTATCTATTTGGACTGGAATTTCAGTGGGAGCTATTTAGTACAACTCCATGGACACAGTTTTGGGACATTGATCAGCCATAAACAGTGAATTCCCACACCACCCATCAGTGAACCTCCCTGTATGATCACAGTGTGTTTATTTGGCCTTTAACTAGATGGACATGGGATACAAGTTTGAAGATGCATCATTTTAAAATCCCTATTAGCCTTAACCTGGGATTATTCCAGAATGTTTCCCATAAATGGTAATCAAACAACAAAAACAGTAGATTTTGAATTTCCAGTTTTTGTTGCAAAAATGAGTGGGGAATTTTTAGTGGGGAAAACCCAGGGCAGCCAGATAAGGAGTATAGAGCCTAAGAATTATAATGTTGCTCATCCCTGCCATGGCCTTACACAGTATCACAAATCACACAGTATATGCATTGACTGTCTCAGTTTACTTGGATAAAATGTAATAAAGATCAGCCAGTCTGCACAAATACGAGTGAATTGCTTGCACTGTACGGCCCCTTTTGTACTAGAAGACTGCAAGTTTTGCTTTGGGAAGTTCACTAAAGGCCATTTCCAAGGTAGCAATGGCTCTATGAGTAAGGGCTTCACACCAGGGTCGAAACCGTTTGTCATTGAGACCCCAAGGGTGGTAGTGAGGAATATTGATATACAACTAGGATAATATCTCTCCCTCCCTTTGAGCAAAGCGAGACCACACTCTAGCCTCCCGAAACCTTTCTGAAAAAGACCAGTGGCCTCTTTCGCGTGTGCAGAACAGTGAATCTGCAGTCGGCGTAGAGATAACCTAATACTCCGATTTAACAGTCCATGCTTCGACAAAAGTAGGAGCTTCCTCAACCCTTTAATCTGCTGTAGAGTTTTTCTTTAGACTTTTAAAGCAAAAATCAATGGAAATGTGGCAGTTTGCCCAGGAATCCAAGCAATCCGTTTTGCATCCTGCAACATTTGGACACTGTTACGTGTGCTGACTTGGCTATGCACTAAATAAGGTTTTAAATAGGTGGCCAAGGGCCCAAACTGGTGGCTGATTTTTTTGGATATACAGTATGTTAATGCTTTTCCTTTGTGACATCACCAAGAAATTCAAATGGGCTGTTTTTGCTGCTTGTTTTCCATTTAGGAAATTGTGTGGGACGTGAACTCAATTTAACAGTATTTACGTACTGCATGACGCTCTTGTACTTCAGAGAGGGTGAAGAAAAAGCTGTTTTTGACTTTAATTCAAGGCTGAGATTGAGGCAGAAGTTTTAAATGGGCCCCATGCCAGTTTTTTTGAATGACAGGAGTAATAAACCCCTCAGCTGAATCCTTCGCTGCACCTCAATGCTGTTGAAGTCCCACACGTAATTTGAATGACGCCAGTATTCTCATATTCATATTAAACTCTCCCAGTCTGCCTGCTTACTGAGATCAGGTCACAGTTTTGCTCCACCTGACAATTATTTTTATTGTTCATTGTTTTAGTGTATAGATTTTCATAAACACTTTTTAAAATGACTGTCTTGCAGTTTTTCTCTATTAGCATACTATTTTTTTTTTAATTTAGAGTTTCTTCAAACAGGGGTGTGTCAGTCCATTACTCAGTATCAATATCACATAAATGCTTAACTAAACTTTGAGCAACTTGCATACTCTGTAGGACTTCACATACAGGCTCCTGCACCCAAATAGTGTTGAATATATCTAACAAAGTGCTGTTGGCAATTCATTCATGTGTGTAGAACTCCATAAGGAACATATTGTGCACTATATAGGTGTAGAAACTCCAATTTATAACTTACCTACCGCATGCTAAAAAATAGGCTGGCATTTTGGGTATCAAAGTGTAACCAGATAAATACATTATTAACTGCTTAGTTGTTTAAAAGTGGAGAAAGGTGCAGTAGAGGAGTGATCTCTGTAGCGGCAGATGCTTGAGGTTGTGGTATTAGTATGAAAAAGTGGTATAACGCCACCCCTGACTTCATAATTCCTGCCAGCATCTGTTATCTGATATCACTTTGCCACCACTGATAGAATCTGAAAAGAGAATAGGGGTGGTGGTGGCTTAGTGGGTAGGATACTTGCCTCTGGACCAAGAGATTCAAATCCTACCTTTAGCACCACCACTGGGTTCCTGAGCAAGACCCTTAACCCCAGGTTGCTCCAGGGAGACTGTCCCCTGTAGTTCGGAATGGAAGTCGCTTTGGATAAACACGTCTGCTGAATGCCGTAAATGTAAATGTATTCCAATGTCTGTCCCCCGACAAGTGAAAAAGTGGAGCAGTTTCTCTCTGCACGACAATAGCATTTACCCCTCAGCTTTCACAGCGCAGGCCCGTTCTACTGAGGGGCTTTCTGATGGTACTCTGCTCTGGAGGAATAAAATAATCAATGTGACAATCAGGAGAATTAATGTGGAGATTTGCCGTCTCTCGTCGACTAATTACTGCTTCTTCAAGATAGCGTTGCTGATGAGAACCCGCGGTTCATTAGAAGGAATGGCTTATTGCTTTGTCTCAGAAGGGCCTCTTTCATGTGCTCGACTTGGATTGCGCCGTGTTAATAATCAATACATTAACACAATCTGTTATAATAGACAACACAGTTTTAGCAGCTGCGTGTAATGCCATTATGTGTTCATGCCTTTTTTTATGGTCATCCGTAGGCCTCTGTAGTTCCTTTGTCATTCTGAGGTGTTTTTTTTTATCCTAGAATTTGCTCTAGAGTGCTTTAGCGCCTCGCTCGCATTGGTAATCCGGTCCATGCACGTGGCGAATGAGACGCTTCAGCAACTTGACCAATTAGTGCAAGGAGTGGCAGACTGCAGCAGGGTGTCTCCGTGTCCTGCCGCTACTTACTCCCATCTTCCTTTGGTGTCAGTCAAAGCATCGTTCTCCCCCGCTAGCTTCAATCACACGGGCTCAGGAGCATGGCCTAGTTTAGCAAGCTAACCACTGAGTGAATGATGCAAGCAGGCCAGAGAGGCCAAATTTAGAACCTCAGAGGGGTTCAGGTGAGCCACAGTCGTGCTCAGACCTTCAGGGCCCAAAGCTTGTCCTTGACCAGTGCAGATTCTGTGTCTGAGCTGTATACTGGCATGTCTATCATTGAGAATCAAACCTTGAGGCTGGATCTGTACTGTCCATGTTCCAATTCATGTCTAATGCTGGACAGTGGATCCTTGACGAAGTTCTTCAACTCTTTGATAATCATTAGCACGTAATTTACCTTAAGACTGTACTTTACTTCACTATAGTATTCACTAGCAGAGTTTATTTTATACTGAGGTTTTTTACTGGATTTTATATTGTCCTGTATGTCTGTGCAGTTATAGCATAAGGGACCAATAATGTTTTCTAATTCTGTATTAAATGTAAATGATGTTTTGATGTTGATGTTTAATATGTCTGAAAACGATTTTTGTCTCCAATGAATTATCCAGTTATAATATTTCATAACAAGTTGCCAGCTGCCATTGGTTATACTGTGCAGTCGCCTAAAAGAATACATAAGTCATTCACCACCAGCCGGGACAGCGAATACTTCTTTCACCGAGCAATGAGACCCCAGCTGTGAATTTATGCTGGAAGCCCGGCAAACCACTGCTGCTGCAGTGATCAGTGGCTTTTCTTGATGTATTACTTGGCTCACTACTGTGGATGCAGGATGTGTGATTTGTTTGGTCTGCTGTGTCTATTCCCTCCTTTCTTTCTTTGTCAGAAGAAAAAAGGAGATGCTTCAAAGTCTGTTTTGTAATCAGTAAAGGTACAGTGGAATTCCTGAGTTGACTAGAACCCGCAAACAACCCAGACGGTCTAGAGTATACACTGTAATCTGACATTCTCTCTCTAGGCGTGCATACGGTGTGTTTTACACTCACAAGAGGCAAAACCAACATAATGTGGTGCATTTTATTACAAAATGATACATATTTCATGCCTTTCCCAAGACTGTAGATTCTGCAGGCAGTGATTGAAGATATGGAAGCCTTTTGTGACTAGGTGAGTGTATATATAATGACTCTGGCAGAACAGTAGCTCTGAATCCGTTCCAATCAAAGCGTTATTTAATGTTTGCTCCGTTTAAACTGTGCAGATCTAGACACTGCACTTTTGCTGTGAGGATGGACACTTATTTGTTGATTAAATGGCTGAGTATGCAGTAGGCCAAGCCTGGTGGTAAATGAAAAGAGAACGAAGGGCCTACATTTGATCATTAGAAAGTGCAGATTTGATGAACAAGACTTGGAAAGCCCCCCGACTTCAGTGCACCATCTGTTGTTGATTAAAAAGCAAACGCCTCCACCTTTGATCGTGCCAGTTCATGCAGGAGCCCTGTCCTCGTGATAGACAGAGAATCTCTCGGCTTGGAATTACATGGGTGGTCCTAATTTTCATGTAAGCGACATGCTGTTGCTGTCATTAGGAGCTTCTCTAAAATGGTAACACTTTAATTACACTAAATATCTAAGAAATGCAACTGAGCATTATGTTAAATATATTCAGTTAAATTTAACCCTGAACTTAGCCTTTACTCTTAACATAACATTTCAATGTTATATAATGTAGCTAAATTTAACTACGTTACTTACTCTAAAGCAGCCACCCACAACCTTTTTTGCGCCACGGACCAGTTAATGTAAAACGAAATTTTCGTTTTGGACCGGTATAGATACAACCTCAAACAAAGTGCATTTGTGGGCTAAATTTTTGATGGCCCGATAACGTGACCGAGATGAGTGGTTTTATCAGACATTCATAATCAGTAGAATATTTTAATTCTGTCTTTCTGTACGGCCCGGTAGCAAATGACTCACGGACATTTGGCGCCCGTCTTGTTGGGAACATCTGCTCTAAAGGTGTTAACAAACATCGTAGAAAGAATTATTACTCACCATTGGCCCCTAAAGATGTTACTTACATAAAATAAATAAACATTACTCACCACCGCTCACAAAGATGGTATTAACAAACATCAAATAAACAAACATTACTCACCACCACCCCATAGATGTTACATTAAATAAACAAACATTTTACTGCCACCCCCTTAAGGTGTCCTTAGGAAACATCACATATACATTATTAATTGTTTAATAATGCCGGCACACATCCATGCAAGCTGCAGCCAGCAGACACAGCAAGTGTCCAGTGGACTTTGGACCCAGAGCCCGTCGTACAGCACCAGTCGCCGAATCAGAATCAGAATTTAATTAGTTTGTGAGTGAACACATCCAAGCAATTTGAATCCGGTCGATAGTGTCTCTCAAGCACAACAACAATATATAAAAATCTGAGTGTACACCACACCCATATGTCTCTTACAGAGCGTGCTTGCTGCTCCAGTAGGCCAGTAGACGTGATTTTGATTCTGATTCTAATGAAATTACGTCAGTTGACACTGTCAGCCAGTCTAGATGTTAAGTGTATTTTATTTTTATTCATTGTTTTTTTTGACTGTAGTTAGAAATTTGAAGATTATTGTGATCCTGTAACATTAAAACACAATGTGTTTATTTTTTTTCCTAAATGTTCTAAATGTTCAAACTAAAATTTCACATGCAACACACTAGTCTAGTTTTTATACATAGTATAAAATAAAATATAATATATGCAGTGTTATCTTCATTTTAGATGTGAACCCCAGTGTTTTTTCTTTTGTGGAAACCGGGTCCAAAAATTCTTTTTTCTTTCTTTTATTTACACATTTTTGGCCTTAACCCAATGAATAGAAAAGAGCCACGGTTATTTTACATAACGGGAGATAGTTTAAAAAGAAACTGTATAGAAATTGTAGAAAAGAATTGTCCTGTATATTTCCTCCGTAAATAATGTAGATCATTTAATCCACACAGTGAGATATTACTGGATGTGTAAAACAAGCTTCCTTTTCTATCAAATGACCTGCTAGACATCTTCACTGCCAGTGGTGTTTCAGTTTGGTCTGAAAGTCAGGTTTTTGGGGTTTTTTTGCTCATAAAAGATTTTGAGGCGAATTTGAAGTCATAATGCAACAGATAAAGAAAATGAGAAATGAATAAACTTGGGTTTGTGAATTATAGTCTACAGCCACTATAGTCTAGATACCAAAAACATGAAGTCAAGGAAATGTCAAGCATGTCGTTTATGTAAAATAAAGAAGACCCTACTCTCCAGAAATGTGGCACAGTACCTCCAAAGAGTACAGAAATGTGATTTGTGCCATTTGTGTGATGCACAAAAGAGAGCTGTCCTTGGAGCACACGAAATCATACTTACTCGTGTTCGTAATCTCCGTTAATGAGTGCAGCCTTGTCTTTTTTAATGAGAGCATGTGCAAAGGTGAAGAGAAGAACCATTTAATGAGAATGTCTGAAATTATTATTTTTTCTTTAATCAGTTCTTTAATCAGTTGGAATGTGTTGGTGAGTCTCTTGAAATATTGCACCATGTGCTTTTTTTACAGACAGTGTTCACCCATTTTATGGCTTAATAATAGTCAATAATAATAATAATAGATGCGATAATAATAGCTACAAATAATAGGTGTAATTATCTACCATGTGCAATATCGTTTAATGTTTTTATCAGGCGCTAAACATTATTATCATATCATTATGTGCAATAGTCTTACCGTGTCTAATATTGTACATTTGTCGATGTTGCTTATATACTGTCACGGACGACGGGGGGGATTTACCTCAGGGCATGGACTAGACAGGGAAGCAAGAAGCCATGCTGGGTATTTATTAAAGAAAAACAAAACAGAAACACAAACCTGGCTCAATGGCCGCTACATGAACATGAACGTGAAAAAACAGGGTTAAATGAGGCGATGGACTGACAGTGAGAGACATACAAAACAGAACTTAAATACTATCAGTCATCAGGGACCAAAACACAAACAGGTGATAACAAAAACACGTGACAACAGAACCAAACAGACAAGAACGTCAAAATAAAAGTCCCAGAAACCCAAAACAAAACAGTGACCCCTAATGGTCACTGGCCGAGCCGTGACATATACTACCGATCTCTGTAATGTGTCACAACATATTCTTAACTTCCATATGTGTTATTAGTTAGTCACTTAACAGTAAGTTATTTTTTAATGGTATTTATACCCAGCATTTGGGTAGATATCATAGTGTTTCATATTGAGTTATTTTCTGCATATGTTTTATTTGATTTAAGGTTTTTTTTTTTATAGTGTTCTTGTGTCTGTCTCTGATACTAATTCAGATAAACACAGCCCATTTTAACCACACACCCCAGTTTTAGAAGCACCATTTTTGGATTCTATAGTAGTTTGTGTGTAGAATTGTGCCAGAGAAGCTATTTTTGTTGCCATTACGTTTAAAAACAGACTCCAAGCCAGGAAGTCCACAGTTTAGTGTTTCATCAAGTCACTTGTTTCAAGTATGGTCTGTTGCACCACCAAATTGTGCAGAGTGCTTAATACCAAATTTGTGAATCTGGTCATCTACAGCAACTATTATTAAAGTAATATAAACATGAAAATATGAACCTTATGGACTATAATTGTGCAACATCAGGCTAATACAGTTTCCTCCCATTCATTTGGTCATTGAAAAATGAATAAATAACTTGATTACATTCAGCTGTTTTATGAAGGGCATTCATCAAACCGTCTATTAGAATGGGAAGATTTGTGTTATTCCAGTGGAACACAAAAGTCAACACCGACGCTGTGAATGTGGAAGGGGATCTGTTTCGGTAATTTCGTAATTGTGACTTCTAACATTTCAATCACAGGTAATTTAGAGAAGGAGCCAAAGGTCGTCGGCTGATCTGAAACTCCACATAGCCCTTGCTGAGGCGGTAAAAAAAAACATTTTCTTTGATTAAAATCAAAAAATAATTACCATCATTTATAAAAACCATCAAGCCACTAATTTGCTGCTTAGAGCCTGCCCGGCTGCTCGCCTGTTAAAAACCCAGCCATAAAGTCCAGCAAATATGACTGTCGTGGGTGATTGATGGCTCCAATTTACTCCCACCTAATGTCAGATATTAAATTCTGAATAATGCATATAATTCACTTTTCAGTAATATACAGGCGAAGGCTTCACGTGCTGAAAAGAGTCCTGGTAGACAATAGAACGGCCCTCCATAAATGTGCTTCTGAGAACAGTACCGCACAACACCCACACCTTCGCTTATAGAAAAGCAGTGCTGGGCTGGACTGGACCATCAGGAGCAGCCCTGCTGCCTCACTACAATAGGTGTGAAAATGACCAAGGTAAATAAATATACTCGATCTGTAAATCATCTGTTTGACCATAGCAGCCCACTCTGTGTCTTTTCCAATGCTTATATAGTGATTGCCAGCAGTGGGAACACAAAGCAAGATGTTTGTTTTTCAGAGAAGCTTGCAGAGAGTGACCTAGATTACATTGCTGGTGAATATTAAGCCGTTCTGGGGAATATTAGGCTATTCTGTTGTATCTGTTGTCTTGTGTCGTTTCTAATCAGTGTCAGACGAGTGTTTGGGTGCTAAATAACACTGCAGTAACTGTTGGTCATGGGGCCTAGATATTAAAAGCATCTGCATAGTCTCTCTTTCTTTTTGTAATTGTCTGACATTGTGAACAGGAAAATGAGGTCACAGACTCTATGTTCCTACAAGAATTGCTAATACTTTCATTTACGTTTATACTGTCAGTGCCGGTACGTTTATAGCATTTTGATAATAAATAAATAGAGAGAACAATAAATATTGGTCTAATGCCAGAAAACTTTTAAGCAATCCTCTGCCAAACCCTGATGATATCAAACACTATACGGGAAAAAGTATTGGGACGCCTGACCATTGCACCAATGGGGACTTTAAGGACATTGCATTCAAATCCTGTGGGAATTTGTGTCCATTCATTCTGTAGAGCATTTATGAGGTCCGACACTGATGTTGGACAAGAAGGCCTGGCTGACAATCTCTGTTCCAGTTGTTTCGTGCATTTCTAGCGGTGTGGGATGAGTGCATACTACCAGGTATCCTGGAAACTTATGTGGATACTTATGTGAATACATTAATGTGATAAACTACACATTATATTCCCTTGCAAGTAATCACCATTTAGACTTTCTTGGTGTGACTTTACTTGGTCAATGGTGTAACCTTTTACTGTCAGACGGCTTGGACAGGACCTTCTGTGGGCATCTAGAGCAATGTAGGCACAGGGAAAGAATTTCAAAATGTGTTAAACAGATTTCTAAAATATGCAGAAGTTTAACCATCCCACAACAGGATGTTGGTAACAGAAGGAACCGTCTTCTCAGGTGATATTGTGGTTTCCCCCCAAGCAGCTTTTTGAGTTCATATTTATAATGTCATCTTACTAAATAAATATTATTAAAATAAATCATTTGAGTAATAATGAGAAGTTAAAATCCCTCCTACCCCTCATAGACATTACATCAATGCCTGTATTTGTCCAGGTGTTTGAATAAATCTGGCCATTTTGGAGGCCTTAAATAGTCTTACAGGTCTTTTGTACGTTACCTCACACTCCCAACGCTATTTTCAGTTCACATAATAAGCGAATTAAGGCCATCACTGTCACTTAATAATCTGGATTAGTCTTGTTTTCAGTATTTTGGGATCTATAAAATGCTATTTGTGGCTTGTTATTGTCCAGTCAAGTCAATTGTTATTGTTTATAGTCTTTATTAAACAGTTTAATTACACCATTAATTGTCAGACTAATCCTTAATTACTCTATTATAAATGTAATTGGTAGTGATAGCTCTAAATCATGCTTCATGGATATAGGGCTTTTATGCAATACGTCACTCCGAACGCCAAGCCACGTCTGCCTGGAGGCCTGTGTGACTTCCGCAAAAAAAGGACAATTCAATTGAAGTTATCACATTTTAGCTTGTCGACTGACAACTCAGCATTGCTTTTATCAGCTGCGGCTTTTCTGGAGCTCATCTTTTCCTCATTTCTTTCTGAATGGCTACATGTAGAGATTACAATCATCCATGCTTTATGAAACAAACAAATCAGCGGAGGCAGCAGCAGGCCCATGGGACCGTTCGTCTGAGCGAGTTCCCTCTGCCTGCCAGGCGGCTCATAATTTCATTACCTGGTCACTGTGCAAGACGGCGCTGCGGAATGCCTCTCCAAAAGCCTATTATCTCTGTGGTTACTGTGCAAAAAGTCTGTAGACACACAGTAACACTTGGATGTCTCCTCGGGTTCAGGCGTTCGCAAGGCTCTTCATCACGCAGCATAGTGATAACGCCTGGTAATCAACCGCATGTAGACATGGGATAATAATCCGACAGTCCGCTGCGACTCAGACAAGAAAGCATTTGTAGATTTGGCAGAACATTTTAGGATGACAAGCTTTATAGAATACTGACTGAAATCCCATTCACCCTATTAAGGAAGGAGAGCTTCAAAATGGCTCAACCATTTAAGTGTTATCATCAAGTTATTATGAGTCTTAATTGCTAGCGATGCCACAGCCATCCATTTTCAAAAGTCCAAGAGAGTCTAATTGGGCATAAGGGAACAGTGGGCCACCCTCTTCCCCCATTTACAAAACATCACAACAGCCAGCATTTTGCTTTGCCAAAAATTACACAGTTTTGACATTTACTGTTCATATTCTGATAACAAGAGTTTCAGTATAAACTTTCCTTCAGAAACTTTAAATCTCCATCCATCCATCCATCCATTATCTACCCCTTTTTCCTGGGGGACTGGAGCCTTTCCCACCTGCAGTGGGCGAAGGCGGGTTACACCCTGGACAGTCGCCAGCACGTCGCAGGGCCACATACAGAGACAGACAACCATTCATGCTCACGTTCACACCCAGATTGTCTTTCTTAAAACATCTGAAGTATCGCCAAACATTTGGTTTGTAGTGGGACGTCTTACTCCTCCATATTTATCTGCCCAGATCACAGAATTGGCCACTGCGAGTCTGAGTCAGGCAAGACATGGATGAATGACTTGACCAGAATTGGCCACTAACAGCAGATGAGAGAACAATCAATCTAGAGTTGAGGGACCTCTAAAAAGCAAATTATTGGTCACTTACTATTGGTCCCATTACTGTAAAATCTAATAATCCTACATAAATAAATTGGATTCTACAGATGTAAAGATATTAGAATCAATGCATACCAGATTCTTTGCCAGTGGACTGATGGAAATCTGTAAAGCTTACCTTATACATAAGATAGGGAAGCTGTTTCATCACTCAACTTGATTTTGGTAAACTAAAAATAATTTATCTTCAAAGACACTCTTCAAGCACATTAACGTCTCAGAAACACTTTCTCAAAACTTCTTGAGTCAATCTTTTTGTTTCCTCTCATTAACCAGTGCTGGTTCAAAGCAGTTTCTGTACTGCAGTCTTGGCCCGGCTGCTCTGTGTGTGTGCTTCATTTGGAGAGCAGGTAAAGAACGTTCCTTCAGCTGTATCGCAAATGAGCTTGGCACAGTTGCTACTTTGTCATTTGAAAAATCTCACAAGCGCATCTGAACAACCCTCTGATGTGACCTTCAAAAGAAGTACCAGTGCGTTCAAGTGTTGATCAGCAAATCATTGACATGAATCAATTCATTATGAAGTATGAAACAGATACAGAAGAAGAAGAGACAGGAATGGTGAAAAGAAAAAGAGAAAGGCTCATAAAGGGAGAAATAACAGGTGACAGGTATGAAGTAGAGGTGACTCCACTTTGGTATTCAGTTCAGACTGATACCAGAAGAAAATTCTGCATCTGAAATCAGAAAAATCAGAAAAGAAAAAAACATTTGATTATATCCTCAGATATCATGGAATTGCAGCATAATGTGAAACAGAATGGGGTATAAAATGCAAAGTGGTTAAGGCATTCACCCTGTGATCAGAAAGTCCGTGTTCGATTCCCAAGATCGCTAGGCACATCTGAGGTACCCTGAGCAAGGTACCGTCCCCACACACTGCTCCCCGGGCGCCGTGTTCCTGGCTGCCCCCTGCTTCACTTGGTGAATGGGTTAAATGCAGAGGAAGAATTTATTGCTGTTCACACTGTGTGCTGTGGTGTGTTCACATATGACTAATGGTCACTTTCACTTCACTCACTTAAATCAGCTAGTGTAATGTCAAAATATGAAGGAATAAACTAAACCAGGGCTTTTCAAAACAGTTCCATCCCCTCCAGCCATCGCCCTCCCCCCCACACTTTGTCACATTTGGTGACTATGCATTTGCTTGTGTCGGTATTGGTTGTGTAGTAAAAATGAGCAAATAATGTTTTATAATGATTAAGTTGGGTGGGAGGGCAATATAATATTTCATTTTTATTGCGATAAACAATGTGCTTTGATGCTTTTTAGAGCGTTTAAGTATAAAGTATATATAGCCCTGTTTAACTTCTTGCACAACTGAATTATAAAAATGTGCAGAAACTCATACACGACTAATGTCATGTGTCACGGTTCGGTCAGCGGCCGTTGTGGTCCGCTGCTTTTCTGTTTTTGATCACTTTTCTGTTCTGTGTTTTGAGTACTTTTATTTTGATATGATTGGCTGTTCTGTTTGTCTTGTCACGTGTCCCCTGTTTATGTGCTCCCCAGCTGCCCTGTGTTTCCCCTTGTTATGCCCTGTACTTAAGGTCTGTGTCTGCTACGCTTCCTCATGTGTCCATCACCTCATCACCCCTGCCTGTTTCCTGCCGTGTTGTCCTGTTTTGAAACCTTGGAGGCCATTCGTGCCTATTTGTTTTCCTTTAATAAAACCACCTGTTTGCATGGATTCCTGGCTGTCCATCGGTTCCTGCACGCTCAGAGGGCTGGCCTCGTGGCGAGCCCTCTGACATCATGCTTCATGTCAAACTTAAATATTCCCGTTTTTGAAATGGTCCAAAAGAACAGAGAAAACATGAGGAAGACTTTTTGTTCCATTTTATGTTAAAAGAAAAAAAACTTTACAAACACGTTACTTAGCATTTTAAAGTTTTCCCTGCATTTTATCAGGTGGGAGCAGAGCACAGCAATCACTCACATCAGCCATTTCCCTGAAACTATTTTCTTTTTCCAGAAATCACAGAATATACACAATGCTGTAAAACCTCATGTTTTTGTCCCCTTTCTCTAAAGCAGATGTTTGTGATGGGGTTCTGCACACTGCTGCACGAATCAGGTTGTTGGCTGTAAGTGTTTGAGCATCAGACTTTTAGATGTCGAAGTCAAAAATAGCTCATTTTTAAGCTTTTTAAGGTTTCAGTACAGGGGTCTGGAATGGAAAAAGTGGAAAGAATCTCTAATCTGAAGAGAGAATGGTTTGACAGCAGTGTGTTGCTGTGAGTTTGGCAGAGCTGCTCTGAAAGAAAAAAAAGTGCTGGAGGGTTGAAAAAAAAGTGAAGCACCGGCACTCCTGAGGGTGGACGGTGGACACCGATCAGAGTACAGCGCTGCCCTTCCCTCTGCCCAAGAGGAGAGAGAAAGAAAGGCTCCAAAACACACTGCAATGTCACTTTTATGGAGATATAGCCCACTGACAGCCTAAACAGATTCTAGTGCGACTGCTAGCACGCTGCGGAGTCCAGGTAGACGAGCCGCTTGACAGGCCTGCTAGACTGCGGCCAATGCTTCACTTTATTCAGAGTTTTACATCTGCCCAATAGGGCAGCACAGCAAAAAAGGAAAAGTGCAGTATGGAGGATTTTTTGCTTGCGAGCACAGTCAGCGTATTCCCTCTCAATTTCTCATCTTTTGTCGGAGTGGTCAAAAAGTCTCTGTTACACCCTGGCCTTTGTTCGCGGCGGTGGTCCGCAACTGTGTGCATGCATTATATTTTTATAAGTACTGAGAAATATCCAGTTAAGCCTATAGAACCGGATATCTTATTCTAGTGTTAGCTTTAACTCATAAATCAGCCGTCAGAGGAAGTCCTATGCATGTCCTATCCATGTTATCCATAGTAGAACGTACCAGAATATGTGTGCTTTTGTGAAATCTTCCATTATGAAAGGCCTTTAAAGGACCACTTTGAGTAAAGAGTTTAATGCAGTATAGCTGTCACAATGTACACTACCGGTCAAAA
>JBBPCW010000001.1:8381386-8397318 GCA_037974425.1 Phenacogrammus interruptus
ACACACACACACACACACACACACACACACACACACACACACACACACAGAGCACAGTCTGGCAAGCAGGGTGGGTTTTAGGCAGTTGTATAGCTGTCCCTGTTTTATAGAGTCGCCCTGCTGAGGAGCAAACTGTTACACTTCTCTCCCTGCACTTACAGGCCAAGACTGGCTACCAGGCAGTAACAGATGTACACATTGAAAAGTGTGCATTCTGCATACACTCTAAAAAAAAAAAGGGTTGCTAAAGAGTTCTTGCTTTGGCCAAACCTTTTCCTAGAATACCTGGCTAGATTTCTGAAAGGTGTGTGGGATCCTTTCAGGTCATTATTGTGTGGAAGCTGTCTTTACTCTCATATTACTTTTAAAGGATAGTTCTTTAACTTTCAAGGGCCATCCTTTGAAAAAGGTTCCTAGAAAAGTGGTTCTTAAAGAACTCCATGTCTTTTCTCTATTACGCCTATCTCCATTATGGTGTTTACTTCTGTTTACTTGCAGTTATTTTCCACGGTTCTTCGCATTCACAATCATGTCTATGGCACAAAGGGCAATACAAAATGGGTTTTGGTTGTGTTGAAAGCGGAAAATTCACTGCTTTCTTCACTGAGAAATGCCATGGGGTTTACAAAATATGTTCTAAACAGTCAGCAAGTGTGGACATTACATAAACCTTCTGGAGTGATGAGTATTGCACTATAGGTATGATTACTGCACAGGCGGCCGTTACAGCATTGAACAGGAACCAGAGATAACAGAAAAACTACAATAAATAGACAATAAATGTTGTGATGTAACAGCAATATGAGTGTTAGTCTACCAGAATGACCGTATTGCACCATATATACATACATTATTGCACATGAGCAAAATGTAATAATATAATAATATATCATGACATGCACATACCCTATTGCTGTGTGGTCCAAACTGAATTGGTGTAGCATGGTGAGTAGCAGTGCTATCCTCTTTACACCACGCTGTAAAAGCACTTGGACCAGACTCCACTACGTTCACCTGCTTCAGTAAAATGATTGCTATGGTTGTTCTGATAAGAGCATCTCCAAAAGACATAACTGTAAGGTAAATGCTACAGTGAAAATATGGACCATCTGTGGAGCTCTGAGGAGATGCACTGCTTTAGGGAATCCATGCTAGTTCTTCTGTGTCATCGCTTCGAAGAAAGTCGATTAATCATCATAGTGGTCTTGGTCAGCTCAGGGTCAATCAAGTTAGTAATTGCTATGTTTTTTCTTTACTTATGTATTTGCATATTTATAGTAAATTATAGTTATGAGATGTTTAAATCTTTAATTATGTGAGATCAAGTGTTATTCTATTCATTTGAACCTGTTGCTGATGTGCATTGGGCATGCAGTAGATACTTACCACCTAGTGGTTAGGGAGTTGCCCCTGCGATCAGAAGGTTGTGGGTTTGAATCCCAGAACTGTAACTGAAGTGCCGTCCCCACACACTGCTCCCCGGGCACTGTGTTCTTGGCTACCTGCTGCTTCACTTGGTGAATGGGTTAAATGCAGAGAAAGAATTTCACATTTTTCACACAGTGTGATGTGCTGTGCTGTGTTCACGCGTGACTATAAAAGACCACTTCATGTTGCCATGCTAAATTGTAGTAAACCATGTTCCCATGTGTAGCTTTCCTGTTGGGTTAGAACATAAGCTAAACGTTTTAACCTTTCAGGGTTTGAGGCAGGTTTGGTTTGTTTAAAACAAACTGATGAGAATTTTCTCAGTAAGAGTGACTCATTAGAGCAAGTGAGAGTGTTGCAATCCGAACTCTGGTGGGATCTAGACCCCCTGAGCTCTGTGCCGCAATTCGTTTGAAGTACGAACGCAGTAGAGACCAAAGACAGAATGAACTATCGTCTCCTCTCTGCAGACCTGCTGTGGTGCATGGAAAAACACATTTCTGATGCCTGTTCATGAGCTCTGAATCAGTAAATATAGAATGGATCATTTCATTAATGAATTAATATGCCAAGTTCTCTCTATTTAGTAAAAAACGTAAAATAGGCTGTGTTACTGTGATTTCACCAGTGAGATCAGATAGAGATCAGATATGTTTATATATTTTGGTTTGATGTCAATATGTCAGTGTGTATATGTGGACAATGTGTAATTTCCTACAGACGAAGGAACTACCGCTACTCTGAAGAGAATACTGTGCAAAAGTCTGAGGCACGTGTAAAAAATAAAGTTTACATGAGCAGTTATATTCACATTAATATTACTAAATACTAGTATCATTGCCCAGTGAATAGGGTTTTTATGTACCATATAGCGTTCTGTGAGGAAGTTCAGTGTTATTTACTGAAACCTGGTTTGACTTAATTAGTCCTTCATTAAATTAAATCAGGAGCTGCTGATGGAGTTTCACAAATCCAAACAATTCCTGGAGGAACCAAGAAGAAATCGGGGACTGAAACTGTGTTCTCTTCACCAGCTCACACAATATAACTACTGTTTTACAAACAGAGCAAGTCTTGACACTTTTTTTACTTTACTTTGTTTGTTTGAAGGTGGAGGTGGCTCAGTGGGTAGGATACTTGCCTCCAGACCAAGAGGTCATGGGTTCGAGTCCTACCTTCAACACCAACACTGGCTCCCTGAGCAAGACCCAAGTTGCTCCAGGGTGACTGCCCCTGTAGTTAGAGAATCGAAGTCACTTTGGATAAAAGCGTCAGATAAATAATGTAAATGAAGGTCTTTTAACTTTTCAAGCAGAAAGTCTCATTATTTATCACAGGCTAAGAAATATGATTGAAACAGTATGAATAGGTGCCTAAGAGAGTACTGTATTATCATGTTTGCACTCTGTTTTACTTGTTTACATTCTGTGTATGGTGTGGTTTGTGTCAAACCTGTAGTGGAAAACTTTATATTCCTTCTTGATACAGATCAGTCATCTATGGTGAAGGGTATAATGTGCAAACTAATGTGAATTTTCTTGTTTTTCTTGTTTTTAATGTGTAATTTGTTGACTTTACTACACGTACTGTGCATGCTGTGGGCAAGTGTGAGTTTGTGCTTATGTGAGTGGTTTGTGCAGGTTGGAGGCGAGTAGTGTATGGCAGTGTGTGCTGAATGGCGATGCTCTTCCATCAACCTCCTCTTACTGTGTGGGGTTCAGACATATTCACCTTTCTTTCATCTGCTCATTGCTCTCCAGAGAACCCTTCCATGCTCACTTTATGGGGAATGCTTCAGCTGCTGATCATTTCCACCTCTTTCGAGCTTTTTGAAAGGCAGCATCAATTGGATAACTCGCAGTAGCAGGTGGTATAAAAAGCAATAGGACTGCACAAATCAGAAAGGCTGAATCAGAGATAGGAACAATGACCAGTGTCAAAGATAGGTAGATTTCATTTCTTTTTTCTGATTTTGGAGCATTACTTTTCCCTTTTATTTGACTTATTACATTGTTACCCAAATGTCATATTCAAATATATTCCAGAAGACGTGATTCGAGTTCACTTGGCCTATTCACATGCTACTCGCAAAATAGGTCACCATCACCCGTTTTACTGCTACTGACGCTGCATCAATGTCAGTCTGTTCTAGTTACTGTTACTGATGCATTATTTTCCCCTACCAGGATCACGGGGCTCATACAGCAGCCAGCACAGCCACCTGGGCCCCGAGCTGAGACCCCTGCAATCCCCCGAGCACCACATCGACCCCATCTATGAGGACAGGGTCTACCAGAAAGCACCGATGAGGAGTCTGAGTCAGAGTCAGGGGGAACCCCTGCCACCAGGGCACACTGGAACATATCGTACCAACACAGGTGAGTCCCACTGATACCCACTGTGTATGTGTGTGTGTTTGTGTGCACTTAGGGGTGTGTGTGGGTATGTAATTAGGACTTAGTGGGGACCGAAGGTGTGTATATTCGGCTGGTAGCCTAGTAGCCTAGCGGTTAGGGTGTTCACCCTGCGATCAGGAAGTTGTGGGTTCGATTCCCAAGACTGTTAAGCACCTCTGAGGTTCCCTTGAGCAAGGTACCGTCCCCACACACTGTCCCCTGGGTGCTGTGTCCCTGGCTGCCTAAAGCTTCACACTGTGTGCTGTGATGTGTTCATGTATTTTCACTTTCACTTTTTTCACTTTTATGTACATATATACAGTATATATAAACTATATGTTTATATATACTGGGGAGGAGGTAGCTCAGTGGGTAGGATAATTGCCTCCAGATCAAGAGGTCGTGGGTTCGAATCCTACCTTCAGCACACCACTCCCTGAGCAAGACCCTTAACCCAAACTTGCTCAAGGGAGACGGTCCCCTGTAGTTAGGGAATGAAAGTCGCTTTGGATAAAAGCGTCTGATAAATATAAATGTGTGTGTGTATGTGTGAACTTAAAGGAACCCAAAGGTTAATGAAATAAAGGTAACAGTTAGGTGTAATGTAGCATAGCAGCTGCAGTCTTGTCAGTGGAGAAGAACCACAAAGACAGGAATACAAATTGTGTGTGTGTGTGCATACTGTGTAAATGTGTTTTAATCCCCACCAGACCAACCTTTAGGATTTCTGCAACAGCATCAAATCCTTGGCAAGTCAATCTGCCATGACGCTAGCCCACAGCTGAGTGGTGACCTCATTAGAGCTAGGCTGGATTAATGTGTGTGTGTGTGTGTGTGTGTGTGTGTGTGTGTGTGTGTGTGTGTGTGCACATGTGGGCATGCACTGACTATGAGAAGCATTCACCTCATTGTATCACTTCACAATAACTGCCTCAATACTTTCTTAATTGCATGTCTTTTGCCTTATCTTGATTTCAGGTCAGGTATACCATGCTAATCCTATTAGATGCTAATTAATTATGTTTTTATTTTATTTACTTATTTATTTAGTCATGCCTCATTCTGCATATTCCTTAAAGGTATCAGCTAGGAAGAATTTAAATGAAAAAGCTCTCTTGTGAGAGTGAAAAACATTCAAATGATCTTTATGTTGTGTAGTTTGCCTGCTCTTTTGAGGGCCCTCTTGAAAGTCTGAGCCTCTGAACTTGTCCTCATGCTAACATTAGTGTCTCTTATGCAACCACTGCATTTCAGCCACTTATTTATTGTGTAACTGAACGAGGGCTGTGTGTTTTGTAGAAGCGACAGGACAGGCTGGACATAGCTTTCATTTGAAGTGAACCAGCCTTTGTTGGTAGTAATTGGGATCCCCACTTAATTCACTTCAAATGTCATCTCCTTGTGGTTTCTGGAGTGGGCCCCTCAACTTCATTTAACATTAATCAGCGGCATTGAGTGTAGTTTACCCACTTTTTGAGTTGCTACACATCATAGTAGGGATGCATTTAGATGAACATTCATGACTGAAACTCTGAGAAACATCTGGACATATGAGAAACATCTGGACAAATGAGAGAATAACATTTGTTCAAACTGAAAATAAGTAAAAACAGTTTCCATAAACTTTTGAAAATTTGGATGATGTGTGGACTATGGAATGTGGCTGATCATCCAGGATGATGAATTCTACTATTTTGCACTTCTTTTTTGCACTTTATTTTTAAAAATGTGGCTATAAATGACATTTGATTGCAAACAGCAACATTCATCACTGCTTCTGTTGTTTTACTGTCTTCTATGTATTGAGAGGTTTATCTCAAACCTGTAGTCAGTCAGTTTTGTACCCCCTCTTAATATAGAGCCCTTGTCTAGTTGCCCTAGAGGCCAACATTTTCACTGTTTGTCCGCTGCCTTATGAACTGTTTAAATTCATTTGTGTTGAAAAGTGAAAAGTCAAACCATGTTTTGAATTTCTTTTTTTATTTTCATCACAAAATTAATTTCGAAGTTTTTTGCCATTTCATTGTATTTAATCTTCCCAACTAAATTTCATATGAGGAGCAAACCTACATAGCATTAGTGCAAACATATTCCACAGGATTTGCATGAAATCTAGATTTGCATTAAACCTCTGCACATATTTCCATTTAAATATAATCAGGGGACATAACAAATAATGAAAGCTTGATTGCTCTTTGATAGGTAGCACCATCAGACCAACAAACTTAAACTTGTTCTTGCTCTCCAGAGCTAATCCATAAAAAAAACAAACACAAGGAGTGGACAAACAATGTAGCTCACGGAGACCTACATCGATTTCCCATCACTATTCTTTCATAGCAACAGCAAACTTAATGGGACTTTGACAATAATCCCATATACACTAAAGAAACTGGGCAACACTTCACTGAAGACCATTGCAGACTTTATGACACACACACACAAACCCTTCATTACAACTGACATAAACATACATGAACTGTTTTAAAGGTTTATTAGCCGACATGACCTGTACATTAACTTTTTTTAACAAAAACTGACATTAACATCCATAAAGGCTAATTTCAACAAGTATAATCTATTATAACATGACATCAGATTGACTGAAACTTCCTTTATCACAACAGACGGTTCTTGGAATGAGCCTGATGTAGGTTTTCATGTTAGTTGTCATAAAAGGTTTATTTACATATTATGCAGTGTTTGAATACAATCAACCTTCAGTTGCCAGACGCAGCGTGGGCACCAGACGCAGAGCTCTATGTCTCGGCTGTAATCTGGGGGTGGGTGTTTGGTTGGATGGGGTTGTGATGGGGGATGCGTGCTGGTGGAGCCGACATGGTTATGATTTGCTATAAAGGTTCCGGAACCTTTGGTGAAGGGTTAATTGTGCAAAACTGGTCCAAATTGAGAACTTGAGAGTATGTTGGTCTCAATTATTTTGACTATTAATTTTTATTATTGATTAGTTTGTGTGTTTGTATAAAGTCACACTGGCAAGAGAGTTGGCGTGTAGATTTTTGTTTATGTAATTGAGCTTACCGTGTTGTTCCAACCTGCCAAGTCTGGATTTGCTACAACGGTCTAGCTCAGAAACCTGACGCTGGGCGGCCTGTTTAAAATAGGGTTGTCTGAGTTATTTTCACGCATTATTTGAAGCGTTTCAGTTGGTACCAAAGAACTCATTTGTTGGCGGACCATAGACAGGTCAGGCAGCCTAAGAAAGCACAACTATGCTGATAATTATATGAGACACGTTAAAGACAAACACACCTAACTGTTCTAATCTAGTAATAAGAGAGATAAGCAAACTGGGTCAAGGTTACAACAGAAGAGATGGCTCATCAGAAATAGAGCATGGCTTCAGTTCCTGTGGGGATGCGCATTCTAACTCAGTATATGAAGAGCACATCAGACTGGCACATCTCATTCCCCCCGTGTGTCCCTGGGTGTCAGGAGGTTGGGGGCACACAGGCGATGAGGAGTCCCCCCCCACACCTAGCTCAATTGTGCAGATAAAATTCCATATAGCTGGTTTTAATAGGGGTCTGCGGCAGTAATTTCCCTCTCTTGATATGGCCAAGTGTCTTTCTCTGACCTTTGTGAAGTAGAGCTTATGATGTGCCGCCGAGATTCCATTCTCTTTCAAAAACTGTTGATTTTGCTTAATGGCTCTGTGGTCCAAAATGACTTTTCCCTGCGTTGTTCTCTCCTCCCTGGGGACTATGACCGGGAGGGGGTGATTTTTCTTCTTTTTTTTTGTTGCTTTTTTTTTTCTCCCTCACCCTTCAGATTCTCTTTCCCACTTCTTTCTGATCATGTGACTGCCTGCACTGATTGAGTAAAAGCTGCCTGCAATTATCTTACATTTAAGCGTTTTTAAAAGAAATCTTGTGTGCAGAAGCTAAAGGCTTTCTGAGATAAATAGATGGTCAGTGGCGCATGGCTCATTGTTTCGTTAAACAAAACAAAGGCCTAAAATGCTGGGTTTTTAAGACTCGTCGTTTCTGCGCCCAGCGCGGTTCTGCGCGAGTGCTTCCATTATGAATGGAAATTTATAATGCATAAGTTTCCTGCCAGCAGTTGGTGAATATGTTGGAGTGCGACTGACACTAAGACTATTTGTCATAAGCAATGTTGAATTTTCTTTCCTGGTCTGGTGCTCATTATGCCCCTATTATTTCCATTATGCTTCGTTTTGAGTCTGATTAAAGCTATAAGTCACTGGTGGAATTTCTATAGCTTCTCATTTCCAGCGAAGTTTGTAGTTGAGCAACAGCAAGTGGAGCCACCCTAAGGCGATGGAGCCCATTTCCGGGAAACGCATAAGGGTCTCGTTCTGTCTTTTTGTGCCTTGCCTCACGGCGAGATGTAAGTGAGCGCTGGCTGAGACAAAGCTTACGTTTGATCTCTGTTGTTCTTTCACATCAAGATTGAATGCACAAGTCTTTATGCTTAAACTGTGTGCTATGGGCGGTTTGTGGCAATTGCAGAGCTGATATTGCTGAAGGATGAAATACGCAAACAATCCTTACCAATCACACGTGTTTCTGTGGGAGTTTGAATTAATCAAGATGTTTACATGACCTTAAAAGTGTTTAGCTAATATCCATCTACAAATAAATGCAATCGTTTGGGTGCCCCTGTCAAATTTTTGGTGCTTTTGTTGAAGTACACATCCATTTATTTGAAAAAGTCATTTCTATGTTTTGATGCATAATTACTGTCTATTTAGTGATTGCAATATGTTAGGGAAAAATAACGTGTAATTTCACTGGGGACAGTCAAATTTGAGGTTTTACTTATTTACTTTTCGTTGTTTTTTTGTTTTTGTTTTTTGAAGTCATTCTAACATCCATAGGCCAATAACAAATGTGTTGTCCTTCAGAAAATATTGTCCCCTACTATGAGCTCTACCTCAAGAGGCATAGGACTGGTCAAATCCGTTCCCACCCACGTTTGCCCAAAATTTCTCACAGTTTTCTTCTCACAGCTGTTTGCGTCATGAGATCAAGTATAGATTCACAAGATTTCTTCAAGATCGTTCATTCCCTCACAGCTTCTGTTCGTGTTTTGATAAATCTAAGGGATTGGCGTTTTCCAGCAAGCAAAAATAACTGGTCAAAATAATTCAGGCCAATCTGTAACCATATCACAGCAAGGGATCACATCAATCTGTTTTGAATGGATTGCAGTCACAGTACATAATGATATAATCTCTAGTGGTGTAACCACTGGGCCGATCACACTGGGAGGGGTTGTGGTGTAGTGGGACACAGTTATGTCTTAAATGGACCCCTAGGGTATATCACTATACCCTAAATGGCTTATTAGCATGCAGATGAGCATCAGTTTGGATTGGTTTTGTATGAGAGGCTCGATTTTTTTCCCCCCCATAAATATATGATTTTGAATCAGAATGCACACTTTTGGCTCAAGGGCCTAACAGATACTAGTTACTATTTTGGCCATATAGTGTGGCTCTAGTCTGTTGTGCACTCTGCCTGCACCTTCCTTAACCTAAAAACCCACATGGAGCCTGGCAGGGCTGGCATGGCCAGTGCGTTGCACAAGAGACTGAGCAGGTGAGGAGTGAAGTGAATGACTTCTTCTGGCCTACTTTAGACACCAGGTCTACTGAAGCGCTGCAAGACGTCTGCAACAAGATTACACACACAAACACACACACACAGCTGGTAGCCTAGTGGTTAGGGAGTTGCCCCCGCAATTAGAAGGCTGTGGGATTAAATCCCAGGATTGCTAGCGGCAGTACTATCCCAGTACTGCTTGAGCAAGGTACGTTCCCCAAACACTGCTTCCTGGACGCGGTGTTCCTGGCTGCCCACTGCTTCATAAATGGGTGAATGGGTAAAATACAGAGAATTTGACAATATGGGTCCACTTTACACACACACAAACACACACACACACACACACACACACACACACACACACACACACACACACACACACACAAACTACAGATAAACTGCAGGTTAATGTTCCGAGCTGAAGAAGTTCCATCTACCATTGCGACTTGACTGCACCATCATACACTATCAGATCTGTTCAGTTTGCTCCATCAGTTATTAAGTTCATTCAGCATCAGGATAGAAAGAAATCAATTATTGTATATCAGAGCTCTTAGTTTGTATTGTAAACATCTTAATTTAAACCCTAGAGCACATGTTTAAGCTAAAATGTGATTGTCAGGAACTGTGTGGTCAATCTTGAATGCAGTTTTCAAGAAGTATTGAAGCAGTTCTGATGCTGTACGGCCTGTTGATACAGATGTAATCATGTCTCCGGTATTTCTTTATAACCTTAAAAAATGAACTACAATTAAAATCAATCTTCAGCTCTAGCACTGTTTACTGTTTGGGTTGTAACTGTTAGGCCCCCTGTAATGTTGGACTGTTTGCTTTAAACTCTTTAAAAGCATATTACTCTATCACAGTTACTGGAGTGATTTAAAGTTATGATTCTCAATGGGTTTTACATGGCAGTGTGCCATTAAAACTGGTAATGTCCCATCACTAATGCCTAATACAGTCTTTATGGAGCTTGGTCATGCTGGAATGGAAATGGTTCAGACTCTCTTGGTATGCTGCAGAGTTAAGATTGCTTTTTACTGGAAGTAAAAACAGGTGTGAACCAATACATATGTCCATATAATGTACTTTTACAAATGTAATAACATTCTGTAAAATTCAAGGCTTATAATGGCACCTTGTTTTCTGGGGTGGGGTACAGTGTACTAGACATAGGTGATGGCGCTTGTTTGTCCACAGGATCGAACCAGATTCACAGGTAGAGATCTCTGGCTCCATGTTCTGTGGGACTGATACGTATTTCTGAAACCTTGAGCAGTTCCTGCTCCCCTAGAGGAAATGGACAGTCAATCAGGGCAGAACACCAAAATGTGTGTGATAGCAGAGAGGCTAGTCTCCATCTTGGCCATCAGGATTCCTGTAGCACCGTTGCCTGTAATCGACCCCCACCTCATCTGGACCTCCAGGGACTGATTTCTAAAAGCCATTAGCATGTGCGCTGAGTCTTCGCTTGCACAAATCCGGTAATGCAGCCAGCGATTGGACAAGGAATCACAATCCAATCATCTGTTAGTAAAATTGCATGTGTTATCTGGCCTTGGACATGAAAACATGCTGGTGAACACAGATACCATGGACCAGTTAGAAAAAATACATTGCTTTCTTGATGGGTGTGGTTTAGGTTGTGCAGTAACAGGCTGCAGAGTGTTAGTTCAGGATAAGGAAGGCAAGTTTGGGGAACACAAAGGAAGAATAATCTGATATTTTGAGCGGTTTCATGGTGTTTGTGTGTGTGTGAGTAACATGTACCTGAAAAGAATGGATGTGGTTTTGCAAGGTGTCAAGGGTCAAAAAAGGGAAACTAGTATATCCAAAGTTTTGGAATGCATTAAACTAGAATCCTGTAACAGTGTTGTTTTCAGTTGAATATATGAGCTGATACACCGATTACTACAATAGAAATATTGTATATATTCCTTTTGGAAAGTGATTTTGATCCAGAATTTGCACGTTTGGGCAAACATTGGGCAAACAATATAAACCAAACATCATTTGAATGAGAGTGTTGGAACATTATAATTGTATATAAGACTCTCTAGGTTCGGCTTCATGTTTTGTAGGTATATGAGGAATATGAAATATGAAATAATTGGAATATGAAAAATATAACACATTCAGTGTTCAGTATAATATTCAACATGTACTTATTTTCAAGCTTAAACGTCTGAAAGGACGCACTGAACAAGGAAAGATGTATTTTTGTCCGGTTCTGAAAATGTCATCAGTGCAGCTGATTTGCTGCCTGAGCCACAGTCGTGCTGCTTCATTACTGAACGCTGCATTTCTCAATCGTAGCACCACATAATGTTAGCATGTTATAGAATTCCGTAATCCATTATCCGGTTATTCTCCGAGTGTCATTTGTCATGGTTAATGACAGGTTTGCGCTAAAGCTCCCGATGCACGCTAAACTAATAGCACCTTTCATGTAGGGGGGTGGGGGGTTTTGGGGGGTGCTCACACTTTTCATGGCTCTGAAATTCAAACTCAATCAAGTCAATTAGGCTTTGATGTGCGAAGCGCAAGGACACCGGCACACGCGGCTGAGAACGTGCTGGAAAGTCTCATTTTGAAAATGAAAGAGGGATTAACCCAGCCCTGGAGGAAGAGCTGTCTAGAAGCCCCCCCCCCCCATCTCCTATTCAAACACTAGCACCTTCCAAAGTGAGAGAAAGGGAGTGCCAAGCCCGTGTGTTTGCTATTTTTTCCCCTCTTTGTGGGACTGTTTCATCAAAGACGTCTAATATGACACACGACTCGTTTCGAAAAGAGGCTGTTTTGCATAAACCTATTAAGCCAATTCACTTTTTTTCCCTCTCTCTCTCCCCGAATCTGTTATATATGCTAAATAACAGACTCTGACACTTGAATAAGGGCTCGGCTGAATCAGAAAGAAGGGAAAAAAGAAAACCTTGATTTTACTGCCGTCAGAGTTTAGTTGAAGGGTCTGGCTCTCGAAGATGAAGGACAAAAGCATGAAGAGCTTGTACCAATGTTTGTTGAATGTCATGTCGGAAACCCAACATGACGATCAGTCCTCTGCGTGACTCTCAGGAGTCGTGAGTTATCGCTGGCCATCGCTGATAAAGACGTGTTGTCATTTCTTTTCATTTAACTGAAATAATCTAAATTAACTAGAGGTGGGCATAGATAAAAAAATTTTAACGCCGTTAATCTCATTGGAATCTAGGCATTAATGGCGATAATGTTCACATCCATGCAACCTTTGGATTCAGATCCCAAACACTTCCTTTTCCTGTTTCCCTGATGTTTTGCCACTGTTGTGACTCCCGATTGGTAGCTTTATAGCCAGCTTGAACCATTGTTGCTAGTCCATTCATTATGAAATTTTCGCACAATGGAGGGCAGTTGTCTTCTTCAACTTCTCTAGTCAAGCAGCCGTATGTAATTTGAACCTATTTCTTATCAGCCTTTTCATTGTGCTGAACCTTCAGGATACATTAATTACTCTCAGCACCCAGAATGTCCCCAGGAATCAGCAGAGATGTCCCTGGCGAGTGGTGCCCGCATTGCCATGATTAACTTGGGACCTGATTAGCGTACCCTGCTCCAGCTGTTTTCTCATAAAAGAGCACTTTCAGCTCATTGAGAGCTATGCACAGCAGGGAGTCCTGCCCAAATCCTCTACCAAGAGCTTTACTAGGAGAAAACAGAGAGAAAAGTGGTGCTTTCCTTACGTTTAGGTCCCTGTGGCATTCACTGGCGGCTCGGATGGTGTGTGGGAGAGACTGGTGTTGTTTGCCCGTCAGGTGCCGGCTCTTGGATTAAACTCTTCAGTGAGGAATATTAGGTTATCTGCCTGGAGGTGTGTTGGAATTCCCTTGCAAACTCTACAGGAAGCTGGAAAGCAGGAGCAGTCCAAGCCTGAAGACTTGCTCAATGCTGGGTTTGTCTGAAGGCCAGGACATTAACATATAACTTCAGCATTAGCATTATTCAGACAGGCCACGGCCGTAATGCATTATTCAGCAGGGTCCACCTGCGAAGACCCCTCTGCCTCTGTGTGTCTCTATTGTTGAACGGGGCCGAAGACGGCGGAAAAGACAGGTGAAGAACAAACGAGCAAATGTACCCCTTGCATTAAAGGAGAAGATGGTCTTGGCTTGTGCATGACTAGCATTTTTTTGTTGTTATTGTTGCATGAAGGCCACTGCGAGGCAATGAAATAGCACTGTCTAACCTAATGAAAGCCCCAGCACATCAGATCATACGAGAACGATGCCTTTTCCCATTTATGTATATGTAATTCCCATCCTGTGAATGAATTAGACAGAAAGGACCCCAAAACACCAGTATGAAGCAATGAAATCCCACAATCAAAGCTAATGAAAAGCTTAAGCATATCAAATCATATGTGAACGACACCATTTGCCTTTTATACTTGTGGAATATCCCATCTTGTAAACGAATCAGAAAAGGAGCCGCCGTGTGTGGGCCAGGCAAAGAGCACCTTATAAAAGTGGAGTAGTGCTATAAACAAGCGCTAAAAGTCCACACAATAAAGTACAGGCCAGCGTAAAGCCAGTGATCCAGAGCCTCTGCCTCTCCTCCATTAGGAGGGATTTGGGCCGCTCTGGCGGCTGGCCTTTAGAGCACACGTCCTCTCTGTAAATCACCTGTCTGAGAGCGGCCAATAAAATGGGAGATGCTGACCAGGGTGGAAGGGCCGCCTGCGAACCTGAACGCGGCTCCTCCGGAGCGGGACTAATGACCAATTACATATTCAGTGTAGGACACACACACTTGGGAATGATGGATAACAGCCATAATTGTCGAGGGTGGGGGTGAAAAGTGCCATGGTGGAAAATAACAACGTGGCCTTCAGGGGTGTGAATCTGAGTTTGATTTGATTATGATTCCCTAGCAAATGGAAAACAGAGTTATTCAAATTATTACTAATCACAAATCACAGAGTTGTGAAAATGACTAACTTCAGTGAAAATTTGTGATTTAGAGCATCATAAAGTCGCAAACACCACACAAGTGACACGGTAGCCTTCAGAGGTGTGAATTTCTGACAGTTTAATGTATGATTCTATAGTAAATGGTTCAGTGAATCATAAAAGCTGACTGATTCAAATGAGTGAAAATTTGAGCAACTTTTCTTATAATGTTCTTATAATTCTGAATTACTAGTTGTAGTGTAAATTAGAGATTTAGTGCATCATAAAATCACAAATTTCTCCACATTTCTATTTGTACATTTCTATTTGAACGTATTTAGAATTGAAGTGAAATTATTCGGTTCAGTATAAAATCTCCTTTTCCTTATGTTTTGATTAGGATTCTTTCAGAAACTGTTCAGAGCATCATGAAAGTTCAACCTTCACTGTAATTTGATTTGATTGAACATTAATAGAAAATGATTCACCAGAAAACGTTGTATTTAAAGACCAGCACTTCTGGCTAATGACTCAAACTAGTTACACAATAATAATATTTAGACAATTTTTTCCCTTAATTTTCTAATCGAAATTTGCCAAAGAGTTTTATTCTGACAAGTGAAGAAGTGCATGCTTTATATAGAATATTATTATAAGTTTAGAATCAGTGTGGCTGGATCTCCACCTTCAGACACGTCTTTACACCCCGTGTAGTCTTGACGTCCTTGTGTTTTTCCTCCAGGCCTTTTTCTCCACAGACGGTTAACAGCTAGCGTGCAGCTGCGGTTTGTGACCCAGATGTGTCCAGTGTTGTGGTAGAGGGTGCTAAGTGTGTTTATACTGACATGCTTGAAGCGACGCACACTTCTCGTCTGGTTAGGGGCCCTTAATTGAACGAATGCGGCAGCACTTGGGTGCCAAAAGATCCCAAGACAGACCACCTTTCGGTAAATGTCAAGACTGCCATTGAGGCTGTTAGTTAGCGTGTAGTGGCGGCGCGGCTGATGCAACATTGTTTTTAAATGCAGGCTTTTAACAGCTGTAGAGGCTGGTAGCAAGTTCACTCACTTTACTACTCTTTTCATTCCCCCTTTGTGATTTTCAAATGATAATGCTTATACACTATAGGGACAAAAGCACTGGACGCCTGACCATTACACCAACAATTTTTGACTTTGCATTCAAAAAAAGCCAGACCATTTAAGACAATTCAAGCGTCAGCTTTATAACAGTAGGTAAGCAATGTAGAAAACGGACAGATTTTTAAGAAAGTACATTAAATGAATGAAAAGAATTGCATGGTCTATAAAAGCCTTTATCATTATTTATAAATAAAATGGCTCTTAACACAGTCTGAGCTTAACTACTGAAAACAAAATTACTCCGAATCAGGCTCAATACATTTCTCTGTTGTTATGAAAGCCTGTTTCGGATGTGCTTGTCATCATGTCTTCAAGAATTTTTTTTAGTTATTATTATTATTATTAGTAGTAGTAGTAGTAGTAGTAGTATTAGTATTATTATTATTAGTAGTAGTAGTAGTAGTAGTAGTAGTATTATTATTATTATTATTATTATTATTATTATTATTA
>JBBPCW010000001.1:8408460-8418938 GCA_037974425.1 Phenacogrammus interruptus
ATTTCATGCTATTCATTGGACCTGAACTGTTTGAATTTCGATTAAATAAAGCTTGAAACATTGGGGTGTTCTAAAACCGGTAGTGTATATGAAATATGACATTTAAGATGGGTTAGATGATGAATGGAGCTGTAGATTCCCATTTTAAAAGTGGAGATCAAATCTTATAACAAAAAAGTGAGTGCATAATGACAAGGCATTTTTCATCAGTAAAGTATCATCAGTTATTTTCCACTGTTTCACAAAATGAATGAAATATAACACATATGAAATACATTTTGGCATATTCTTCATTTTACATTGTTCATATTATTATTGTATGGGGAGCTTGCGGCCTATTGGTTAGGGAGTTGCCCCTGTGATCGAAAGGTCGTGGGTTTGAATCCTTGAACGTCCAGTAGCACCACTGAGGTACCCTTGAGCAAGGTACCATCCCCACACGCTGCTCTCTGGAGGCTGGCTGCCTGCTGCTTCTCTTGACGAATAGGTTAAATGACCCTCTGAGATCAATAGATTAGAAAAAATGTAAAATGACTCTTAGCAAAGAAAGTACCACTTTACTGCTATAAGCCTCAAATTAGTTGTTAATTAGGTTTAATTTTAAAGGACAGCATTAAAATATACATAGCATTATCAGACGATGCTTGACCATGTTAGTGTGACTCTCAGTAACAAAAGCAAGGATACCCACTGAGAGTTCTCCCCTGTAGTGTGAATCAATGAGCTCTATGAACGAGCTGCTGATCTTCAGTAAAATGTTACTTTGATCATTTGAGAGCCCTGTAAATTGTATAACATCAGCATAATTCTGTGGAAATGATGTACACATTTGAATCAATGTCTTAAATGCATTACTTTTTCCCTGTTCCCTGTGGTGTGGACTTGAGCTGCTTCCCCTATCGATCGCCTCGGCATTCAGATGTATGGATCTGAGCGATGTGGCCTTCTGCACAAGGCAGACAATGACTGGCCCATTCCCATAACAGGGAAATGGAGACTATCCAATACAACAAGCCTCAATGGTTTCCTTTAAAAGGTGGCAAAGCCCTCTGGGGATCATTCTTGTTCTGGCTGATGGTCTATAACAGTTTCTCCAGCACTGGCTGGAGGACTTCAAGTTGCCGAGGAATGGCCTGCGATGATAACGCTTGAGATATTCTCTTTAGATTTTAAGGCCATGCATATGCATGATGGCCTGCCACTCCATGTCTGTTGCTAATTCATCACTGATAACGGCAACACTGAGACTGAACACATAACGGTAGAATGAAAGGCCTAAAAATAGTGCCACTCCCTTTTCCTGCTGGCAATTACTCATTACTCAGGCAGTTCTTTAAGCTGAATCATATCACACACTACTGTGACTAAGCTGAGCCATCTCTTTTCATTGCAGCCCATTTACTTCTTCACTTTAGTTCTTCGCTTTGTCACGTTCCATTTTTAGCCTATATTGTTTTTACAGTCCAAAGCTTCTTTGAAACAGGGGTATTTAAAGCTCCTCTTGAATGACTCTGCAGCTCAGCCTAATTTGCATATATATAGGCAGTCAAACGTTTAGACACACAGTTGCAGAAAGGTTTCTGGGGAACTGCTTGTGTGCACATATGTCACTGAGGGTTGATGTGTTTATCCTGTCTGTTCACTTTAAAGGGGAGTGGGATAGATTTTCCAGCAAGACAGTGCACAGTTCATTAAGTGACATTCAAGCATGATTTAAAGCCCGTTGATATCTTGTGGGGATCCAGAATGTGTTAGGAAAGAAAAAATCCAGCTACTATGGATGGTCTGGTCTGTCTTCAAGATTAGATTCTACACAGTACTGAAATATACTACGTCAGGGGCCCCAAAATCCAGTCCTGGAGGGCCAGAGCCCAACACAGTTTGGTTTCCCATCTCACAAACACGAACAAAACCTAACTAGTGAAGTCTATCTGTCGTGGTGGTTTCTGGCCTCCAGGATCGGGCTTCAAGACGCCTGCTCTACACTGTTAAAAAAGAATGCATTCTGATGCTCATCTAGTCTTTGGGTTCCTCTGTGGGTGTCTGATATTTCACACTTAATGAACTGTGTGTGGTCTTGTTGGAATATCCGCTATTTTTTTTTTTCTTCTCCTCGTTTTACTGAAACGGATCTGACATATGTATATGTGACCAATTGATTTTGATTGTATTAGACGTGAAATTCATGTTATGGAACTTGCAGTGGGGAAAAAGTGTTTTAGATCATTATTTTTGAGCCCTCTTTACGTTGATGCTGCTTTACGTTCTCTTGGCAGCTTTTGGCTGTTTCCTCAGGAGCCATCTGGGATGCTTGTTTGAAAACAAGTGGTTTTGCAAATCAATTCATTCACACGCATCAGTTACAATATTTATAGCTGTCTTCAGACATTTCAGCATAAAGCTTTAGATCAAAGTGCCTTATATTTTTAAAAAATGCATGGAGTTAATCAGGTTGTGTCAACAACTTTGCCTGGAATGCTCACAGTATTTACTATTATAATATGAATAATATTATTGAAATATTAATGTAGTATATATACTGGCCAGATTTCTGACTCGTCTTAACTGTTGATTTGTTCTGACTCTGCTCTGCCTCCCTTCACCCTCTGTCCCTTTCTCATTCACCTTGCGCCATCTTTGTCTGCCTGTCTGTTTTGTTCTCACTCGACGTCTTGCCATTGCATCCTCTGCTTAGAACTAGTCAACCAGTTCTGTGAGCAAGTCCTGAATTTTTTGTTCTGTCCCTACTCTCCTGCCGTAGCCCCGTCCTCCCCCGGTGTTGACTCCGTACCCTTGCAGCGAACGGGAAGTCAGAATGCCACCGGGACTTACCCTCGGGGTGGCTACTCGTCCGGCCCAGCCACCAACTATGGCGACCCCTACCGGACCCTGCAGTACTGCTCATCTGTGGAGTCTCCCTACAGCAAGTCCGGCCCCGCCCTGCCTCCTGAGGGCAACATGGCCCGCTCGCCCTCCATAGACAGCATCCAGAAAGACCCCAGGTACGTCTGCCGTTACAGTCGCTTTTGTGCTGTGGTGCTCTCAGCCTCAGAGGCTCTGCTTTAAACTTATTTTAGGAATATTGTAAGGGAGCAAAGCTATCAGAACCCTTGTCAGTCTGATTGGCTGCTGTGGGAATGCACTTCTTTGCTCCGGTTTTCGTCTGTCCAGCAGAAAGCCATGTTTTAAGTAGCTCAGTGCTGGTAATCACTAGTTGCAACAGATTTTTGTTACAGGAAGAGTTATATAAGTCGGAAATAAACCAGATATCCTTGTAGTGTCTTTTTTGACAATCACCCCCTAGATATGATGCTAAAACAGCCGTTTGTCAGTTTAGATGTCAGGCAAATGACTTGTTTCTGTCAAAATAGGCGGTTGTTGTCCGCACAGAGCATCTCTGTTGATAGCCTGAAACCTGGCATGTGACATTTTCTCTGTACATTCTTGGAAAATCTGTATCTTTCAGAGTATAAGCACTGTCACTTGGGTGGAAGCCTTATAGGGCTCAAGTCCTATATTTTTCTTGTATTTTATTCTGTTCCATTATTTTCCACTTTTCAACAATTGTGTAGGATTTATGAACTAAAACATTCATCATTCAGTTTCTTATGGCCGCTTCCCACCTATCTGTATCCCTGAAACAAGCTGATTTGTTACTGTGCCTTTAAAATATATGATGTTGGTCCTAGCTGACAGGCGTGAATGATACCTCATTCAGAAAACAGTCTGGTAAATTGAATGTAAATGGGTGGAGCTGGGCTTCTGTAGGCTGAATAGGTGAATGTATGTAGGACGCAGTGTTTTGACAGCATAGTTTCCATATACAGGCTACACAGACCTGGGAAGCAATGCTGTCTTTTGAAGCTTTCCCAGGGTTTACATGCTATGCTGGAGTCTTATTTGCAAAAAAAAAATATCTTTGATTCCATTGTAGTGAATGGACTGTATGCAAGGACCTTAGGGACTGTAAGGAAAGTGAAGTTCTAAACAGTTACCAAGGAAGCAGTATGTGACTGGTTAGTATTTCCATCTGTTGTGCTGCTAAATCAGGACTAAGAAATATCTAATAAAACTAACTTCAACAGCAGAGGGTCAGTGATGGCATGTGAAGTGAAAATGCATGGTACTTGTTGTTTGAGATGGCACTGGTTTCGATATTGGGCTGATATCAGCAGAAAATGCTGGGTGGGACATCGTAGGGTGAAAAAAATAATTACTTTACTATCCCATTACAGATCTACAGATATATGATGTCATGTATTTAGCTTCCCTTCTGTGTGGTAGTGGAGTGTTCGGGTAGTTTGTGTGAAGTGAAGTGCTTCTAATAAAAATCAGGAATGAAAAAGTGCCACCTCTCTCTGTGGCTCCCCATTCTGTTGATGGACAATATGGGACATTTTGTATTTGACAGACATCATCTTTATGACTGAAGGCATTATGTTTCACATAGCAAGTTGGAGAAATAGAAAATCAGACAGTGAATACCAACGTTGTGGTATACAGTACAGCAAAAGTCATTTTAATTAATTAAAAGGGCAATTGAGTACAAGTTATTAATCTTTCAGGACACATATTTTTTTAAAAACAATTACACAGAAGCCTCTGGCTCTAAGTATAATATTAAATCTGTCAGTGTTTAGTTTAAATTTTCTGTCCCCTGTTGCCACTTTAGCTCTTTCAATCTTAAATCCAACCGCTTACAGATCTATTGTGCCAGCAAAAGTTGCTCCCAAAGCTCTTACTGACACTACTTTCCTCCTCATTCACACAAGCAACTACTCCCACACACCTCAGCTGCCTTAAAAGTATAAATAGATATACTCTAAAAGAGACACAGGTAAAATAATTTTTTTAAAAATCCACAACTAAAGTTCAAAAAACGATTAAAAGACGAACTAGAGAAAATGGGACAAAAAAAAACTATTAAAATACGAACTAGAGAAAATAGTAGAGCTGAACTCTGGTTCCATAAGCCACTTTAAACACTCACTGCACTCCACATTCTAAATACCTCTCTGCATCATTTTGCACTTGACTTAAAACTTATAAAAAGACATTTCATCTGGGAGGAAAACAAGAGGCTTAAGTTCTGATCTTGCTTCAAATCCACAGGTGATCCCATCCATCCTTCCATTGTGAGATCAACAATGTGTGTCTGAAAGAACATGCAAAGAGCCATCACTGAGAAAAGGACAAAAACAATCTGCACACAAACACTCAAACTGGATGCCCTAATATGGAACAATGTTTCAAGAACAGGAGCGTGTTCATTTGTAAATGGTGATAAGAAGGACGGGGAAACCACTTCTGAAGTGGAGGTGTTTACAAGCAGTGTGGAAAAATGTCCATCCAGAAAGAAGGGAAGTTGTAGTTGGTAAAGGGTCACACTAAACGCTGCACCATTAATTCCTGAAGCTAAAAAATGAATGCCTTAATGGTCATTTTAGCTGAAAATTTGAAAGGGTACTGGATCCCACATGAACAGTCCTGCTGCACTGAGCACGGTTGCGTAACGTTGAGTGTTCTGTTCCACACTTTGTCCAGGTGGAACTGCCGTCAGAACGATTACTCTCTGTGCTCACAACCATTTGGCCCTGCAAGGAAAAAAAGGCCCAAGATGCTCTTTACTTCCCTGCTGACCTGCTCTGCTGCCGAAGGAGACCCCTGCTCATATTGATCTCATCTCAGCAGGATGTGGCACTGGCTAGATGGTCAAAATGGCTTTTAAGGATGGATTCTGGTTGTGTATGTTTGCTCACGCTGCGGTTGGTTGCTTACAGTTCTGTCAGACAAGCCATCCCTCACTTTTGTTGAGCTGTCAATAACACAGAGAACGTTTTTTGTATCTTTTGTGCTGGATCACAAACGAAGCGCGGCTGCTCTGAATGGTGGAGGCATGTTGAAAACAGTTCCAGGCAGAGTTGCTGAAACATGTTTTGATGAAGAGCGCAGCAAGCACTTAATCATTATGCAATGCCTTCGCTGATCTATAAGCAATTTCATGTGTGATTACCGTGGAGGGAGGGGATAGAAATCTTTCTCAATATTTCTCCCTCTAGATCAATATGAGTAAGAAAACTGGCTGTGTGTTAATTATCCATCCGCCTCGCTACAGTGGTAAACTTGTGCAGACATGACCATGCAGAAGAAAAGTAGAGATTGGTTTTAGGGGCTTTTTTTTCTCTTCTGCCTATTTGATTTTTAGCTCCAAGAGTAATACATGACTGCAAATGGATCAGGATGTGCTTAGAAGAAGGGGTCGGAATGGATATGCTTATATACGAAGGAGCCAAAACACTTCAACCACTTGTACATGGCGTGAAAATCATTGTCGATCTCAGTACAACTGCACATGCTATGGTCTGGGATGAGATTGAAAAAACTCTACCTTTAGCTTGATGCTAACATATACAGTGGCAGTCCAGCGTTCCCACATCAGTTTCTTTCATTTTGTTCTTCTTAAAGCTGTGTATTTTTATTACTGTAAATTAAATTAATTAATTTATTACTGCATTTTCCTGCTTAGAAATCTACCCTAGAAATCGACAGCACATACCAAAGTAAACGTCGGTGAATGAATTACAGTACAGTCTATTCAGGGGTAACATCGATATTTTACATTCTAGCACTGCGGGAGTTCAGTGTACACTGAACTGCTGTCTCTCACAGTGCTACAATGTAAAAGGTTGGGTTACTGTTTTATGGCTGTACCCACGGCAGATAGTCCTGTATGATAACGAAACTGTAGAGGCTTTGTATTTTGATTTTTAATGATAACTTTATTGTAAATACTGCACGTGTATCGCTATCATAGGAACTTAGAACTTATCATAATATTTGCATAGTTCCGATGGCACTTTTATCCAATTCTTTGTGCACCCCAGATGTAGGTGAATGTAGTCTTAGGAATTTCCCTCAAGAATTCTCATTGGTGTAGTGTGGTGTGGTGTATTGTCCAGCCGAAAAAGTCAAGCCTCAATTTCCTCATCGAAAGGCAGCAATGTTATTCACTACACTACACTAAATGCAAAATTGTGTCTAATATGTATTTATCAGAATGTTTAGGCCTAACCATGTCCTGTTTGCCTGGCCTTTATTTTAAAAGCAGTTTGGGCTGAAACCCTTCACACAGCTTCAACATGGATGTGTGGGACTACTGCTGTAGGCTTCATATGTGAACAGTCTGTGAATTCACTGACATCACAAATGTACTGTTTACCTTCAGGTTATTGTGGGGCCTTTAAAACTGCAGTAGCTAAACAAGTTACTTGCACAAAGTACGATTACTCGGGTATGCTAAACAAATCAAGTGTGTAATGTCTCTCAGTGGTCCGGCAGCACATATGTGCTGTTTCGCACCTACTGAGTTGTGGCGGTACTCTTTACACATGTGTGTATTTTGTCATTTTGTCACAAGTTTGTTCATTAAATCATACACCACAGTCTCCGCAGCTGCAGTCGGTTTTTAATTGGAGTGTGGTGTTTCCACATCGGGGTCAGACGGAACCGTGATCCCCCCCATCTGAAGCGTGCCACAGTGGGGGGATGCTTCTGAGGCCTTCTGAAATACTGTAGCTAATTAGCGCTGATGGGTCATGCTCGGTGCAGATGGTGGTGAAAGCTGAGGATGGCTCGTCTGATGAAGCCTGGTGTGGAGAGCCAGCGTAATGATGTCTGCACTCGCTCGCCAGTCTTCTACTGCTCGTCTCCACGGGGCCGCTCGCCTGCTGACATGTTTTTCTGGGCAATCTCTTTGTTTACACCTAATCAGTGTTTTATCTATAATTTAACCAGTTTATCCATCCACTTTCTTTCATTAACGTTGCAGTTTGCTTGACCTATATCAATTATACATGATGAATTGTTAATGATCATGATCAAAGTGTAGGAATCATTTCTATGGATATCTAGCACTGATCGTCCTCGATGGTCCAGGCCCGTCGGTGCTCTGTTGGGCCTCACTTTCTTCCCGCTGCTGAAGAGTGGGAAGTGTGAAAAGCACTAGGTTCAGAGTGGAGTGAAGGTAAGAGCTCTCTGCTCTATTAAAGTATGAGGTCTATGAAAGGCGGTGGTGGGAGTCATTTAGCCTGTAATGGATCCTCAGTGAGTGAAGGGGAATGAGGTGTTGCTAGTGCCAGCACCACTGAGTGGGACTTTTTTTCCATATGTTACACACTTCCAGCTCAGGCTTGGCCTCTAGGCTTGGGTGATGTAATGGGGTGTCAGTGATGATTGACAAGTAACCTGAAGGTTATGTTGGGAAAGAGAGCTAATGGAGAACTAGAGGACTCATTACAGTTTAAATAGCTTACTACATCATACTGAAGGATAGGGTTCTAGCCAAATTCTCCACAATCCACACCTTAACTGCTACATTGACATGCCTTCTGAGGAAATTAATGGTCGGAACGTTATCAAATGTAATAGTTTATGCTTTTCCACAGGTGCCTGTAGCTGGATTCCACTCTGCTATAATGATAAACAAACAGCTAACCTTTAATATGTCAAACATCTGAACATGCCTTTTGATATTTCGTACTCTTAAACTTAAGTTTCAGCATTCAGCTAAAATCTTGCGTGCATCTACAGAGAAGTAACAGCCATGAACTCACACCAGCAGGAGCTCATGAATCCATGTATTTTGAAAATGAGAGATACAGATCCTGAAACATCCGTTGCTATAATTAGGATTTTTCTCAAGGGAGGATGAATGGTTGCTTATCTCAGCTGTGTGTTGCCCTGACAGCTCAAAATAGCAGATGATTATGATTTTTTTTATTTACATTTATGGCATTTATCAGACGCTTTTATCCAAAGCGACTTCCATTCCCTACCTACAGGGGGCAGTCTCTCCCTGGAGCCACTTGGGGTTAAGGGTCTTGCTCAGGGACCCAGTGGTGGTGTGCTCAAGGTAGGATTCGAACCTGTGACCTCTTGGTCCGGAGGTAAGTATCCTACCCACTGAGCTACCTCCACCCCACCGTATTTAGGGCCATTGGCTATTTTTGCTTGCAATTTCTTTTGAGAGCCGAAATGCTTTTCTGGGTTTATTACCTAAAAAGTTAATGTTATATGTGTTATTTTCACCAAAGACTTCTGTTAAATCTTTTTATAATTTATAAAAGTATTGCGCTAAGTACCAGATGTTGGTTTATTGGCCTCTCTTGATTTTTCCTCGATTTATTTATTTCTTGATTTATTTGCCCCCGTTGACTCATTAATAATAATGTTTTCTCAGTGCTGTTGTCATTTTTACCTCCCTGATATGACGAGTAAACAGTTTTGTTTGTGTTACCAATTACCATTTGGAGCAAGCAAACATATGAATAGGAAAATACTTCACCCTTTCAGAGACTTTGTGTTGTTTATCTGATGAATTGTCAAAAATGAGCAGTTTAAATTCCAATCTGAATGTGTGCATGTGTGCAGAAACTGTAGCAGTATTCAACAGTAAAGGCAACATGGACTTTTCTTTATAATGATACAAGCACCAATTTCTCATACTAAAATGTTTAGCACATTTCATACACTTCGTTGTCCAACAGTTGACACGGGCATGTCGGGACTACTCTGGGGGGCAGACTTTAATGAGTTGATGGGGACAGAGCAATGGTTTCTGAGTTTTTCGGTGGTGGGACATTCAGAAACAATGGGAAAATAAGACGAATGGTGTTCTAAGGGGGGTAAATGTGTCATGTTGTGTTGTGGCTTCTTCTGGCCAGAAAACAGAGTGAAAGCCTAAAGCCTTGTGTTTTCTTGGCCGTATGTCATTAGTGCCTTCGTGTTTTACTTTGAGTTGCTCTCAGCCCATGGCACATGTTTAGCGCTGCAGCACTTGTGAAAGTGTTGACTTTTTCACATGAAGGTTTGTTAGGCCAGCAAGAGCCTTCAGGTCAACCGTTTAGCATTGTGGACTGACAAAGCATGACATTTTCTGACCTTTCTTCCTCTCAGAAAAGCACAGGAGGTGTACTGGAGAAGTGGGAAGTTGGAGAGAGAAACATATAGTAGCATTGACTTCACTCTCTGTGTTTATTTTTCTGTACACAGGGCTTTGGTGCAGTATAGTATAAACACAGTAAAATCAATAGGAAATATGAGCAGCAGTATTTAACCATCCCAAGATGCAATTTCTTTGTGTTCTCTTGACAGTACTAAAAATGTATACAGTTATATTTTATATGGAAATGTAGCTTATGTTAATATCTATGATACAAAATTAGCACATTATATTTTTCTTAATAATTAAGCAATTAAATGTTTATAATGCCATAAAAAAGCAAAAAAAAATTAAAAATATGGAGTTTCAGCAAATTTCCGGGAGTTTCCGTGAACAATTTTATATGTGTGTGTGTGTGTGTGTGTGTGTGTGTGTGTGTGTGTGTGTGTGTGTGTGTATATTAGGGCTGTTAAAAATATCGCGTTAACTATTTGCGTTAATTTATTTTCTATAACGCTTTAAAATAAATTGATCAGGC
>JBBPCW010000001.1:8430157-8443425 GCA_037974425.1 Phenacogrammus interruptus
TGTGTGTGTGTGTGTGTGTGTGTGTGTGTGTGTGTGTGTGTGTGTGTGTGTGTGTGTGTGTGTGTGTGTGTGATGTGCCATAACAAATAAACAGTTTTGTGGTTGGCTGCTCTCTCAAGGTTGCTGGGTCTCTATCTCCTAAATGGCATTCTTTAATCATGATTTAACTGCTATCCTCCTCGGCCGGCTCAGCCCAGTAATGGCAGGGTTGGGGACGCGCTTATAGTAATGAGAATTGAGTGGCGGCCTGGTGTTGATGCTACAGACACGGCCCAGCTTTCTGCCTCTGGTCATTTTCAAACTCCAGCTCATTACAGCCTCCCGCTGCCCTTACTATCTCATCTTTACTGCGACCGGCGCGGCATCATGATTCTTCACACTGGCACCAAACCCAGCACCCGCTTTTCCAAAGGCCCAGCGGAGCCCCATGGCCTCAGAAAGACAGAGCACTCCACAAGCAAAAAGTGGACATGAGGGGCTGTGGATTTGGAGGGGGTGCCATTTTTTTCTCTCACAATTAAAATAAAAAGTTGCTGGTGCTTGAAACCCTGTCAGACCCTCAACAAAGTGAAACACTCTCTGCACTTCACTGCACTCATATTATACCCTAAGTTGACACTTTATTAGGTACTTTTGGAAGTGCTAATGCTGGTACTGCGATACTAAAAAGTCCATTTGAGTGCATGCTTTATTGTTCAAACAAAATTTTATTGTACAAAAAACATTGATGTATGAATTCAAAAGCTGTCAGTGAATCTTGTAGAACATAGAAGTCACATAGAAAACATTTTAATTCTGTACCAAACTATTTTATTTTACAAAAAATTCACTTCATACATTTATATGTGTACATTTCACAGCTATCAGTGAATCTCGTAGAACATGTATCTCGCAGAATCTTGTAGTTCATCTGTAAACTGTTTTATTATTCAAACATCATTTTATCGCACAAAAAAGAAACATTATCCTTTTTAATAACTGGATTGCCAGTGGTGGAGGATATTTCCTTTGCAGTCCTCTTGGCTTTGTCATGAAAAAGCCAAGGGAAATATTTTTCCCATTTTAAAATCAGTAGGTTTTTGTGTCAACTGGGAAGAAGGCTGTGCCATCAGCTGTGCTAACACTTGAACTAACCGTAGTCATGACCAGTAAAATTTGAGATGCTGAAGGTGACTTGTGCTCAGTGGTGGGCTGCAAAGTAAAATGGCCCCTTATTGCCATTGCACACAAGGTGAACAGTGTGAAATTCTATCCCTGCATTTTACCCATTCACCAAGTGAGGCAGCCACCAAGGGGGTGCAGGGCCCAGGGAGCAGTGTGTGGGTATTAGGGCTATAACTGTACATGTATTCGTACCGAACTGTCACGGTACATGGGTCACAGTTCGGTACATGATGTGTTTCGGAGAATAAACGGTACGACAGAGAAGACGTGATTGAAGTAATATGGAATCACAGAGGGACCAAAAAGCCCAAATAAATCATAAACCTGGGTCGTAGTGTGGTGCAATAGTGCCACCTACTGGCGTAACACTTCTGCTGACTTACACATCCATAAAAATATAAGCAAGAGTGTGTGTGTTTACTGGTTAATACTGTGCTGTTTATTTAAAATAAATGAAAACAAACCAAGCCTCATTCTTTAGAACTTTGCAGTATCGTGAACCGTACCGAATCGTGACCCCTAGTGGGTATAGTACTTTGCTCAAGGATACCTCAGTGGTGCTACTAGTAGTCCTGGGATTCAAACGGATGACTTTCTGATTACAGGGGCAACTCCCTAACCACTAGACCACCAGCCACTCTCAATATAAGTTTCTTATTCTATTTATTCACCCATCACAGTTAAGCTCCAGGTGTTTTTTTATGTGTTTGTAACCACACATTCTGTTTAAGCTCTTAGGCAGGACAGTAACATTATATACACTAAGCTTATTTAACAAAACTTTGTGATAGAAATGCACTACGCTCTTTGATTAATGGAAAATCTCTTTTTATTAGGACCACTGTGGGCTGGATATTTCTGATCCACTCGTAAACCAGCAGTGATGCTGGTGTGGGTAAACACTCCAGACCAGGGCTACACACTCTTCCAAGCCACTGCCATGTTGTTTTCACTGCTGCACTGAGAATAGCCCACCAACCAAATAATCTAATCAGCAGGGATGCCGTGGCATTTTCTTTTCATTAATGAGGACCACTGTGGGCATCGGGCCAGTTGTGCCACAAGCTACAGTCAATAACTGAAAGCCTACAATGCGAACCCATATGTTGGGTGTTTCTTATAAAATGGCCAGTTAAGACACTTTTCCATAGGCCTACATACAGGAACTGTGCTCTACCTGAACCAGACAGCAGTGGGACAGAACTTGCAGGACACTTTGATATGTCTTAGCCTGGGAAAGGTGCTGCTGATGCATAAATTCTCTCCACTGAGTTTATGGCTGGTCATCCTAAAACCATGTTCATGGAGTCGAACAAGCGGCAAGTTTTTCTGTCAAAGCTGCTTTTGATATTGTGGCCTTTTATTATTTATCTTGTTTGATTTTTTACATTTTTGCATCCTTTAGCCTTGTGACAAATACATAACCCATCTTACAGGTTAATGATGTCCTGGTTCCCTTTCACGTTTCTCACAGAGTTAAAGATTAATTAGTTAGCGTCATAAAACACTCCCACAGAAATTTATCTTCAGCCGGAGCAGACAGACGTGCTTGCGCTTTGCAGTTGTTATGACAACATGATGCAGCTGTCAGCTTGACTCCAGCCCACTTTGTTCCTGCCGTCGAGGCGCACGGGTGCAGCTTGGGTTCGCGTCACTTTATTTGTAATGGAAAAACATTAGTTTGCCGTACAACACAGTTCCTTGTGCCAGTGAAAACTTCCCCTTAGTGTAGGCGTAAAGTGGCAACTCAGTGTTTCAAATGGGTGGTGTCTCATGCAATTCAAGTCTTTGCCCTCATACTGAAGCTCTTCTATGTTGTACAGTGCGCACCATGTCATACACAACTTTCCCAACCCGTTGCTTGTGTGCTTATCTCCTCTCTTGTAGTTTAAATGCTTGGGAGCTATGGCTCTCAACTATGGCTACATTAAAGGTCGAATGAGATCAGTGTTTTCAATCATATAAAATCAGACACATGTAAAAGGACTGTAGCACACCGTCTTGTGACTTCATGATAAAATTAATATCCAGTAATGGTTTTAAAACAGGTCTTCATATCTTGGCTTATAATTATCATTACATAACTCCCTCTTGTCCCCCAAATTCTTGAAAGATTGACTAAAACATCTCAAAATTTCTTTAATAACGTTTATGAAGTTTAATCAACAATATACAAGGTTAACTTTACTTTTCCGATATATTACCTAACAAAATTGATCTATATGATAATATGGTGGTATAAAATTCTCCAAAACATTTTGTACGCAATAACAAAACAATAACATCGGTCTGGTTGTATTTTAATATCCATTTTGTCATTTATGAGGAAAAGGTAGATGAAGTGCAGGGGAATGAGTTCATGGTTGTTAGTGACCTGAAGTATTCACTGTTTATATGTATAAAGGTCTTGATAAAGTAGCAGCAGCTCTGTGGCCGGCCTTTCAGAAGGAGCAGTCGGCCTATTCAGTCAACCGTTTGCCTCCGGCTCTGACGGCCGGTGTGTGGGCCAATTTGGAGCCGTCCCACAGAGTTATAATTGCTTCAAGCACGCTCTCTGCAGCTACTAGCAAATCAGCTCTCTTAACGTGGAGCAAACCTCCAAGCTGTCAGCACAGCACTTGTTGAGAAGCTGGATTTTAATCTTTAAATGCTGCTGGGCCCAGGTCAGGAGGTTGGAAGCTTCTCAAACATCTACTAAGAGGCTACTAATGACATGATTTAATGAACAGAAACTGACAGTTTGCTGAAAAAATACTCAATAAATGGAAACTGACATTAACTTTGCCTGGAGTTGCTCAAACTTTTAAATAAACTGTAAAGCTACACGATTAACATTCCATTCATTTGACACAAATAAACGAGTAATGGAAATGTGAATAAAAAAAAAAAGATTAAAGTTTTTGGTGGTTTTTCATAATAAAAAATTTTGCATAATTGTTATGGGAACATGTTGTTTGCATTGAAGTCATGAGGTCAGATGAGGAGATGTCTTTACATTTGGTTTGATTAAAAATGTGCTATCTGTGCTATTTTAGATAGTAAGCAACAAAGAGTATGAAGAAGAGGGGATTGGACAAACAATGGCATGTTTCATGTGAGTCACTTGGAAATTTTGGTTCCACAGGAGCTCTATAAAATATTTCTAACATTGACCTCCAAAAAATCACTGATGTGTGTCTAAGGGAGGTCTTTTCATTATTATGTGCATCACATGCCCTCATCGGCTCTGATGCCCTCATTTTTCTAATTTGCTTAGTGGTTGAAGATTTAAATGGAGGAAAAACAACAAGAATTTCAAAAAAACCCTTCTAAACAAACTGGATGTGATTTTAGAGCAGTAACATAAAAATTACGTTCCTGAGCGGTGGAGACATTGGCTAACTTGCCATGCAACTGCCTGCATTTCTGCTTTAGACGCATAAAAGTCATACATTATTATGAAGCTACAGTCACTTTTTAATAATGTTTTTGAACATTTTCAAAAAGGGGGAGTTTTTAGAAGAAATGATTTAAAACTTTTAGTCTAAAATTAGGTTTATATCCATTTAAAATATTATTTCAGAAAGTTTTGTAAATACCGTTCCCATTCTAGCGCAAAACTTTCAGGCCATAATTGTGGGGCCGAACTTTCTTCTTTCCTTCTTCCTCCCTTCACGCTGCTGTGAAGGCAAGGTCAGCCATGCCTGGCACGGTATGCGCCTGATGTAAGTCAATATGTTTCATTACATCTGAAATGCCAGCGCATAATTCCGAGAGCGTTTCTTTGATTACAGTCATTATTTTTGTTTGCAGAAAAGATAGTCCTCCAACATTCCGCGACGGTGAAAACAAGGAGCCGGAGCAAGTCACTCATTTTTCATTGTAATTTCCCCACATTTATTCCCCCGTCTCCTCTGGCAGGCATTCCTCTTCCTCCGCTGTTGTGTCTCCCTTTAATACCTTGTTAAATGGAGTGGAGCTGGCTTGTCGTTCTTCTCTCATCGGACAGATTTTCTTTTAATCTCATTTAAATGGGAGACCATGGCAGAGATATAATTAAGCACTTTTGGATGCGTAATAGCACCCATTCAGCCCTCTCTGTCACTCTTAGCCGACAGCGGAAGAGAGAGAGAGGTGGGGGAAGAGACAAGAGAAGAGAAGGAGGGAGAGGGTGTCTGTGGTATTGCGCAGGACGTAACCTTGTCTTGTTTGATAGACAATTGACAAATCGATGTTTTCTCTAATAACTACTTTCGTGCTTCTGATCCTTACCTGGCAGCAACACATTAAAGCATGGCGGGTCATTGTGTGTGTTTGTGTGTGTATGAATAGATTTGACCTCCAGGCCCCCCCAAAACTACCAAGAACTCATGTTTATGGCCTCAAAAACATGTTTTGAATGTGTTTGCTGTTAGGTCCAAAACCTTATACATTCACATATTTCCACTCTTATAGAAATTCACATTGAAGTTATAAGGTGTGTTTCAGTCTGTACTGCTCTTTAAATGAGGCACAGTAACAAAAACATCCTGTTTTATTCTAAGAAATAAAGAGATGGGGGAAATGGTAATAGATTGATTTTATTTCCTTCTATTTTGTGTTTCATTCTATTCATGTAAAGTACATTGAATGACCTTTGTGTAAGATGATGTGCTATATAAATAAACTTCACTAGACTCGACTTGACCCTTGCAGCTTGGTAACATCATGTGGTGGAAGGAGAATGAGCCAGCAGCTGGAATTGGCCAGAAAATGGTGAAGAAAATGGGATAAAACTAAAACAAAAGGCCCTGTGGTACATACCACAGGTTGTGAGCTGTTGAGTTAAACTGACTCTCTCTCTCTCTCTCTCTCTCTCTCTCTCTCTCTCTCTCTCTCTCTCTCTCTCTCTCCCCCCCTTTCTCTGTCTCTCTCTCTCTTTCCCCTCAGACCATAGAAAACTGTGTGTGTATCTTGAGGAACCTCTCGTACCGACTCGCGGCAGAAACTTCTCAGGGACAGCAGATGGGCACAGAAGAGTTAGACGGTCTGCTGTGCAGCGATAGTAACGGCAAAGATGGAGAGAGTTCGGGATGCTGGGGAAAGAAGAAGAAGAAAAAGAAGTCGCAAGATCAGGTGGGTCCGTCCAGCAGCTTGACAGTAGAGATTGTCATAATGAGCACACCTTGTGCTCCTATGGTCCTGTTATTCCACTCAGAGAGGAGAGAGCTGGAGATATGCTGACTAACATTAGTGTTAGAATAGTTGGTCGTTGTAGAAGTGGCCTGTGTGAGGAAAGACAGCGGAGTTATGTGAAAAACAACATTTTGTCTCATTCAACTTATCAGCCCATTAACACCCCCTTACTGAGCTGACGTGGGTGTGTTAAACTACAAGATGTGAAGTATTGAGATCCAGTATCAGACTAACTGAAACACACCCTGTCTGTGAGAGCACATTAGAGACTGTTTGGATCAAAGCTTAGTACTGATATTTTTAATTAGTTTACTGACTGAACGGATGATGTATGACATATTTTCAAATTCTTGCTTATTTGTTCAAAAAGTAGTTGGTCACACTAAGTAAAAATCTCAAAAATTTCAGCTGTATCCTTCATTATATATGAAATGAGAGCTACTTAAAGGGGTTAAAGTCTAAAGAATATCCACATAAAGATTATTCATTAGTTAGAACCTTTCACTTACTTTAAGAGTGGATGTTCTTTTAGCTTGAAAGCAGTGCGTTGAGTGAGTCTGATGGCTGATGGTGGAGGAGCCTGGTGAGAAAAAGCTCTCACACAGTCTGTTAGTGGTGTAAATAGTCCGTGTGAGGGGTATGAGGAGTCCCACATGATACCAGAGGCCTTTCCAATACAGTTCTTGTGGAAGATGTCCTGTGATGATAGGAGTGGCGCCCTGACAATGTGACCACTTCTCTCTGGGTGGGGAGTGTCCATTCCTCTTCCACATCACTAAGTATGATGCCAGCGTGGGTTAGCTGATCAGTTAGCTGATGCAACAGAATAGGTTAGGGTTCTCTTCCAAGAATGTTGAATTCTCTAAAAGGGGTGTGTGCTATGCCAGAGGAAGCATATGCTGGTCTTTAGTCTCCTGTTGTTCATGGTACCAATGTTTTTTGTGTTTGGGGGACAAAAGTATTGGGACACACCTCTTAATTATTGAATGGAGGCCCCTTACTTCCAGTGAAGGGTAATGTTAATGCTTCAGCAGACCAAGACATTCTGGACAACACCATGCTTCCAACTTTGTGGGGGAAGAACCTTTTCTATTCCAGCATGTCCCAGTGCACAAAGCAAGCTCCATAAAAACATGGCTGGATGAGTTCAGTATGGAAGAACTTGACTGACCGCACTGAGCCGTGACCTCAACCCCATCCAACACCTTTTGATGAACTGGAATGGGGATGGAGAGCCAGGCCAGAATAAATGGGCACAAATTCCCACAGAAAGCCTTCCAAGAATAGTGGAAGCTGTTATAGTTCTATAGTTCCAAAGGGTGGACCAATGTATTAAAGTATATATATTTGAATGCAGTGTCATTAAAATTGTTTTTATTACACAAAAGGTGTAATATTCAGGTGTCCCAATATTTCTGTCCACATAGTGTACTTATTTGGTGAAATTTGACACAACTAATTTGGGGGAAAAAATTAGAGAAACTGCCTAGTTGCCCAAAAATATATAGATTGTATAATAAATATATTGTTCCAGCAGTGACCATCTGTTTCTTAAAGAACCCAAAAGTGTTTTGTTTTTTTCTGTGGCAGCATTTTGTGAGAAACCAATAATTCAGTCTGGCACAAAGAATTGTCTTTGTCACGACTTGCTACAACCTTATTTAACAGTGCTGTGATAGAGTAGCAGATAGAGAACGGCGAGAATATTTGAACCCGCGGGTCTCCGACAGTTGCTTTTATTTATTTGCTGCACTGTGCGTCAAATTGAATCTGGAATTTGAATCTACAGAAAAGTGACTGCGGATTGGGAAAGGAAACATGAGAGCTGGGATGATAAATGTTTCTTTGCTCTTGTCCTAGATGCGATAAATCTGAATGTTTCTGAATAACCCAGGCTGTGGATGAAACCTGCGGCTGGTTTTATGGTCTGTCCCTGCACAGCACAGGTTCATTCATTTCTCTCAGAGGCTCTTCACGGCCTATAGGTCCTAGTGGAGATGACAAGATCTGGAACAAATAAGGCACATAATAATGAAAGGAGAAAGATGTGGGCACTGTTGCTAACCAAATTAGCCTAGATTATATTAAACTGGAAGACAGATGTCCATCCGTCAGCTACAGTGTCTATGGACAGCATGCTGGTATGATCATAAAAGCCCCTGATTCAAATAATACATCAGAGCGACTGCTCCGCTGAGGGCTCTAAAGCTAAGACTCCTTTATTAAACATAGCATGCATTTTCCTTTGTATGGCCAAATGTTCCATTTCCTACATAATGCCCATGTGTTACTTAACGGTCTGTATTTAAGCTTCACTCAAGTATTCACTTGATCAGTCCCTCTTGTCCCCTTTCAATGCCCCCCTCTATTTGCAACAATCAGCTGAAGTTAGCAGATTGAGATGACTGTGTTTATAAGGCCTGCAGTTATGGTCTGTTAGTCCACATTACCAAGGGTCTCCTCCGTCCGCAGTAGGAGCGACATTGAAAGAGGACACCAGGGTTCGTTGGCGAGGGAAGGCTAATGCATTCTGCTAAATAATTTACCGCTGAGTGGCTGCTAGCTAGTTGGCGAATGCCGTCTGAGCTCCTGGTCAGCGCTGCTGGTGTTTAGCGTGGCTAATTGACTGAGAGAGCAGTGTGTGTAAACAAGTACAGTTGCTATCCAGCAGCCGCTAATCCTTGTCTGATTTAGCATTAGGGGAACAAATGCGTGCATGTTCATGCACATCTCTTTTCAACTGTGTTTCCAACACTTCAAAGTTGTGGAAAGTCAACTTTTTTTTTTTTATTTTATCTGCAGGATGTTCATCTGCCATGCCCTTGATTGGAACCATAGCTTCACTGCTTGTCTATGGCCTTGGGCTAATGCTGCATTTCTGTAGCTAGCGGTGATGTTCTCTTCCCTCTGACAAAAAGTTTATTTTGGAAGAGCTCAATTTGTCAAAATGTGAATAGCTACCGAAGGCTAAAAAGTTTTAAAAGCAGAGAAGCAAAGCCTCTGGTGAGAAGAGGCTCTGAATTCTGGAGGAATGTGAATTTTCTTCATTTTCAGCTCTGCAGGGCCAGGTTGTTGTCAAGGATTTAATGTTTTATATTATGATGACCAATTACGCCTATTAGCAGGAGAATCGAATGATTTCACAGCGACTATTTAGCTAGCTTTACCTTTATTATAGTCGCCTACGCTTTATGCACAAAACATCATTATGGGTAGAATAACAAAAACGTGTGCAACGTTGCTCACGTTGTGAAAAATCAGAGAAATAGCTGCCTCTAGTACATTTGCATACTGTTTAAGAGCTTGTCTCTGCTATTTGAGATTTAGAAAAATGCAATATAATATTATCTTTAATCATGTGGGGTCGGTTTCCCAGACAGGGATTAAGCCTAGTCTTGGACTACTCTTTCCTTTTCAATGGAAAATCTCAATTCACAGAACTACTTAATCCAGGACTAGGCTTAATCCCTGTCCGGGAAACCGACCCGTGATGTTTATTTTATGATATAGTGTATTATAATGTATAATTAATCTAACATAAAGCAATATAATATCATTTAATAAAATAAAGTATTGGCAATGGATCATTTTCAAATTTTTGTTAATTTACTGTTGATGTCTGTCAGTCTTATCAAATAGTAAAATGTAAGCTTTTGTAATTTAAGTCTGTTTAATACCAACCTTTTATTATGTCCTTCACAGTTAAAAAAAATATCAATTTAGTATCAGTCTAGAAACTTAAATGTTAAAGTGATTTTCTAAATGAATTAAAAGATTAGAGTCACTTCTGTTAGTCAGCCTGTCCTGCCCCTTCCTCTCCACTGTGTCAGCACTTCTCCCTTTTTTTGGTCCTTAACACGCACCATGAGATGCCAATTAGTCAGCAAATCTATAATTATAGCAACATGGCAGCAGATGTCATTCTGTGATCTGATCATTAGCATTTGCTGTCAGGGCTAAACAAACCTCTTCTCAACCATATACTCAAATAGCTTTGATAGCCTCCTTCATATTAAGAGCCACTGCTGCCAAATCCTCCAGGCTTTTACCAGTGCGTGCCATGCTTTCCTTTATGCATCCAGACAGTGGCTGTTTGGTTCCTTGTGCATTGTCTTATAATTGTGTTAACCTTTGCCCTAATTATATAAGTAAAGTGAACATTTGTCGTATGTAAACACGCCGCAGCACACAGTGTGAAAAGCAGCAGGTAGCCAGCAACAAAGCATTTGAGGAGCATTGTGTGGGGACAGTAACTGGCTAAAGGGTTTCTCAGTGGTGCCACTAACATTCCTGAGATTTGAACCCATCACCTTCTGATCTCAGGGGCAACTCCCTAACCACTAGGCCACCAGCTGCCCCAATGTAAATCAGGGAACAGTATTTACACCTGTACTCGAGTATGGTTACATAATTGGACACTGCAACTTTAGGGCCTTGTGTCCCCAGAAAGAGATTTTCAGCACTTTTTAAAATAGTTATTGTGCAAGAGGCCTGCAGACCGACACGTCCTCCTGTTCTCCAGACCGCTCGGTGTGTCTCAGAAGTGTTTCAGACTACCTGAGCATTTGTTGGCTCTGCATTTTCCCCCTGAGGTCGATTGCTAAATGAGAGAGTGGTGGACCAGGGAAAGGTTTCATTGTATATTGCAATAAAATATGAACAAGTTGTTGGCTGTTTCATATCTGACACATAAACACTGCCAGCTAGCAGAAAATGGTCAAACTAGGAAAGTGCACCGCAGCGGTTTTCTGCTGCAAGTGATGCACCCCGTAACAGGGACTTTCTGTGCGGCCACAGGGGCCGAAGCTCTGCGTTTTCCGTCAGATTTTAATGAAAAATGGATTTCTTACGGCTGCGGAAATCAGCTTTTCAGTGCCGAGGTCTGATTGATTGATTGAGCGCCAACAACAGCTGAAGGAATGCTAAATGCTAACTTCTTTCATTCCTGCAACAAATGTAGAATTGTGGCCATCTCTCTCTTTTGTCCTCTTTTTATTTTCATTCTCTTTCTCTCTCCCTCTCTCTGTCTCTCAGCCTCTCACTTCATCTCTCTCTGTCTCTCTCGGTCTCTCACTCCATCTCTGTCTGTCTCTCACTCTCTCACTCCACCTCTCTGTCTCTCACTTTCTCACTCAACCTCTCTCTGTCTCTCTGTCTCTCACTCCATCTCTCTCTGTCTCTCTCTCTCTCACTCCACCTCTCTGTCTCTGTCTCTCACTCCATCTCTCTCTGTCTCTCACTCCATCTCTCTCTGTCTCTGTCTCTCTGTCTCTTCCTCTCACTCCATCTCTCTCTTTCTCTCTGTCTTTCTTTCTACCAGACTTCATGTACAGAAAGAGCATGGCCTCTTGGGTGTTCCACCTCCCTTCAGCAGTCATCTGAACGACAGGGTTGGCCCTCAGAGCGAAGAACAGGGGGCGGTGGTGAACACACACTCATTAATAATGGAGAGGAAAGATGGAGGGAGAGTTTTTTTCATGATGCTGAGGTGTTTCATGAGTTGCTCTGGCAGAAAGTAGGTCAGCCTGTGAGCTCAGCTCTCCTTTTATTTCATATTTGTTTCTCCCCAGTCAGTTTGCCAAACACGCCATTATTTTGGTTATCATTACTGTCCGATTAGGGTTGTTTTGGACACTCGTCACTAACATGCGAGTGCAGCTGCATGAGGTTTTGGGGTGTTCTAGAGAGCTGCAGTGGATTTGCCAGCGATGGAAACATTTTCCGTGTTGCAGAGGTTGTAATTCCTGTCAGAAAGTCAGCACGGGGCCTGCAGGCTCCCTGGAGAGCTCTGGCTCCTCTCTCCTCATCCTCTATGAGTTGGTGCACAATGAATGACAGGCAGCCGCTGAAAGGAGCTCCACACTGGTCTATTGAACAGGTTGACTAAGCCAGTCTAGGCTAGCATGCATGTTTCTATGCTAACAGCTAACAGCATTTTTTTAAATTAAGAACTGTGCCTTTTATCTTATTTCTCCCTTTTCCACTTTGGCTTTCTTTATACTTCTCAAAACTTTCTCCAGTGTTCCGCTTTCTTAACTTGACTGCTCACTCTCCCCCTTTTGTTTTTTCGCAGTGGGATGGTGTAGGCCCACTCCCAGACACATCAGAGCCCCCCAAAGGGATCCAGATGTTATGGCACCCTTCCATAGTGAAGCCCTACCTCACCCTGCTGTCTGAATGCTCCAATCCGGACACGCTGGAGGGAGCAGCTGGGGCGCTGCAGAACCTGGCCGCGGGGAGCTGGAAGGTAATGAGAATTCACAAGCGTAATCCCTTTATTGGTGCTCTTTTATGTATAAAAGCTTTATTGGAGAGCATAAATCCGAAATACACAATGCAAGTGGCAGACAACAGCGCAATAAATGTGCACACATGGAGGATATGCACAAAACTGCATGTTCTAATAGACTGCTAGATGTTATTGAATCTGAATCAGAATCAGGAAACGTTATTGATCCCGGAGGAAATTTCTTTGTTTCTCTGTGTGTTGCGACTGCACAGACACACGGAGAAGAGAACAATATTCAGTACAGTGTAAATAAGTCCAATAAGAACTCACTATGAAATACACTAATATATACACAAATTCTGGCTATGAATACTATGAATTTCTAACGACACAGATGGAAATTAGGAGTGCGCTATTACACATAGGAGAGATCAGTAGGAATAAGTAGTGATATTCACATGGTAAGACTGTTGCACATTATAAAATGATTTAGCACCCATTTAGAAAACTGTAGCACCTGGTAAGAACATTGCAAAATATTGCACATGGTAGACTGTTGCACAGCATATTAAAATAATGCACATAATGATAGTAAGAGTAAGAGATTACACAACAAACTAGCAACAGGCTGTGTGTGGTGTGTGGTGTGTGGTGTGTGTGTGTGTGTGTGTGTGTGTGTGTGTGTGTGTGTGTGTGTGTGTGTGTGTGTGTGTGTGTGTGT
>JBBPCW010000001.1:8450279-8461328 GCA_037974425.1 Phenacogrammus interruptus
ACCTAGCTATGAAAAAACATTCTGAAGACACACTGATAATGAAAATAAGACAATAGAGAAAAAAACAACATAGGTTGCTGTTTTCATTTGTGAGCCAATTAACCATGCAGTCATCAAGTGTGAAAATATAATTGTCTCTTATAGCTAACTGAACCCAGCTGCAGGCTACTGTTGAGCCCTATGATCAGACCACCAGGTCTGAATCTTCTGTGTTTCTATAGTTAATCATATATACACAAATTATCAGCCTTGGCCCGAAGTGAAATGAGCACATTCAGAGGAGCACAGCACTACAATCCAGAGCAAGTTCATTAACACTTTTACTGCAGGGGACATGGCAGTACAAGAACAGACAGAAACCTTAGCATCAAAGGAGGGCCTCAGCGCCTGCCTTAGGTTTCCTAAAGCCCAGTCAACACTCATCACACGAGACAAGATGCTTTTAGAATCTTTTAAAAGGCTGTTTGAGTGATCTCTCCTGTTTTAGGTCACTGGATGTTGTAACTGGAGATGAAGCTGATGTTCAGTCTCACAGTCCAGTTTTAGAAGGTGCACTCTTGAAAATAAAGGTGTCTGAAGGTTCTTTAAAGATTCAATTTTGTTTTGCTGAAGGACACAGTTCTCTGCCCATGTTAGTGCCTCTCCTTCTCTCAGTTCACCTGGTTCAACTACTCATATTCATTAAGATATCCCACATTTCTCTTGCGCTTTCATTTTCCCCAGACACTATTATGTGTATTTATGCACCAAAATGGCAAAATTCTTATTAGCATGACACACTTTTAACCACTCTTTAGCCCTTAGAGTTTAAATGACCTCAGTTCTTGCCCTCAGAGCCATTTTTGTAAAGAAAATGTGAAATACGTAAAAATGTGTGAAGATGCTTTTTTGTTGTATTGGATGCGTTAAAGCTGTGAAAGCACATAAATGTGTAGTGGTTCGCCAAAGTGGTTCGCTCAGGGATCGCCAAATAGTGGCAGAAGTTGCACCATCTGGAGGTCCCTGAATACTGGTTTGAGAACCACCCTACAAAACCTTTCAGTGAACGATTCTTTAAGGAAAGACTCCAGTCTCAACTACTCCGTCACGTCTTCAGTATAGTTGTGTAGTGTTGCAATGATTATCCATGGTATGTGACCACAGAGACCACACACATCTGTTTAAAGAATGTTCAATTGAAGAACTTCTTTGGCTTCACGTTAAAGAAATTCACAGTTGCAAGCATAAAAGGAAAGGAAAGTCGTTTTGAAGAGAAATAGGTAGAGTTTGGGCGCTTCAGCACCGAATGGTCTGATGCTCATAGACTCAAGTGTAAGGAACTGTGAGCAGACAGGTATTGGTGGACCTGAGGGAACGAGTGGGGGCTGGAAGAATGGAGGAGCTCCCTCAGATATGCTGGGGCCAGACTGTGAACAGCTTTGTAGGTAATGAGGAATATTTTATACTGAATACAAGGTGCAACTACAGCTGAGGTTTGAAAGACTTGATGTTTTAAGGCATGAGTGCTTCAGGCTGGACTCATGCATCCAACACAAACAGAGTTCATTTATATGTACTAAATTATTATATGTAACAAAACAGCTTGCAGTTTATGCACCAAAAATGTCACACCAAAAACTGCCCTTTTGCACCATATATCTATATAAATAAGTCAATTTAATGTGTGTTAAATATTGTATTCTAAGCCCATGTTATTTGCAGTTTTCATGCAGCTGTAGATGTGTTAGCCTCCACAGTCATTTAATACTCATTCATACCAGTGCAGCGATCTCAGACAGGATCTCCTCCCTGCTCATCTCCCTCATTCTCTGCTCCCCGAGACTCTCGCTGCTTGAAATTCTCCCAGTGACATCACTAACAGACTATTGATCTCTCCATAATAAACTTGGTTTCCTGGTGGGCCTTGGCGTCTCCATGGCGACGGCTCTCTGGTTTCGGGCTGCTGGTTTTAGGGCCCTCTGGGCGATGGCTGTGAGTGATCGTGGTTGGAGCTTTTTAGCTCCTGAATCAGTTGCCTAATAATTACCACCTGGAGTCCGACTACATTTGCACATTGTCTAAAGCTGCCGCGGACCGTGCTCAGAACTGCCTGTTCTCCCTGTGCAACATTGAGGCCTTTTGGGTAGACCATGAGATTGTTTGACCATAGTGCAGAAAAAAAAACATCTTGTATGCTGTTGATGTGACAATGGGTTCAAATGCAAGATGGCCATTGCATCTACATATTAATAATGATGGTGAAAGTGAAAGTCAATTATTTGTATGCATAATGATTTACATATTAATAATGATACTGAAAGTCAATTATTTGTGTGCATAGTAGTAAAATAAATAATGAATTGGCCTAAATATGGCTGGCAAATGTGTATAACTTTACTGTATAAATTACTGTTATTACTGACATTCTAAATTAAGGCGCAGTTCACAAGAGTTCACAAAAGTTTAGCTACAAACATGTAAATAAGCATAAGTCACTTTGTTTTATGTGCTTGTCTAATGTTGAACTGGTTTTAGAGAGCAACAAGTCAAATACGTTTGTGACTTTGTGACTTTTTCTCCTACCTTTTAAGAAAATAATCTCAGGCTTTACTTCTTTTTGAGCTTTCAATTATAACTGTTTTTCTTCTTTTACTACCTGCTCACTTATATAGAACCCTATAAATAAACTGAACCCTATTCAGAATTAGTAATTCTATTCACCCTAGTAAACTGTTTCACTTTTCAGCCCAATGTAGTTGATATGAAAACATTGTTTCGGCTCAAGAAAGCAACCCGAACATCCTAATTTCATAGGATCGAACCACAGCTTCAGCATAACGTAATTAGTAGTAATATGAGAAGAGATGGCTTGACTGTAAGAAGAGAGATAAGTCAACACCCTGCGGGGTGGGGGTTGTCACAGTACACCATAAATTCATAGTAAAATAGACACGAATACTAAATTGGAGGAAGGAGGTTCAGGCATGACTTTCCTGCCAACTTTAATTTCTTTATAACTCCAATCGACATTAGAATCAGAAAACTTTATTCATCCCGGAGGAAATTGCTTGAAGCAGCGGGCAGCCAGGAACACGATGCCCAGGTAGCAGTGTGTGGGAACAGTACCTTGCTCAAGGGTGCCCCAGAGGTCTTAGGAATTGAACTCACATCTTCCTGATCACAGGGCGAACACCCTAACCACTAGGCTACTAGCTGCTCTGTTGTAACAATTTTTATTATTATAAGACAATTCAGGTCAAGTATAATCTACATTCTACCGATACATAAACTAACCATAAAAACATTGAAAAATGTCTTGGAATTGGTAATAGGAACCATTGTATATTACACTCTTCATACAAGTTCCATGTATTATATTTCCACTGTATTGCCAAGATGTACATTTTTGAAATGTAACTGAAGTGCATGAAAGAAAGCTCATCAAACTTGTTCCACACAAATTATCCAATGTATTTGTATTATAAGATAAGATAAACCTTTATTAGTCCCACAAGTGGGACATTTGCTTAGTCATGGCAGAAAGTGTACAGTACAAAATTAAGAAAAACAATAGAATAGAACTAAATAGAATGAAATACTCTGTCACAGTAAAATAAAATGGTCAAATATACAGTTTAAAAATGTACAGTATAAAAAAACTAGGAATATAAGTATGCATGACTGTATGGTAAAAAATATACATATGTGTATGTAAACTGTAGTGGACTAAATTGCACATTTAGTATAGAATACACAGTACAGTATCACAGTATAGTATCAAATAAAATGTTCAAATGTACAGTCTAAAATGTACAGTATAATATCTAGGAATATAAGTATGCATGACTGTAAACATTTACATAGATGTATGTATACTGTAAGAGGAGTAAATTGCACATTTAGAAGTAAGACTAGATGTAGGCTTGGGCAAGTTGTATGCATGTACACAGTGAGTATATGCATATAGGTATATACAGGCCTTGACAATAGCATAGCATTAGAAATGCACCAGAAATGTAGCACATTTTAAATTGCACAGTCTTATTTGCACATTCTGCCCAGCAGTAATAGCTTCACCCAAACATTGCACATATTGTAACAGAAATATTGCAATATTGAACATGAAAGAATGTATTGCGATAAGGTTAGTTTTGTTGCCACTCATTCTGCTCAAGACTGACAATATGTCCCTTCAACTCTTTTTCACGTTCTTGCGGTTTGTCAATCATGATTCATGGCTCAATGAATCGAAACGTATGTAAGTACCATGCTCAGAGCCTTTGATGAAAAAGCCTTTGAAGAATGAATGTGTCATGTTTTATACATTTGACTCCCATGTGCAGATAGGCAGTCTGTAGCTCTCACCTCGAAATGGATGTGCTGGGCTTTCAAAAAAAAGAGAATGAAATCGTAAGGATTGTTTAGAGCTAAAGAGGAAATGCTGCGTTCGTTTGAACGTACTCATTCCATTCATTAAGCCGCAAACTTCTTCATAAGCCACGCCCATGACCTGTATATCTGTCTACATGTCAACAAAGCTATATATTTTTCAGTGGGAAATTTCAGTTGTGGAAAAAAAGAGCTGGCAGGATCTGGGTTTACACCGAGGGGAGTGGGTTCTGATCTACCTGAGCTGTGAAGCAGGCCTTGAAGTTTCCTTTTACAATAGAGCAAAGGGGTTCATGTTAAAGCGAGATTTACACTACTAAGCTAAGTGGAGGCTCTGCGTTCCTTCTTGCTTTAGAAAAATGAAATGGTAAAGCCAAATGCAATGAATGTGCACTAGGACCTATCATGACATGCCAATTGCTTAAAACAAGTCATTGCAGTTAATTGCATTCTTGCTTGCTTAAAGATAAAGGCCATAAAGATAAAAAGCAGTACATAGCTGTATGAGTGGACAAAGTAAAAGTCATTAGAATGTGTTTATTACCTAAAACGATAGTTTATTACTTACAATTATTACTTACATTATTACATATTTTAAAAATTATTTTAGATGTTAAAAATATTTCAGTGTGAATCCAGTTTTCATCAGTGTCCTTGTGAGAACAGCAGTGACAACATGCTCCAATATGGGATGTCATAGATATCAACCTGCATATAGCATGCAGCCCCTGGTCAGCTAATCAAGGTCCTCTGAAGAAGTTTATTACCTAGAGCAGGTGCTGCAGATTGTGGCTGGGACAAGTGAGCTTAGTAGTTATGTAACATGTATGGAACATCAGCTTATACTGATGAATCACTTACAGTGTGAAGAGCGTGTCCTCAGGGAGTAGCTGTAGTTCAGTTTGTCATAACACCAAAAGCTACCATTTACTGAGCCTCCTGCTGCTTAAATATTTTCTTCTCATATGGTCAAAGGTAATGCTGTGCTTCCCTGCAGAGTTAGACTTGCATGTGTTTTGTATCCTAATTTTTTTGCGCGTTCAGCTATCACTGTGCTTCCTCATTCACTACGTGCCCACATACCTAGATACATTATATGGTCAAAAGTATTGGGATATTTTCAGGTATGCCATTGAGAAACCACGTAGTTCCCTATGAAGCTCTTTAAAGAACCATTTTTTTTAGACATACAAATATTTTAGAACTTAAAGAACCTCCACATAATTAAACCAATAAAATGATCTCCTACAGTTTTACATCCAAGCCAAGAACCAATTGGAATGGTCCGATCTCTTTAAATTGTGGTTCTCCAGGTGAACAGATTTATTGTTGGACCTGCTTACTCTATCCTCAGGGCAAAAGCCCTTCTTTGGCCTTATGACTACAGGAATTTGCTTCCACTTTTGCAATCTGTAAGTCATGCCCCATGAGAAGGTGACCTGACTGTAATATGCATGAAATGATTGGTTAGTTCAGCATATTTTACCAACAGCAGGCAGTTTTCAGTTGCTTGGGGCTTCACTGACCCTCCTGTTATTAATACTATTTCCATGAACACTATACATGGCTGGACTCTGGTCAGATTCCAAATTCTGCTCGTTATCTTAGTTGTTTCTTAGCAGATGTTGTATAGTTGATGTTTAGAATGTCATTATATTTGACATCCTTTTTTGGTACTTTCAGATTATGACTGATTGGGGGTTTGTGTCAAGCGTGCGATGTCAAGTTTGCAATGTCAAGTCATTGTCACGTTTTATTTGGGAGAACAGACACAAGACCAAAAGATCATTTTAAATTAAGAGTCCAGACATCATCTAGCAACTAGCTAGAACAAATCTGCAGCTAGAAGTCGATGTAAATGAAGAAGAAGGAAAGAAATATTTGACAGAAAGAAAATCTTGCTTAGTGCACCCTTAGTGTTTACTATGAATAATATTTTGGTCTAACAAAGTTATGATAATGTTGATACGTTAAATATGGATGACTTAGACGTGCCTACCTTCTGCAATCTGTGATTCATTGTAGCCATTTTGAGAAAACCAAGCAATGAATTCAAAACGTTATGAACCCGAGCAGTGCACTTTTCACCTAAAATTAATTGTTTCCAGGCTGCCTTAAAATGTTAATAAAATGTAAAACACACATTTTTTGTTTTTCTTACTATTAGAAATTATTCAAGCAGCCAAGAAACTGTTTCTTAAGTTAAAGCACCAAATTAACATCTTAGTAATATTTTAACACTGTTAGTGATAATCCTGAACAAGTGTATTCACTCAGTAATTGGCTGAAGTGGCCTGTTTAAATGGGAGTGGGGTGATGTAAACAGTGTGCACTCTCCAGAACAGCATTAAAGTCAGGAAAATACCATTTTGCACTTGCGCTTGTGCAAGTTTGGACCCCTGTTGCACCACTCTCTACCACTTCAAAGGTGATGAAGGTTTTTAATCTTCCCAAAGCCATTTTTACAAACAACTGTAACTTTTAAGGGGTTAAGCAAATTAGGGCATGCTGGTAAAGTGTATTATAGCCATGCAAAGCCTATCTCTCTCTCTCTCTCTCTTTCTCACCCACTCTTTCTCTCTCTCGCTCTGTCTGACCTACTCTCTTCTTCGTGTCTGCATTTTACCTCCCTGCTGCACTCTCTCAGGGCTTGCAGATGATGACATCAGCTTTTAGGCAAGTGAGGAGAGGAAGTGAGAGAAGTGCTTGAGGGCTCTGTTAATTTGGGGTTCCCGAATCCATACAGCAGTACAGCATCTGATTCTCCTTGGGGGATTCGGAGAGAGTGCAGCAGGAAGGTGAAATGCACCAATGTAGAGAGTGGAGGAGAGTGAAGAGCAGAGAGAGAGAGAGAGTGTGAGAGAGAGAGAGTGCGAGAGAGAGGGGGCGAGAGAGAGAGATAGAGAGCAGCATTCTCGACCGTGCAAATTGCTTTTATCAAGGACAGGATGGCTGCTTTGTGCTGCAAATCTCTGCATCGTGTGCCGTTAAAGTTACTGTGTCCTTAAAGGAGCGTCCATGAAAATATAAAAACGTATGAAAAATGATATTAAAGATATATTGCTACCCAGTTAATTTATTCAAATTTGTTCCTTACCCCCTTAAAACCTAGAACCCACATGTGGGCGGAGACTATCCTGAAAGATTTCCCGGGTTCAGAGATCTTGTGTTTTTTCTGTTTGTTTCTAAAACCTAAAATAAATTTGGGCATTGCACAAAATAAAGTAATTAGTCGTTATTCAGTATTTTAATCAGCCCTAGCAATTTCATATGGCTAACAGCAAAATTAGATTAGTGAAGAAGTCAGCAGCTCATTCAAAAAGCAAACAACAATTTTGTTCCAAATCACTGTGTCTGAAAAGTTTGGAATATCTTGGGATGAGTATGTATTTGTGTAAGTACATATGAGTGCTATTTGCAGTATAAGTCCCTCATCCTTAAACAGTCTCCAGCTCTGCTGTCTTTAATGTTTTTAATCCCTCAGCTGGCTTGATGCGGTGTCGGGAGTCAGGGATGGAACTTCAGTGAGTTCAGGCATATCAAAACAACCGCTGCGCACCGGAGCTCTTTCTGAAATGAGAGTTCTTTTAACTTTTCAACAGAAGTTCTTCATTTATTTCTTTTAAACAGGCCAAGCCTGGTGAGAGGAAATTGACCATGCACAGGCACGTACCGGGGAAGTCTTGGCAGCAGAGCTGGGAGGATTTGGAGGAATGTTTTGAAGTGTGTGATTCTGCTAGCTACTAGATTTGTGCTGCTTGCGCCCAGTGGCCAGAATTTGAGCTGATATATCGGGCTTTGAGAAGTTCTGATCCACCGCTGCGAGTCTGATCTCGGCTGCGGAAAATGAGGATTCATAATTGCCAGCTTACATGTGGAGTTTTAGACAGTTTAGAGTGGGGCTGACGTTTAGTTGAGCCATCATGATTATTAGATTAAACCTTTTAAACAGGATATGGACCAAATGCTTAACTCAATGAATCATTGATGAAAAAATGTAAATTCCAGAAAAATCATTAACCCTGATTAGATAGCATGTTACATGATATAGCATTTTAAATATCATTCAATTAATGCTACAAATTTTTTTCTTTTATTTGACCCTAAATGGTTATTAAACCCAAATGTTTTTTTTTATCATCAATTAAACTTTACCTTCATAGACAGCTATTAGTCAGAAAATTGCATGATAATACTGCATATTTCAATTTATCTGCATATTTTAATGGGATTGATGTTATTCAACTATTTGTTTTGTAATTTTGTAACTTTTTTAATGGTTAGATTGGATTAGATCCTTCAATTACTAAGTGAATCGATCCTGGCAGATCGATCCTACTACACAGATAAGAAATAACCACAGGAAAGATAGGTAGCTTTGTGAGATAGTATCATCCTGTAACTGTGTATATGTGTGTGTGTGTCCATTCAGTTAGTCAGCCAGTATTCTGCTCCATCCCTCCCCCTCCTTCTTTCCTCCCTCTCTTTTCTTGGTGTTATCTGAGCGAAGCCAGAGGTAATCCAGAGCAAAAGCAATGTGTCATAATAATGACATTTAGGGAAATACCACTTTATCTCCAGCATGGCTAAACCCACCCTTATTAAAGCAATATCCCCCCTCGCTCATTATCAGTCGCTTCCATCTCTCCTCTGTCTGCCACTTGCCACTCTCTCTTTCATAGCCTCCACCAGGTGGCTCCAATTTAATTGAAGCTTCAGAGGTCTTCAGAGGATGAGTTTTTCTCTACGCCGGCTTATCAAACTTATTCTTTTGATCCTGTGTGACGGACATCAAAGGCAGTAATGGAAAGAGATATTACAGGTGCGAAATCCACATTGCCTCACCTTCCCTTTTCAGATGGGGCCAGCAGCAGTCGATTTTCAATTTAACACCCCACCTAACCTTTATTAATAGATTTGTTTTAAGGCCTGTCACCAAATCAAGTGTTGTTTTTAGACCTCTTGTGCTTTATACGCAAGCACAAGTCCAGCTTTCAGAAGATGCCTTGTGTGTGGGATCCATATAAATGTGGATGTAGAGCCCCAAGGCATTTATCGCTGAGTGACATTTCATACTCAGATGTGGACCTCAAGGCCTTCATGGAACATTTTACTAACGCTCTTTGAAGTCTTGCTGAGAAATGTAGTTCATTTTGCCAGGATTCCATTTAATATACTGTATAAACCACAATTTTCAAGACATAAGTGACCCGACTGTACACCTGTTCTTGGTTTGTCGTCTGAGGAAAGCGAGAAAGCGCTATTTTCAGTTGCCACACTTGGATTTGGTCTACAGTTCACCACAGAGCAAGTGGGGAATGTTATGTCAAAGTAAAATTACATTATAGGCCACAAGTTAGGAATTGACACTAACTTTGTAAAGTTACTTTACAAAATCACTTTTCATGTTTAGCCATAGACCGAAATATTCTTATTAGCATTTAACCAAATATAATATATGAACAAAAATATGAAGGGTCAGGCTTTGGGCTAGCCTCTTTCTTCCAGTGAAGGACAATCTTAATGCTTCAACAGACCAAGAACGTTTTGGACGCCATGCTCCCAAAATGGTGGACACAGTTTCTGGAAGAGCTTTTTCTATATCAGCTCCACTGCACAAAGTGAGCTTCATAAAGACATGGCTGGATGAGTTTGGAAGAACTTGACCGACCCGCACAGAGTCCTGACCTCAACCCCATCCGGCACCTTTGGGATGAACTGGAATGGAGATTGCGAGCCAGACCTATCAGTGCCTGACCTCATAAATGCTCTACATACAAAGTAAAACAAGTACAGTGTAGTGAAATGAGTCCCTGAGCCGACCCTGAGAAATAAAGTTGACAAAACATTTATATTACCTTGACGATTGGAACGGATAGCTAAGGTTATAAAATATAATATGTAATAAGTGGAGAATAATAAATGTCTGAGTCATCACTGTTTCCTATAATGTTTAAATCTAGGTACAAGATGCACAACAGTTAGTAGTCTGTGAGTGAAGGAAAACAATATCTCTAACAGTTGTAACTATGTATCTATTTAATATTTATTTCATTTATTTGGTTTCTTTTTTCTGATAGTTTCACAGAGTAGATAGGATTCTTCCTAGAACATGATACCACACACACAGGGATGGTAAAGGTACGTAAATGGTAATGATGGGAGAGTGGGGGAGTCCTCCCCACTCAGAGAGAGCAACACCCTTTGTGCTCTCTTGGACCCCCGGCCACAGTCAGCTTATAATGTTAGTTTAATGTTTATACATCATCTGGTCTTTTCATACTGATGCTTTTTTATGGATGAAGATAACTAAAGTGTTTTTAACACACCGATGCTTCGATTAGGACTTTTGAGCAAAGAAGACAAAGAAAAATGACATGCATTGTTTTAAAAAATGTATGAAAGAAAATGTTAATTCAATACAAGTTAGGCCTCGTCCACACGGACGTTTGAAATGAACGCGCTCTGAGCGCTATAGGCATTTTTGTGGCGTTTGGTAGCGACGCTTGATCGACGTCAGCAAGGCGTTCACCTGGCGTTAGTCTGACACCGTTTAACGCCAGCCTGACGCCCAATCTGTAGTTTCGTGTATTTACCTGTGGGAGCAGTAATTACTCTGTCCAGAGTGTTACACGTGTGTCATCCTGGTTTATAGTTCTGCACTGAAAACATGGATCCCTA
>JBBPCW010000001.1:8504803-8516681 GCA_037974425.1 Phenacogrammus interruptus
GTCAATCTGACAGGAAGCAAACTACTTCATCAAGCTAAATGCTGGTGAGTCACATGTAGCAGCATAACTAAAGAGAACAAGATAATGTTTTGGCTTGTCTCACAAAAACAGTGCTTTTGACTTTTTCATGTTTGCCAAATGTTTTTTCTGCCAGCGTAGGCAGTTATTGGCCTTTGTTCTTAACTGTCTGTATTAGAGCTTTAATATGAGGCTATAATAATGATAATAAAAGTTTCCTGCTCTTCTGGTTTGCTAACTAGCAGGTTCTCAGGTGCCTTTATATCTACAAATAAATGAGGGTGCAGAAAGAAGCATGTTCAAACCAGACCAGGCATTAAGACCAAATCAGACTTCATCACACTCTTAACAGTGTTTTTGAGCAACTTAAACATTTAGGTCGTTTCAGTGTGGTCATTAATGACCTTTGCTTTCCCATGCTGCTCCTCCTGCTCAACAATTTCTACTCTGTTGCCAAATGGGCAGATCAGATTCCTCCAAATGAACGTGTTATGCCCTTTGCTCTGCAATAGTGAACCAGACCTGCAGTTTGTGATATAAATATCATAACAATTTAATACAAATGCGGGAAATATGCAACTGTATGACAGTGCTAATTTCACACACATGAGATTGTAGTAAGTCATTGCATGTGAGTATCTTTTTTTTGTTTTATATTAAACATGGGCATCTGAATAGTGTGAAAGATATTTCATGTTTTGTCAGTCTATCAAAATCTGATTTGTGGGTAGCAGTGTCACCTTATAGCAAGAAGGTCCCCAGCCGGGACAGCGGAGGGTCATTTCTATGTGTCGATTGCATGTTCTCTTCGTATCTGCATGGGTGTCCACCTGGTGCTTTGGGTTCCTCCCACAGTCCAAAAACATGCACGTTGGGCAAACTGGAGATGTGAGTGCGTGCATGAATGTGTTTGTATGTCTACCCTGCCTTGTAATGGTGATTTTTCAGGCTTGTTCACTTTTCGCCCTGTGACCACTGGCATAGGTTCAAGCAGCCCTGTGACCCTGGTTAAGGATAAGTAGTTCAGATAATGGATGGATGGATGGGGATGACTTTTAGCTGCTTTTTTGCACCCAATAAATAAAGAATGCTTCTTGGAGACTTCTGAACACATCAGGGAAGAGGTTGGAGAAAAATTTGAAATGCTGAAAAAAATACAAGCATTTGGTTCATGGCCCCTTGTAATTCCTTTTGACATTGCCCAACATTACTGGCAAGCAGGTTGGAAACTGTGAGTTTGTATTTTGTGCTTGGCTGTTTTAGCCTGGTTTGATTGGAAATGCGTAGGGGCCCAGGGTGGTAAACGTGGCTGTTAATGTAATGGACTCCAGCATGCCACAGTCGTGTACAGTGTTGCTTTCCTTGGCTTTTGAAACTTTGCTTCAGCCTTTTCATTGGTATGTCCAGCGGTCCTGCTCTAAAAATAGTAGCCCGAGATTACCATGGAAACTTAACCAACTCTGTGATTTGATTTGAAATGGGTGGATGCAGTTGTAACAGTCAATGTTGGAGGGAAAGAAAGAGCTTTACTGCTAATATAGAGGAATGCAGGAGAATCCAGTCGCTAACTTGTGTGTGTCAAATAAGGATAAACACATCAGTTGTGCCAACAAGATCCGCCCCCCCCCCCGACCAGCAGAGTGTACCCGGTGCGGAAGCGGTAAGCAGGTGGCTTCTGATGGAAAAATTGCGCATTTGTCGCAGCAAGTCAAGCAGGATAGTCTGGGGACAGCCTGCCAGATGCATTTTGGGCTCTTCAGATGGATGGTACGGCGAAATGGAATTGCTCAGAGACGATGATGCGATGTGCCATCAGGCCGTGCCCATGCCATGGTACTGACATCTGCCCACAGTGCAGGGACTCCCCAATCACCCTTCATCTTATACCCTAATACCTGACCTGGTCCTGTGGGCCTGCTCATGAAAGGGAACCCTGTAGCAGAGAGTGATTTGTTGGAAGACTCCATGCTGTTCAAAAACAGGCCAAAGCATTTAATCATGTTTTAAGGTCACTGACTTGTCTGATGCTGGCTTGCTTTTGCTCGCTGCTGGTGTGGTCTGGCTGTCGTGGTTTGGCTCGCTATAAAGTTTTCTTTAAAAGCTGCATTTATAAAACTGGGTTGTTTTTTTTTTTGCAAAACTGTGGTTGAGTATTTAATTCTTTTATTTTTATTTTACATTTAGAACAGTCACTTGCATGCACCAGAATAGAAATGCGTGACCAAAAAATATCAGATATATAGTCTAGAATATAGTCATAGTCAAATGCATAGCATTACTGTTATGTATCTCCTGAGTGGTGTCTTTAACAGAGGAAATACAGTCTTCATTTTAATCACAATTGTATTGCTCTCTTCATAATGAAGTTCAAAAAATGTTATTTAGCATAACAAATGGTGCAGTGTTCGATATAATTATATATTTCATTCATTTGATAGCTGTAGATTTAGTGCTACGTTGTAAAGCAGACCGACTGAGGGGTTATTATCAGTCTCTTTTAGAAGGAAAGCGAGCAACATTTCGACAACTTTTGTCATAAGCACAGAGAGCTTGCTTGTGATTGCAGTTGAAATCCTTTGAGAATAGCTTTTGTTGGAAAGTGATAACATGTGGTGGAGACTTACTTAGACTTGGTTCTCCCAAATCGGTGTTTCCATAACACTAAGAAAAGGTTCTACTTCTAAGCTTTGTCTTGAAATAGCCACTATTTTTAATACACCACATAGACAAAAGGATTGTGACACGTCTGTTTTTGACACATGACCAGCATTTACGCTGTGTCTCGTCTCATTTTTGTCACGTGATAAATGTTCATTGGCCACTCTTTTTAACAAGCTGCTCCTCCGTGCGCGCTCTGCTCTCGCCCATTTTCCAAAACTAATGCTTCGTGCTGCAAGTAGGCATGGTTCTGCGCAGGTGACGTGACTTTGTCAAATTTGCAAGGAGTGGATAGTTCTGTGGTATGCCAGTATAAACAAAATCTCTCCTGTGGGCCAAATCAATATCGCATAGCATTTATGTCGCACAGTACTAGCTGTAATGGCTGCAAAAGGGACCAACTCCATATTAAACTTGATGCATTTGAATGCAATGTCATTAAAGTTAGTCGTCTCAGTACTTTTATGTATATAGTGTATAGTCAGCAGTGGTGTCTAATGAGGTTGCACAGAATTCAGAGGGTGCACTGAATAGCTGTACTGAAATATTTCAGTGTGAAACCAATGACAACAAGGCAGTACTGGCAAGTGACATCACTCAGCTGCTTTGCATCTCTTCCAAACTGGCCCTAGGTGGCCCTTATTGATGAGCCTTGTATTTGCTCATTGTACAGACCACTGCTTGCCTAAAATATCTTAAGTATTTATCAAAAGTTAATGCTTTTTGGGGAGAAAAATAAGCTGTAAAAAATAAAAACTCTTCTTCTAAAACTTTGATTTCCCACTTTTCCCTGGATTGATTTTGTGCTGCTCAGATTTCTGCAGAGATGGTTAAATAAATCCAGAATTCACTTAAAGGAACTGTTTGATCAATACTGCTAATGTTTTTAACAATGAGTGCAAGTCAATAGACATTTGTTAGCAGAATTATATCTTGATATCTTCAAATGTTATCTTGCTAACTGGTGTCTACTAGCCTGTAGCCATCATTTTCTTATGTTGGCAGGTTGAACTATTCCTTTAAGATGTTGTGTGCAAAGGACCACAGAAACCTCTGGTTAGCTTGTTTACTCAAATATTTATGTCCACGTACTGTCAAAGTATTTCAAGCATGAGTAAGTAAAGTTGCTGGATCATTAAGAAATGCAAACGGAAGTATTTTAGACAAATAGGTGTGATGGACATCTATGCATCATTCTATGTATTTTGCAAATGAAAGAAGTGGACATATATTACATTTTCATGTACACTGTGCACATGACTTTAATAAATGTAACCTTTGGCCGATTGCTTGGTGTGTTGGTGAGTGTAAACAGCCTCTGGAGTGCGTACGGTGAGTGGCAGTCCGGGTTCTGTCATTAGCTGAACCCTGCAGCAGGAGGGAGTGAGTGAGTGAGTACAGGGCTCGAGGGCTGCCTCACGTCTGTTAACACACACTGCACTCTGGCTCTGCTCAGCGAGCTTCATCCGACACAGCAGAGAATCCAGCTTCGTACGTTTCACGCAATCGAGCCACCCGAAGGCGAACCGCACCTGCTCCCACTGCGCCAATTCCACACAAATGGAACACATTCTCTGTTCTTTGGTGCAAATGATTATGATTATTTTGTGCTGAGATTGTTCACTGCAGGTACCAGTCCTTAGCACAGCGTCCAACTTTGTTTTAGTGCACAGAAGCCCCCCAGTGTTTGAGCAGATTGTAAATATTAGTAATTTGCCAGAACTTTCAGCAGAAATGTTTTTGTAACAAGTTTAGGTAGTGTTTTATTGCTACATCAGTACAGACTAAGATTTATTTGTATTACATGCACAATCTGCATAATCTTACAGACTCCTTAAGGCACAAGACAGTCCAAAAACCTAATGGTACTGCAGTGGCAAGCAGTTTTAGTTTGTGAAAGGCGGGGATGGGGGTGTGGTATAGAAACATTTTGTATTTTTGCTGTGGTGGCAAAGATTAGCAGGAAGCCACAGAGAAATGTTATCAGCTGCAACACTGGGCCTATCAATATATAAAAGTGAGCATTCAGCATTTGGCATTATGCAAATGCAAATCAGCCATAAATGGTAATGTGTTTTACGCAAAGGTTAAAGTGTTTTGCCACCTTTTTGGTTACTGTTGTCATTTTGCATTGTGTGCTTTCAAAAAGTAACAAAACAAACTTGATAGTTTCATGGACTGACCACTCCCATTTCTCCTGTCTCTTGAGCTGACATGTTAGAGTTCATTTATTGCTTTAGGCTCCCCTCACTCACGATTCAGCAGGCCAATATTATTGGTCTGTCTGTATGTAAAGAACCATTTTGAAGTTTGTAGAACCTTCATGTGATGGTTAGGTTCTTGAAAGACCCTGTAAATTGGTATAGCACCTGTACATGATGTGAGAGTCTTTAAAGGGTTTTTCCTCTATGTAGTTTCTGAGATTGGGATTTGTGATTTCCAGAGGGAGAGACATCAGTTAACAAAATGCACCACACAAACCAGCAATAACATATAGAGGCAACTGAGAAGAGTCTTGCTTTAGAAAGGTATTCAAGTCTTCTTCAGTTTGGTGTTGAATATAGAAAAAGAGATATATGATAGTGTTTAGTGCATCTGCAAAAACTCCATTTTTTGTGCGTAATGACTGTTGTAGCTATTGACAACACATGACGAGAGTTAAAAATATGTCTTTGCTCCTTCTGAAATCTACACTCTTAAAGAACTTTTGATTGCTTGTGTTATCTTAACAACCTTTTTTGGCTTGTTTTTCTTTGTTTTGTGTACCGTTATTTCTATAGTTCTGTGCATTACACCACTTTACCTCTATGCACTGTTGGTAACAATAGCTACTGCTGTGGAATGCCCATCAGAGAGTGTTTCTCACAATCAGTGGTGCTGTTTCCTCTTGATTAAACAGGCAAACAGACTGCTCGGTTCCAAGCCTCCCTCATTTAATCTGAAAACTCTCAGTGCCAAGATAGCATTTGAGGGTGAGGCTCCCACCTGTAGTGCATGGTCAGAGGTGCTTGCGCCCTTGAGGTGTTGCGTCATCACTGGCAAGCAAAGAGATCTGTCATCCTCCACAGATCTTTTGGCTCAGTGAGCACATTTTGAAAGCCTGGTGACCAATCATTTATTCAGCACTGGCTTAAAATAAGACGGTGCTTTCAAAACCCTTTAAAACTTCACAATAGGTCTTAAGTGCCACCTGCCTGAAGTTTCTAAAGAGACAGTTTGGTACACAGACAATAATAGGAGTATTAAAGCATGCTCCTACTTTACGCTGACATAAAAGAGCAGGTCAGAGTACATACTGTACATAAGGAGGAAATTCATCACACTATTTCATACATTTGTCACACATTTATTGGGTAAAATTAGCCTAATCAATGATCTAAACACCTGAGCACTACTGGAGACTTGATGTCTGCACCTATTTTGTTTTCAAATCTGAGTAATTAACCTGTTCATTAAAACTAGTGCATTATCATCATGCATAAATGTGCCCGTGTGCATTGTAGTGATTGGGTATTCATAATGGTATCCAATGCAGCTTCTCTGTTTGAATGTCAGCATCCCAATCCAGCACCTTCATGTATTACACCACACGTCTCCCAGCTTTAGTAGATTATCCAGATATGAGTGCCAAAAACATGGCTTTATCCCTGGTTTGTCATGTTACACCTTTATTGGCCAAATATTTTTTATTTCAGGTCCAAATGAAAAATGTGTGATAATTGCATGCTAATGAACTTCCATCTTCTTGCACTACTCTTACATAAAGGTTTTAACACTCCCCTCTGCTTCTCACATTGTCCTGAGTGTTTCCTCATGTTGTAAGTCGCTTTGGATAAAAGGGTCTGCCAGATGAATATAATGTAATGCACATGTACTCAAAATCCAAGTAAATGTTAGTCTATCAAACGTATTCAATTCAGTTATATTTATATAGGATTTTTGCAACTGGTGTCCCAAAGCAGCTTTACAGAATCCAGGTTTGAGCCCCTAGTGAGCAAGCCAAGGGTGACACAGGGAAGGAGAAATTCTCTAAAGTTCGAGGAAGAAACCTCAGGAGGAACTAGGACTCAAAAGGAGAATCCATTCTACTCATACAAAAGAATTGTCTGTGCGAGTAGAAGTTTGAGTAGTGGGGTTGGGGGGTGTGTGTGTGTGCGCGCGCCTCTCTCACTCTCGTAGTATGTGTGTATATATATATTTGACTTTCAGGGGAAATTTATGGAAAGCGTAAAACGTTCACACTGCAAAGATATTATATCGTGAAAGTAGGGCATTTAAGTAGAAGCATGCAGTAGTCAAACAATGTATTGAAACCAAAGCCAATAACTGTGGTGAGTGTAATACAACACAAAATGTCAGTGTCTCCATAACATGTCATGTGCCCTTGAGCATCAATTACAGCTTGACAACGACTTCTCGTGCTGTTCACAAGTCGACGTACTGGCTGCTGAGGCATGGCATCTCACTCTTCTTGTAGGATAGCTCTTAGGTCATTGAGGTTCTGGGATAGAGAGTTACGAACCTCTATACGGCGACTCTACTGATCCCATAGACTTTCTATGGGATTCAGATCTGGAGAAAGTGCAGGCCACTCCATTTGAGGTACCCCAGTCTCCAGCCACCGTTCCCTAATGATACGATTTCGATGACCTGGGGAGTTGTGGTCCATGAAGATGAAATTAGGCCTGTGTTGTTAATGCAGGGGCACAATAACTGGATTAATGAAGTTATGCAGGTAGTCTGTATTGTGGTCACCTTGACGTCTCCAACATCATTGGTGGCCATCATTACTGCTGAACGTGAATTGATTTCCATTAGAGAACAGCACTGAGGCCGACTGGTCCCTCGTCCAGTGTTAATGCTCTCTGTGCCTTGTGGTGTGGTCAGGTACCCTTGCAGGTTAGCAAGCAGACCGCGCTGATGTTAGTGGTTTCAAATGATCTGACATGACAATCGGGTGCCTCTCACCTCCCTTAAATGCGCCTGGAGTTGAGTGGCATTTATTATCCGGTTCTGCAGGGCACTGGTCATCAGTATGGGATGTGGCCAAAGGACGTCCACTTCTATGCCTTTCTGTGACTTTTCCAGTCTCTCTGTATATCTGTTGCAACCTGCTGACAACACTCTGTGACACTCGAAGCTCAGTGAACACTTATGTCTGAGAAACTCCTGTTTGAAGCCTCGCAATGGCAAGGTACTGTTGATCAATAGTTTGGCATCATGTAATGTAAACAGCAAGGTGATCAAACACATATTGTGAATTTCCTAATTAGTTAACCAAAACTTTGGGTGTGTAATATAACTGTAACTACAGTGATAGAGCGGCATAATCACCATAATATGTTTGATATAGTTTTGTTGTGGGATGCATTAATGTGATATGTACGAATTATGTTCCTTCTCATCCTGGATTATTCCAAATTCAGAAACAAATCAAAATGATAATCTTACCACAGTGTAGACAATGAAAACTCCCCACTAATCATTATACCCTTCTAATGTGTAAAAGGGGAGAGGAGATAATAGAAATTTTATAATACTGTCTGTGGCCCAAACCATTTCCTCAGTTGAAAAGAAAAGCTCCTCGGATGTAGCTCTTGATAATGAATGGAATGAATGAATGCATGCAACCTTTTATTAATTGGAGAAGTCAGAATCAAACAGTTTTACTTCACATTTACTGAATTGTGCCTTCATTCTATTTGTGAATTAAACTCAGAAGTGTTCAGTTTCTCAAGTGAAGGGTCAAGAGCTATATGGCAAGGGCGAGGAACGCTAACTGACAGCCTGATGACCATTATTTCCATGCTAGCTTTCCCGTAGATGAGCTGTGTGGTGAAGTGTGTTCCTACTGTTGCTGTAATTGCATGGTGGTATGGCTGAGCTGCTTGCATTTGCATGGGAGCGGTGTAGGACGAGTCCCCTTCCTGAGTAACTTTTCTCATTACTGCAGCAGAAGCGTTCGCAGGGTTGGCCTGTCAGTCAATTGTGATGAGACGCTGAGCTAAATAAGCAGTCGAGAGTGAAGTTCCTTAGAGCTAAACAACTCCTGCAAGTCCGGCCGCAGCGTTGTCACACCTCATTGTGGGCTGCCCTGTCTGCCGAGGTGCGCTGTAGTACACGGCAAGGTAAAACTAATTCCCCCTCTGTTACTGATGGGAGAGCTGTGGGTGCGCAGGTTCAGTCCAAATTAACTTTGTTAGCTTTCTCAGCTCTACCAACTCCCACAGATCCTACAGACAGCTTGTTGTGATTTCTCCACCGATGGGCTCTAAGTAGCAATGCGGACCGGAAATAAAACGCAGAGCCAACGGTTGCTATGGTGTTGCCAGGGTTCTTGGGTCAGTGCTTGCCGCTTAATTGCTAATCATATCATTCCCTAAAGCTGAACTCAGAGGAAGCATTCCCCCCTTTTCTCATTTTCTCTCTCTCTCTCTCTCTTTCTCTCTCCCTTCCCCTCAATCTCTCTCTTTCTTTCTTTCTCTCTATTTCCTTCTTTCTCCCTATTCTCTTTATTTCTCTCTTGTGCTCTCTCTCTCTATGTCTTGTGCGCTGTCCTTCTCTCTTCCCCTCTCTCACACACACTCATTCTCGGCCTTGTACGCTGTCTCTATCTTGTTTTCTCTCGCTCTCTCCCTCTCTCTCTGTGTGTTTTGTGCTCTCTCTCTGCCTTGTGCACTCTCTTTCTCTATCTTGTGTTCTATCTCTCTTCCTCTCTCTCTGGCTTGTGCTCTCTCACTCTCTTGTTGTGTCTTGTGCGCTCTCTCTCTTTCTCACTCTCTCTGTCTTGTTCGCGCCCCCTCTCCCTCTGTTTGTCTTGTGCCCCCTCTCTCTCTCTCTCTCTCTCTCTCTCTCTCTCTCTCTCTCACACTGCCCTTTCTGTCTTGCTTTTCTGTCTTGCTGACTTTTTTCTTTCTCTCCTCTCTTCTTCCCTCTGTCTGTCTCTTGCTTATGTTTCTCCTTTCTCCATCTCTTTCACTCTCTGTATCTCTTTTCTCTCTCTCTCTCTTGCATTTCCTCTTTGTATCGCTCTTTTTTTTCCCTCTGACTCCTCTCTCTTCTGTCTCTGTAGATTTGTAATCTTGTCTCTGTTCTGTGAATCTATGAATTATTGTTATAAAGTGTTATTGTGAAAATAGGCATTTTTTGGAAGTCTTCACCCCATACAAGCCCCTTTCTGCACATTTAACTGCACATTGTCCATTTATTTGCTGCATTAAACGGACATGCATAATATGTAAGAAATGCCGAACATTTGCACAGGCCACATGTTCAATTCAGCAAAAAAAAATTGTGCATTAAAATGTACAGGAGGATGAGCACTTAATTATTTAGTCAAAGTCCACTTCTTTATCTCTTTTTCTGTCTCCTTTTTCTGGCTCCCTGTTTTTTGTATTTGCCCTTTTCTCTCTTAGTGAAAGAGCAAAAATATGTAAATATGTCATCTCAGTGTGGGAATCTTTCTAATTAGCTTTCTGTAGACAGACTCTGCCCTCCCCAATCATTCAGGCTCATCTCTCGTGTCTTGCAGCGTTAAATGCTCTTCTTTGAGAGCTGCAGCTCAGCAGGCCTGCGTCTTAGCCTATTTCTCTTCTTCTTCCAAGACAAAAAAGCACATGTAGCCCAGAGGTAACTGTCCTTGTCATTAACCTTGACATTAACATTATTTCAGTGTTTTTCTTCTCTCCGCTGAATTTGCCAGAATTAGTGAAGAGTGGTGATGCTCAGCCTCTGAGCGGGAGGGTGGGGGTTAGGGGTGGGCTGTATATTTCAGCTAGCACACTGCTGCCCCCCTCTGACATGAAAGGGCATTTTTCATTTTGAATAAGAGTACACTTTAGTCAGTGTATTTGGACCTTAGAATCAGACATGTCTGACAGATCCAGTCCTCCAGTGTAAAAGACCTCTGATAAGAGGTTACATTGCTCCTGTTCCCTCAACTTGTTTCTCCGTCTGCCTCAAGTAAAGGGCATGTAGAAATCAAGCTTCAAAAAATCATTAAAAAGGCTGTAGTAGCTGGGCTAGTTCAAAAGGTAGAGTGAAAAGGCTTTGTTATGAGTGACCGTTGTTGCTGTTGTTTCCGTGGCACAGCATCTGATCTAGTGATCAAGATCAAGCACTTTTTGAGGTATGGAAATGATTGCGAAGGGTATGACGTCATGGCCTTTTTAAGATTTCCCACACAAGCAGAACAAGTGGCAGCTTAATCTGAGATTACACAGTCCTCTCATTAAAAAGCTGCGACACTGAGACAGGTTCTGTCAGCCAAGCAACCCTCTGATACTTCTGCAAGGGATTATCTCTTTGGCAACTAACTCTCTCTCGCTTTCTCTTTCTCTGTCTCTCTCTCTCTCTCTCTCTCTCTCTCTCTCTCTCTCTATCTATCACTCTCACTCTTCCTCTCTCTCTCTCTCTCTCTCTCTTTTTCTCTGTCTCTGTCTCTCTCTCGCACTCTCACTCTCTCTCTCCTCTCTCACACTCTCCTTCTCTCTCTCTCAGCTGTCTACGAAGCCTTCTTACCCCGTCACACAAAAGTAAACCCCTGACACAAGCCGGATTTTACAGTAACAGACTGTGCTCATCAAGTTGATATATTCACATTTTTGCACTTTTTAGTGGTGCATAGAGATATTAAAATGTGCTTCACACTGGTAGTGTTTTATTTCCCTTCCACATAACGCTAGACTTGCACAGACTGATGAAAGCGTACAGTAGACCATTTCCAGGTTTGTTGCAGGCTTTTTAAATTTTATTTTAATGTGGGTACATTGAAATCTCCATGATTAGGAGGCTAGACGGTTGACATCACTGTTTTATCACTGTTTTTACACTTTCATGGCAAAGGCAGAAGAAAAAAATAGTATCCAAGTATAAATAGCTGAATATTCATGTGGGAGGGAGTGTGTGTGTTTGTGTGTGTTGAGGGGTACATTTGCCTTCCTCAGCCTCACAGCACGATAGGGAATATGCTAACATTTGAATGACCTCATTCATCTCAACATCAGACACAACTGTGAAGTAAAAGAACTGAAATAACTCCAAAATTAATTTACAACCACGACAAGCCAGTGAGAAGAGTGGCAAAGCCGCTGTACCACTTTTGAGGGTTCTCAGCAGGCTAAATAAGGTGAAGTGAAAGTGACCATTTGTCATACGTGAACACACCACTGCACACAGTGTGAACAGCACGAAATTCAACCTC
>JBBPCW010000001.1:8549522-8560440 GCA_037974425.1 Phenacogrammus interruptus
TGTGTGTGTGTGTGTGTGTGTGTGTGTGTGTGTGTGTGTGTGTGTGTGTGTGTGTGTGTGTGTGTGTGTAAAAGATATCTTTGCATGTCAAGTTTGTATTATAATTACATTTACATACAGTTCACGAAGTATATTTGTTAAAAAAAACATTGCACATATTTCATATACAATTTTACAAATTACCGTTTTTAGAGTTAAAAGTGAGAAAGAAAGAATGAATAAAACAAAGAAAAAAGAAAGAACGATCGAAAGAAGAATGAATGAAAGAGAACATGAAAGTAAGAAAAAAAATAATTCATTAATCTCACTAGAAGGTGAGGGGCTTTTATTTTGTAGGCCCGTCCTCTGGTAGCGTGTAAACATGGCGGACTATAAGGAGCGTCCGCTGGCCACTCTGCCCAAAACTCTTGACAAAGCGGAGTATTTTAACCTCTCACCGGATTACCGGCGCCTGGAGGAACAGCGGGCTGCTCTCAGGTCTCAGATAAAGAGACAGTACCAGCTGCAGCTCAACAACCCCCTCAGGAAGGAGCTGATTGTGAGTAATGTCTAACAGAGGAGTTACTGAGTCTGTTAGCACAGCTAGTACTCTGAGAGCTGTCTCTAAAACAGACCAGGATGGGTCATTTTAACGTAAAATCACAAGCTGCTGTTAGGAATAGCTTCTGTATGTGTCTCATCATCTGTGAAACATCTTGTAAAATCATGGCCCTGCATGCTGGGTGAGTGACCTTGATAGCTGGCAGACAAGCTAATGCTAACTTTAGCTAATGCTGTGACTATAAACAAGACACTAAACCAAACTCTGTGAGTTAGAGATATTAGCCGCAGACATTAAATATAAACACTAATAATGCATCAGACAATTGCATGGAGCACACGGTGATATTGTACCAGGACCATTGTACATGTTGCACAAAAAATATTGCACATGAGAGAACCAAATTGCACTCATCAGTCCTGGGTGTGTGGACGTGTGTGTATGTTCACCTGCAATATGTTGGTTGGTCCAAAAGATCTGAAGTATCTGGAGTAATGCTGTGGTTATCTTGATGTACGACTTAACAGGTTATATGCCAGACCAGCAGGACCTGTCATGATATTGTGCACTGACTTTTTACTTGCTGACATTTGTTGAAGTCTGGTGTGTTATTGTACTTGTAGGAGGATCCTGCCCTGACACGGTGGACCTACGCTCGCACCGCCAATGTCTATCCCAACTTCAGACCAACAACTAAAACCTCACTAATCGGTGGCCTGTTTGGGGTCGTGCCACTCTTCGTCTTGTACTTTGTTTTCAAGACTCACCGGGTAAAGAGTCTATATTACTCAGTATATGGAGTTTTACTCTTATTGGGTTAAAAGGGGGGGTTGGCTGTCATTTCAAAATATCTGCATGAACATTAGGGATACTAATTACAATGGAGATCAGCCTAAATCAAAGTAATAAATGGGCAGAATGTGTTTTGAGCAAAAATCCAATCTTGACCAGTTTTGATCTCACATTTCTATTAGCAATATTACATATAAAAACTCATAGAAATTCTTAGATTGTTTGCGTAGTTAATGTAGTGTCTGTGCAGCAGATGCCATATTTTAAATCTTAAAGTCTCTCCAGTGCACCATTTCACATTAAATTTGCCAAAAATGTACAAATTGATGGAATTCACCTTTAAGTTAGCTCTGCGCTTAATTCTTTCTGTGCTGCCTTACGTAGCTAGATCCTTTCCCTTCCTCTGCATACCATGTATGAGAGCCTTTATAATGTCAGTAATAATGTCTAGAAAAAATCTCTTTTAAACTCCTCGTTTGGTTTTTAAATAAGCTACTACTTACGTAATGGCATGGTTTTCTCCAGAGCAAGAGCATAGACACAAGCATTAGTATTCGAGCTGTAGAAGAAATTGACATTAGACAAATGCTAATTCTTACTGACAAGAAATGTTAAGTAAAAGACCATGATTAAGATTCCTCCCAATTCCTCTTCCCATGGAAGATCTTATCAACTAAGTAGCTTAAACTCTGTCTAGGTTTTTGACGGCATAAAAAGAAGAGCTCTTCACAAATTCAAAACCATTTTTAATGCATCATTTGTGATTCCAGATAGTGAAGACTAAACAGTCTTATATAGCTGCCCTTAAGGGAATAGTCAAACAATATAAGTGAATAGCTACCTTTTAGCACTATATTATATATATTATTCAGCATAAGGAAGACTGGTGAGTACAAATGTTCATCTCTCCTGCAGGTTTGGTCAAGTTATTCTTTTAACCACATAAAAAATAAGTAATTAAATAAGGAAATAACCAATAAGTAGCTCTCACAAGATTTGGTGCTTTTGATCCAAGGACCTTGACAAGACAGGCCTAACAGATGCTCATACATATGTAGACCTCTTTGTTGCCAAAGATGTGCTCTTCACACACATTCATGACCCGTCAACACAACAGAAACACTTTCAGTCCAGGTGTATTGATTCATTGCTGTTCCTTTTTGAAATGGTAGCTGTAATGTGTATGTATAATACAAACCACAGCCTTTATTTTAGGGATATTTGGATTGTGAGTGATGTCCAGCACAGTTTGATTGTTTACCATCTCTGTCACACCTGGGGGGTATTCCAGAAGGCAGGTTATGCTACATAACCGGGTAAGTTCTGCACTAATTTACCCTTGAACTTACCCGGTTATGTAGCATAACCTGCTTTCTGGAATACTCCCCTGAAGTCACCTGTCAGGTTTAGTCTTTAAATAGGGGAAGGACCACCCTGTGTTTTGACACAGTCAAACTGAGCTTTAATCAGGTTGTCAGATCAAACGTTTTTTGAATCAGTGTTCAGCCTTCTGCATGATGAGTGCAGTTACAGTAATAGTGTCATTTTAATGTGCATTACAGTCAGGAGTGAGTTTGGTGTACGTATGTCTAACATTTATTCTGGTCATTTTACCTGTACGGATGAAAATGGATTATCTTTCGATCACCTTAAATGTTTTGTTGTGTGTTTCTAATAAACCGTGTTTCTTATAAAACATTATTTTTGTATTCTCAGGACGACCGGGATCAGAAGATAAAGGATGGAACTTACGCTCGCCCCTTTCGCCTGTCATACTGATGGCTGAGCGCTGTATTTCAGTTTAAATCATTGTGTCAAATAGTATCTGTAATTATAAATAAACATCCTTTATTGTTGAAAGTATATGCAGCAGAAGAGAGATTTATTGAACATGCTCTTTTGAGTGTAATTTTTTTTTATTGTCACTTTCAGGTTCCAACTGCTTTTTATTTAAACATCTCAGCTTTGCACCTCGACCAATAAAAGCTATAATATTCATCTCTCAGTAAGTATGTATATAATATAATTATATACATACACACACACACACACACACACACACACACATATATATATATATATATATATATGCGCGCACTGAGAGGATAATCAAATATACGTAAAGCCTATTTCACTCTACACTTGCTATCTGAGATATAATATTGCCTGGCGTAACCACATACACCAAGACCTGTTTTACTTGCTACTGGGTCTCCAGTTTGGGTTGAAGTGGCTCTTAAGCGGCTCCCAGCATTTGTAATAGCTCTTGTCCAGACGCTGGCATGTCTCAAGTCCCCACTTGGTGACAGCCATGCTGAAGGATGACTCGAACATGAAGGCCTATGACAACCGCAGGAATATTGTTATACCCAGGATTAATGTTTCATAGTGAAGTAGTATATGCACACACCCCAATCCCCTATAATGGCACCAGTCACACACACACACACACACATATATATATATATATATATTTCAAACCTGTTTAAATTAGCACTTTATGGTTTCAGATGCTAAGATTAGTATATACATATACAAATAATCCAGTAAATACTAACTGTATGTACGTCTATGTGCTTAATACCTCAAATACCTGGTTCAGCCAAAATCAATACATTAAATTACATCTGGTGAGCTGCTGATGGAGTTGTACAAATCCATGCAAAGGCTGGCAGCATCGAGGAGAAATCTGGTACTGAACCTGTGTTCTAACCAGCTCCCAAATGACTTTTTAGAAACAAACCAAATCTTTTTCATTCTTTCTTATTGTGTTAGCATTTATTCTAATGTTCATTGGTGTATTTGCTTAAAGTCCCTCGCTGCTCGATTAAATGGCTTTAAAACTGTTTGCACCACAGCCTTTAGCACAACATAATTTTATTCACATCTCAGGGACTGTAGGAACCCCCTTAATTTCCAAAAGTTGTAAGTAGATAGCATACCATTGTTCCTTCGGCGACTCTCTCTGGTTTGAGCTCGGCTTTGCTGTTCTTTTCGAAGCAGTCAAAATCGGGGCCATGAGGGGTCATGATGCTGTGGAGACTGGCTCCTCCAGGCTGGAAACCCTCTTCCTTTGCCTCATAGTGACCCTTGATCAGGCCCATGAACTCACTCATACAGTTTCCTTAGACACAGACAGAGGGAGCTCTAAGACAGTCCATCTTTAGAAAGACGAGCGGGTGAGTTTTGTGGGTTTAGTGTGAGTGTAATGTCCGCATGCAAGACCTTCTGTGGTAGTAAGGAGGACGGAAGGTGCGGGTGAGTTTTGTGGGTTTAGTGTGAGTGTAATGTCCGCATGCAAGACCTACTGTGGTAATAAGGAGGACGGAAGGTGTGGTCAGCAACTCCCCAGCGCGGTGGAAAGATTACAAAGTCAGCAATGGCAACACCAGGACGAGTGGACTTTGCGGTAAGAACTGTAAAAATGGAAGGATCCTGAAACAGACAGATTAGAGTATCCCTTTTACACTTGGTGTTTATGTCTGCATTCCTCTACCCTGATAATACAGGCCATCTGTGGTAGATGCAGATGAGCGATACTCACGGCATGATCGAATGCTACACAGTTGATCGTCATGAAGTTCTCCAGGTTGTACTTGTAGGGTGTGTAGTTTCCGTGCCACGCTACCACGTTAAATGGAGAAAAGTCCTGAAAAGCCAAAACAAGACTTGAAAAGGAGACAGGCATTGTAACCCACTCTGGATTGGCCTAGGATTGTCACTGGAAATTGCCCTGGGTTTAAATGCCAAAGGAGAGGAATATTGAGTTGAGCATTACAATGACCTGCATTTGATTTTAATTTGCTCTGTCTATTTATTCTTCAGAACGTTTTCGGCGCGTCCAATTAATGCCCTCAATAAAACTTCTCGAAACTTGTTCTATTTTTCTGCCTGCACTCGGAGAAGAATGGAATTGTGAAGTGGTTATAGAGTGGAGAAATTTCTTTATCTTGATCGTTAAAAAACACAGCAATTTTATATAGCCCTCTGTTGATAATGTTGCAGTGAAGAGACATTGAATGGTGGCTGTAAAATCAATATAATTCATTACAGTCGAGACTGCCTGCAGTCCTGACCCTCGTACTCCCCCCGTCGCTTCGCCACATTCACAAAGCTCACACTGTGCAACACATCCCGAGCTCAACTTAAAGTGCAAACAGACACAAACACAAATCCCAAACACAAACACACAACAGCGTGATTTTACCGTTACATACGTTCTCACAAAGACACACTTCATGCACCCTGGGGGCTTCCTGGACCCCAAGGTTTGTAATCTCACAGACATTACTGCTCGCAGGATAACTCCACCAGACTTGATTAAAACTAGAGAAGAAAACACCCGTACACACAGAATACAAACAGATTGGCCCAGTCAAGCAAATAATAAGTTAATTTGAGCAATTTCAGCACTCAGCAGGAGATCAGAACAGCAGGACAAGACGGCAGTCTCTGCCGCGAGATGGGGTCTGACAACCTCTTACATTTTAAGAGAGGAGAGATAGTGGGCTAGTTTTGCAAAGGGACAGGCAAAGACGGAGCCTTCCCCAAAACATCTGATGTATTCTAATGAAGAGTGATATCACCCTCGTGGTGTGTTTGCTCTGAAGCGGCAGCTTTCTGATGTTAAACCTCACCTGTAAGACATCTCAAGTCAATCCAATTATACACGCAACAGGGCACCAATGAAAATATATTCAGGAAAAAATATGTCACAATTAATGTGTAACTCAGGAAATATTTTCCATGTGAAAAGATTTGTGCGTTGAAAATGTGGAGGATGTTAACTAATTAAGCCCAATTATGACCCAAGATTGGCAGGGACGGAAGCTCGCTGTTCTCTTGTTAGAGCTGGCGATTGCTGTATTGTTCGAGAATTGACAGGAAACACGACAAAGATGTAGAAGATGCACACATTAGGATTATGTGAACAGGAAAGTGAATCTTTATTTCATGATGGAAGGTGATTTGAGAACACAGGGTAGTTATTTATAGTGGTGGAAGAGAAGAACCAGGTTGTCTGTAAAAAATGATGATTAAACATTTAGGGGAAAACATTCGGAAAAGTGAAAAGAACCCCCACAATCACTGTCAGATTCTGACATAGTACATTTTAGTCAAGCTACAAAGAACATAAACGTACCCCTTGAGGCCCAAGGGAGTGTAACACTAAGCCATATTCATGGGTTAAAGGAGCATTTTTGTACATAATTTTGATATTTTTAACAGAAAAATAAAATAATTGCTACAGTTTATGGTACAATTATGTTCCATAAACAAACCCCTGTGGGCACCACTCATTTGTACCCTACAGTTTTTCTTATGCCAGTGTACCAATAAAAGGTTTTGCCAAGAACAGTATGTCCAAGAGTGTTTTTATCTCTTGTTTAGTGACAGACTGCCGTCTCAAAAACGTAATTTCTGCTGCTTTTTAGATTTCCCATTTGCTATATTTTGAGACTTTATTTGCTATATAAATAATGATAAAGTTTAATGACATTTAAAAATGGCACATTTTAGCACTCTGTACCTGTTGACATGAAAAGAGCTTTCCTTGGTACTTGTTGATGACGGTGTAACCAGTGACTACAGTGCGGTCTTCATACCATGCCACAGGTGTCTGGAAGTCCCGGGGATTGGCTAGTCCATTAGCCCCTGGAATAAAGCACAGGAAATAATGATTAGTCACAGGGAAAGACTCAGTTAGGACTTTTGCATCTCTTCAAAGGAGTACAGTAACAAATATAGACAATATAGCCCAAGAAGTACCTATGGGCCCCAGGTCCGGGAGCTCAAAGTGAGCTCCATACACCTCAAGGATATAACCTCTGGTCTCTCCAAACACATCCACACTGAAGCGCATCCCTTGCTGAAACATTTCACAAAAGACATTTAAAATAAAAACGTAAAAACTGATAACCATGACAAATACAGTCAGGTGTGGTAGACTCACCTGAATGACACAGATCTCATTGGGCTCCACCAACATCTTTCCGAATTCTGTGGTGATCAGGATTTCACCTTTTTGAGGCACTAAAACATACAGATTAATGAGTTCTTTATACTATTCTCTTAGCGATTCAGTTCAATACATGGTTTAAAATGAGATGGGCCAAACACAATTCAACCTAAAAGGTTTGGAGAGCATTGTATTACTTTAATAGAAGGGTATTCTGAGATTTTCTCATGAAAATCCATTATGTGAGCTGCCAAAATGACATTTCGTGGAATGACTCAATAGGACAGCTCTCACACTAACAGCAACTGGCCATGCTTTTAATATATAAATGTAAGATAGAGAACATTGGACGGCTCCTGCATAAGGCCAGACCCTTTTCGAGGAACAGATAGGAGCGAAAAATGAGGAGCGAAGGAAAAGACATCTTTTAATCAGGCTTTTGAAAGAATATGACCTCAGTGAAATAGACATATGTGGGAGTTACAGGGTGGCTGTAAGAACATACCAATCAAGAAATCACCATCCGAGTTCTGGAAGCACCTAAAAATGGAAAGATTCTTGTGATTCTAAAGTTATTTTCAGGATTGTTTTAGCATATTGTTCAATGCATTACAATACTATCATGAATTGTCTGGTTCAGATGCAGCAAACACTGACCTGTCAATCATGGAAGTATTGCAGGTGTATATGTGGGTGGCGATTCCACTGCGGGATTTGGAATCTCCAGCTCCACAGATGGTGTGCAGGCCCTAAAACATTAGACAGCTGACAGCTGGAAACCACTGGCATTTACAAAGTCATCTGTGAAATTGGACCACAAGAGGGAAGTGTTTGACTGAAACTTACCGAAACAAAATCCACTTTCCTCTCAGAAGCTTTGGAAATGTTGAATGGCATCCATCGCATCTTGTTAAGGAATGATTAATGGATTATTAAAATGTGAAGAAGAGTCTAAACATTTTGGGTTAAAAATATTTTGAGTCTATATTTCCTGGAAAATATTATAACTGTACCATATAAGCACAGAGTTTAGAGAATTTAGAGAATTTTGTGTTGAATTCTCACAAATACCTGGTTGGGGTCAGGCTCCACGTCGTTCCAGTTCTCAGAGAGGTTTCCGCAGTTCATTGGAGTGAAGGGTTTGTGTCGCACAGAGGGCAGTATCCGGTACAGCCAGCTGAAACCACAAAAAGCGATTAGTTGTCCATAAACTGTTTTGTGTAAATGGAGTATATGTGGTGCCCATATCTGGAAGATATACCTTCTCTTATTGGATGCCCGTGGGCAAGTGAAAGCAGAACCAGAGAGTTGCTCAGCATACAGACCGTATGGGCACACTTGAGGATTGTTCTGAAATTAAAAAGCAGCTTGAATCATCTTGAAAATGTAGTGATGGGTGAATTCTGAATACGCTGTTCTAAACGTCACATCTTTTGAATGTTTCTCTGAAGACTGCATCTTTGTTGGAGCTTTTTCCAGTTTGTTAAATTTGTACCTTTTACTTGGTGGTGCTATAGAAATTAAAACTGGATCTACAGATCTATACAGTCAGAATGTGTTGACAGTAGTTGACAGTAGTTTAACAGTATAATCAAACAGAAAGATTATGAGCAGATGCATGAATCATTGAATTCAAATAGAGCTACAGCATCAATAAAACCACTTTTGGTGTTTTAATTTCCATTATACAGAAACAAAGTCAGTTTTATTGAGGTTCATGTTGTGCAATTAAACGAGCTCCCAACAATCTTTGGCCCTAACCCTAACCCTAACCCTAACCCTAACCCTAACCCTAACCCTGCAAATTTGCCCACAGTGTGAATAGCTGTTAAATTCTCAGATAATGATGTGTGTAAGAACTGATGTATGTTGCTCTGGATGAGAGTGTCTGCTAAATGCCGTAAACCCAAACATAAATGTGTAACATCATCACATGAAAAACAGGTATGAGTATGAGCAGGGGTGTCAAACCCAGGGAAATCACCAAAACATGCTGGACCACGGCCCTCCATGACTGGAGTTTGACACCCCTGGTCTAGAGCAACACCAGTTGCTTAACTTAGCCCTCAGTGGCAAGCGAACTACAGAGAAGACCATTCTTCAGTAACACAGAGAGAAATAAGTGACTCACCACCCTTTTTAGAATTCATTGAGTGAGTGTGAGAGTTTAAAAGTCACTAAACCAGAATTTAATATAACTATTTTTCTTTCTTTTTTTTTGTTCTAGAGGGTTCATATTCTATCCTGCTAAAAAGTAAGTGAATTCTGATCTGCCTGTTTTTGCCCAATACACATTATACATATTTCCAACCCCAGTTCCATCGCATTACAACCCTGTACATAAGGTATAAATGTTCTGAACAGGAAATGCGTGAGGTAAATCTTTTCTAAAAGACTATGACTGAACAAAAAGCCTTGGCCTTACCTGTCCTTCTGGCAGCGATCCAGGACAGCGAGGATCCTCTGAAGTGAACTCATTGCCAAAGCCACTCAGATACTAAATCAGGAATGTGCAATAATAAAAAAATATATATATATTAAAATTATATGAAATATAATATAATACCATATATAATATCATATACATCATATAAATAACATAGGGCCTTTTAATGTACATTGATGCATCTTGCATTTATTTGAATCACTTCAATTTTCATTTGTGCTGAAAACTAAATGTATGTTATAAGCCATATAGAGACAAGAGGGACTTAAAAGGGACTTATTTTGCATTTGATATGAAATTACACCAACAACTACATTTTTGGAGGGCGGGAAGGGGGTGGAGAAGTTCATATTAGGCTTCAAGGGGGAGTCTAGTTCATGTGCTGAGTCATCCTGGCTATGCAGTTGCAACAGCTGTTTTCAACAAACAAGTAAAGTTAGTGGACAGATAATACGACAGATATACAAACGACCGGCAGAATATAACTAATGAATGCACTGATAATAAACACATGAATATCACATGATGAGACAAGGCTTTCCAAAAGTTATAGTCACTTTTTAAACCAGCATAATTTTTATGCCTAAAAACAAAACCTGAATATGAACAAAAGGCTTTAAATTCACTCCGACTGGTTCATTTTAAGTAAACCTAAATAGACATTCTTTGTAGGGCAGCTCAGAGTAGAGGCAGGAAACATCTGGGCAGCTGCTGTTTGCAGCATTCTGATTGGTCAGAGTAGGAACACCCTCCTCAGGTCCTTCATACAAAAGTCAACAGAAGCTACTGCAGTTATAATGTAACTGAATATAAGTTAGCTGTGATACCACCCATTAAATGTTACATATTTCATGCAACCTATATAAAACGGTTGTCATAATTCAACAACGTTAAACATGCAACATGACCTATGTGCACAAGAACATTGCCATTTAACTTCTGGAAAGTGCTCTTTGTGCATTATAAATTAATGGTTAAAAACATGGTTAGCTCTACATACCTTCAGACCAGCCATTCTGCGCTTAGAACTGATGCAAGTTGCCGTTTAACTTTTCCAGGGTGGACTTAAGTGCGAGGCTCAAGCTGTGTGCTGTAGATGCCCTTGTTCAGCAAGTTCCACTGACCAGAGAGCGAGCAAGAGAGAGAGAGAGAGAGAGAGAGAGAGAGAGAGAGAGAGAGA
>JBBPCW010000001.1:8585513-8603164 GCA_037974425.1 Phenacogrammus interruptus
CCCCCCCCCCCCCCCCCCCCCCCCCCCTCTAAACCTAGAAAGACGCAATAAAGCTTAGCATAGCCTAACAAAACCCAGTCGTTCTTATTAACTTAGCAGGCCAGAATGAATGCAAAGCCTTGCTGCCATTGAGCGGCCCAGTTTGAAAACAAGCCTCTGCTGGCACGATAATGCTTTAGCCCAAGTCTGAGGAATGCCTCATTGAAACCTGAGCCCATGCATTGATGACTTAATCTTGTAAAGTGTGATATATAGAAAAAAAAAGAAAAGAAAAGAGAAAAAGAGAGAGCGCCATTCAGCCAGCGTTTAACTGTTCCCTGAAGTTAAAGTATTTTACTCGGCGCACAGCAGATGTGATATAATAAATATATAAATTTACTTCATTGCTAACGCAGGCCTGCACACAAGCGCTGTCGATCATAGTCCGGGCTAAACCCAGGGCATAAAGCCACTCTTTAAAGTGTACAGTCTCTTAGGTCGGTGCCATTAGTGGCTGTCGTCTAAAGTGATTTTTCAAGCACGGTATTTATGGAAATTGGCATTTGCAGTGATGAAATGGTGTAAAGGAGAGAGAGGGAGAGATGGAAAAGGGAAAAAAAAAAAAAAAAAAAACATCGTTCACCTGTCATTATAAACACATGGAACAAGCAGAGTGAGTCGAACACCGTTTTTTAACACGGGCTCCAACACAGCAGCCTTCAGACATCCCCCACTTCTTTGTATGTTCCTGGCAGAACAGTCTCCGGTTTCTTCAGTCCGGCGTCTGATCGAAAAACGGCTGAACGCATTAAACGGAAGGAAACCTATAGCTCTTTTGTATCACTTTATTTTACTCAGAGTATAAAACACAATCATTTAGTCACTCCAGCGGAGCTGTAATCAGGGTTCAAGACACGGAGGGAAAAAAAGACATACAGCGTAGATCCAACATCTAGAAGAACATACATGGAGAAGTCCCAACCAATAACATATAAAAGCAACGACTAATGTAAACCTCCCCAATCAGGCCTAGCTCAAACGGCCTCCTCGACAAGTGCACGGTACAGTTTAAGTGAACGTCCAATTGCTTCCAACTGCAGAAATCACTGGCCAAGTCTGTATCATTGGCTAATTGCCATGCTGTCAAGGACAAAGGGTGGTAGAGAGAAGTTATTACCCCTGATTGTTGCCTCCAAAATTTAGCCTCAGTGTGTAGTGGAATTGAGAAGGGAAGGCTGAGGGTGGAGATGTATTTTAAGGCCTTTAAGCTCTCTTCTTGTCCATTTTACCACCGATTCAGAGATCAATTAAGACCTGGATGGCAGGCTAAATGGCCGTGATGAAAGACGAGGGTCAGTGTGAGTGATAAGTAGCCAATCATAGCAGGGCCTGATGGCCACCTGTAGCGCTACCATCATCTCTCCTCACCTCTGACCTTAATTCACACCAGTGCAGAGGGTAGTCATATGGACGTGGAAGGGGGTTACAATACAAGCGCGGTCGTTAGAAACTGAAGTGGGAGGCATGCAATAACTGGAACATTCAATACATTACAAAACCATTATGTACACAGCAGTAAAAAAAATACAATTAGAGAAGCATTGGCCCAATCAACAGCAAAAAGGCTCAAAAACCTGAGGGCTCTGGCAGTGGCTGGATGGGCCAGAGTAGTTCATTTATGGTGAAAGGTCATCTCATCTTGTCCCTAAGGACTGAAGGGCTTTACTTCAGCGTAGTAAAGGCCTGGAAGAGCTTAGACAGGTTGACTTCAGAGTAGCTGCTGAAAGTCAGGACATGGTCCACCACCCCCTTCAGCTTTTTATACACATCTCTCTCCTTGTTCCAGCCAAACTTAAACTTCTCTGCAGACAGAACACAACAGAATATTTCAAAATGAATGCAAACACAACATATAAAAGCTGGGTTAACAGTCAATGGTTTAAAAATGGAAGTTTACTGAATGAAACACTGGTCCTGAAAAGCAACCAAAAGTCACTCCCCACTTGATTTCCGCTACATTATTCAGTCACAGCATGCAAACCTATGTATTTAATCCAGATTTAGATACTGATCGTGTCCTTGAAGAGAAGGACAAATAAACGTGGAGTGCTCAATTGCGATGTTTGAGAAAAGGAGGAAATGCAAATTGTCACCGTTTAAAAAAAACCTTGGGAGGTCGTGAAAGACCAATTAAGATAGACTTGTTCAATTCTATTGTATTAAGACAGAATGGATATTATAACCTTATGTTAGAGGCTCTTAATATTCTATATACACCTGGGACCTATTTTCAAATACATTTGAGGTAAAGTTTTCTAAAATGTGCTTCTGATCTAAAATTAGGCTAATTACGTGAATGTTTCCGACCATTCCATCATGGCCACGAGCACAACAATGAGCAAATCTTCACCACTGTTTTTTATAAAACGTTCTGATGAGAAATTAAAAGTAAAAAAAAAGAAAAATTCAAGTACATTTGCTACATCTGCTTTAAAATACACATTAATATATGTGTTTCATTATTCCCCATCAAAGAAACCTGAATGAAATAACACGCCTACAAGAAAACGGTCTGTTGGCAGGCAAAGCTGGGCAAGGCGATCTCTATGGAGTTGTGACGCGGGCAAAAAAAACCCCATCAGTTATAATATCGAACTCTGCTCTCAGACAGAAGCTTGGAGAGGTTTATCAAGTATCATTTCAAATGAAAGTCCCAAAGAATCGATAAGGCTGCAGTAATCCGGCGTTGTGTGGGTAGTATGGTGGTTTGAGGGTCTAGGTGCCTGCAGAAGTCTGCAGGCTAAATAGACTGCACTGCCAGGGAGCCATGGGGTCAGGCAATCGGGTCGATATCCTAGGTCATTTATCCCAACAGGAGGGCCTTCAATAACAGAGAGGAGATGATGAAGGAGCCATTGGCAGGCTAGCAGGACTGAACTGGAATTACAGACCGAGTCAAAGCCTTTAACCAAAGTCTTTTGTAAAGCCACGTCTTTGCACCCTAAAGCAGACAGAGAGGTTTCCACATCTCTAGGTATAAGCATAAATCTTTTATTGGGGAAAAAAAAAACGTACATGTAAGTGTGATAGGGGTCTGCTGGTAGTTAGCTGTAATTAATCGTGCAGTCAAAGCTGCAGCATGGAAAAAGCCATAGATGATGCAGAGGTGATCAAGCTGACGTGTCTGTGTCGCATTTTCTTTTCATGCTTTGGCAAGAATTCTGCTCCCCCCCTCAAACTAGGGCTACACAAGTATATCTTTCCATATCTCTATTCAGCCAGCCACATTTATTTATCTATCTGTCCATCTCTATATATACAGTAAACTTATATGCGGTTCCGCAGTCGCAGCTTCAGTCTCTCTCAGATTTTTTCTGAGAACCAAACTAATTGTTTGTGGAAACCCCTGCACATTTGCCGAAACTGAACATATCCTCTGCATTTTGTCTTTTGCTTTTGTGACGCCCGGGCCTCGTCTGCCAAGCCGCCTCGTCCTTGTGCTGATCGTTTATGTTTGGTCGGCAGCTAGCAAGACAACCAGACACCTGAACGGAATGAACCTCCGCTGCTCAGCGCCGTCCCAAACAAACAACCTGCATGAGGACGAGGCCCGGAAGTCACAGCTTTTTTCGTGGCAATATATAAATTTTCATGCATTTTAGTGCTAAAAACTATACATACACAGACATGTATATATGTATGTTGCTTATGTTTTGAATGGTAGCAGCTCAATACAGCTTTTTTGTTTTTTCATTAGGCAAATCTAGTGCCTAGTATTACTATTTTTCATATTTATTACATGATGGTTTGCAGGCAATACGAAAACTTGACATGAAAACATTACTGAGTGGATGGAGAGAATGATCACATAAATACCTACAAAAAGGCAGTGATGAGTGTTAACCTTTTCCTCAATCTCATTTGGAATTAAGCGATACTGAACTTCATAACGGAGTCAGAATTCTGGCATTGTGATGACACTACTGGTGAATTAGTGATATAATGCTGTTTAAGATTGGCATGCACTAGCTTGATTAAATACGTGTTGACATGAAAACTTTAAACGGAACAACCACAGTAACACTCAACCAGAGGTAAAAATAAAGATCCCACAAACATTTTTGCCCAGTTACTGTATATAAAATGTCACCACTGGATCTGAATTTCTCTAATTAAATAGAACATCAAATATATACAGTACTTAAATGTACAAAAAGCATCTTCTGTAGATATCTAAACCGCAATTTGAGTTATATTTTGCATAATTTGCATATTTGCTTTGGGAAAACATTACTTTGTTTCTACCCTGTTCTAGATCTGCATGTGTGTACATTCCAAAATCACATTACAAATTGAACACTGCATTGTGCAGCATCAGTTCACACTGCTGAACTACAAAAGGACAACATGTAGGCATCCCCATCACTGCCCAGACATCTTGTTCGCCCTCTCTGGGGTACAGATTTCAATCACACTCTGACTCTATTAGCAGGTCTAGCACAAACATAAGCCAAACTCCCCATGGGGACCAGGGGTTAAACACACAGGAGAGTGGTCCACACCAACTCTTCAGAGAAAGAGAGAGATGTGCACAAATATATATACACATACATACATCAGCTACACCTGCTGCCTTTATCACACATACATTTATCTCCACAGAGAGAACGAGAGAGCGCGCAGGAGCAAGTGTGAGAGTGAGAAAGAAAGAACAAGTAGGCTGCCACATGAACTAGAGCGAGGGGGAGAATACTATTTACCTGGGGAAAGAAAGAGAGAGGGAGGGAGAAGAAAGATGATGATGCATGATCAAGCGAAAGCAATCATGTCATCATTTTTGAAAGGTGGAAGAAAATAATTCTTTTTTTTTCCTGCTCTTTTTTTTCCACCCCTTTTCTCTTTCTCTTCTCCTCCTCCTCCTCTTCTTCTTCTTCTTCATTCTTCCCAAACCTCAATCATTGTGTAGGGAACGGATAAAAAAGAGCAACTTAAAAGCCACGAAGGTTGTCAGAGACCCCCGCTTTCCCTCTCGGCCCGGCAGGGGTCGTATTTAAAATAAATAGCATTTCGAAAGAGGGAGAGAGATGAGGAGAGCCGGTGAGAGAGGGGGAGAGAAAAAAAAAAAAAAAAAAGACAGGAGACATGAGCAAAAGAGGAAAAGGAACGAGAGAGAAACTGAGAAAGCAGAGTGAGGCAAGGCAGAGGAGGGAGAGCGAGAGAGAGCGAATGAGAGAGAGAGAGAGAGAGAGAGAGAGAGAGAGGGAGAAAGAAAAGAGAGAAGCAAGAAAAGACAGGAGGAGGCAGGGGTTGGCGCTGGCTGCCTCGTGACAGAGGAAGGGGTAAGCTAGTCCAGGGAGAGTGTATCAGCTTCCATGCGCTCTAACTAGGTGTAAATACAATAACAAGCATGTAATTAAGTGAGCATGATGAAGTTAATGGAGATCATACATTCCATTTGGGCTGCTTATGAATATTCTATTAGATGTTATCAGGCAGCTGGAATAGCTGTTAATTTAATCATCACTGCGAGCAGGGAAAAGTTCTTTGTGCGAGTGTAATTGCACAGAATGAATAATTGATTTGACAATCGCACCCGCGGATTTCCAGCAGCTCAAGGCTGGCAGAGCGCGGGGGAGGAGGGGCGGGGAGGGCGAGTGCTGTGCGCCCTGAAGAGGTTGCAGAGGAGATAGCCTGCAAATTGAGCATTAGCGGCACACTGATAAAGGACAATTTTTATTTTATCAATGCGGCAAAATTACATTACTGCGTGAGCATAATCACACTGCCCACACTTAAGAAGAGACAAGGGAAAAAGAGAGAGTGAGAGAGTGTGTGCACAAGCAAAAGAGAACAGGAGGTGGGGGTGGTTTTGAGCGGGGGGGGGCTATGAGAAGTAAAAGGATGACTAAAAGAGGAAATAAATTGCTCTTCATGAAAAGAATGAAATCAGGGTTCAACATGATTTGGAAGTCATTGATACGGGATATCTTAATATTTCAAAAAATGGAGAGAAAATGTTTTATTATGGAAGGACTCCTGCCGTGTGTGAAATTGCCTCCACATTTACCTCAGTTGCTGCAATCAGGCGGACGACTGTGGTCTACATGTAGATCAGATTCTGAGTCTGCATCTAAAATGTCTCTCGCTCCAGACGCGCAAACGTGGCAAAAGAAAGCACCCCACTTTCACTGTGTGTGCACACAACGCGTTGCGTGTAACTCTATGGCTTTTTAAAACCCAGCTGAGAACACTGATGAAGTCGGCCAGCAATGGCTCGGATGGGCCTTCAGCAGTCGGGATGCTTCGTGTCCGGAGACAAATCACAGGCCTGGATTGGGGGTGGGGGGTGGGGTGGGGTTCTTGTGGCCCTCTCTGAAATAAGCATAGGCTGCTAACGGCTAAGACGCTAACCTGATGAATGGTGTGATTTACCACAATTCCACCATACCGAGTGCATAGTAAGAGACGATCAGCCGCAGTCATTTGAATCAAACTGCAGAGAAAGGAAAAAGAGGCGGAGAGGAAGAAGGAGGGGGGAAGGAAAGGAGGGGGGGGAAAAGAGACAATCTAACTCTTACTTTGCTCTGCTAAATCTCTGGGCAGTACATACTGCTGGCAAATGTTCTTTTCCTCCATTTCTTTCTTTTTTCCCTACCTTGTCCGAGAATAAAGAGGCAATTTCCATCAGTTTTTCCTCGCAGGAGGAATCAGATAATCTAGAGAGGAAAATACGGCAAATGGGCGAAGCGTCGGCCCGCAATTTCATCATCAAGCAACAGCTGGAGCGGCTGTTTGCCGAACCGCAGCGCCACCCCTGGCCAGAGAGAAAGAAATGAGCCTTTGGGCCAATCAGGCCGGAGACTCCATCAGCCGGTGAGTAAGTTTAATGTCTCTCTGGACTTAACTCCCCAAAGACTGACCAGTGTGCCCATTTACCCAGGCCCATTGTTCGCACGGCTGGCCGGAGTCCCAGAGGCTTGAGGCAGCCTCGAGGATCGCCTCCCTCACCTCCGGCCCTCGTGTCCAGCCGCCCCCTTCTCCCTCTCGCTCCACCTCCCAGCACTGTACAGCTGCAGTTATCTAAAGCGCCACAATAACAGCAGAGCCGACAGAATGAGGGGGAAGATTGGTTTTTCTATTGTGCTGCCGAGCTGGCATAATGCCCACTTTAAAAGCAATTCCTCGCTCATCAGAGACAGACAGAAAATCTGCCAGATACGACACTAAACGTCCAAGGTTGGGGGGGTGTGTGCGGGGTGGGAGTGGGCCGGGGGGTTTTGCGCGACTTCAGTAAAATTACACATGACCGAGAGTGCGCACTCGCATGTGTTTGCCTGTGTACTGCAAGGGGCAGCTGAAAGTTTCTAGAACTGCACTTTATTCCATCATGTCTACTACACTGGCGCCTTTCTATCAGTGCCGCTCTAGCCCGGAGCTCAACCCTACGCTTCTTCCCATTGTGTACCGGTGGCTGGAGTAAATGGGCTGGACCAAAAGGATATATCACTGCCAACTCAACAGCAGAGTAAACCACAAACCTCAAAAAGAATCTTCACTCTGCAGAGGGGAGGGAGAGGGAGGAGGGCAAAAATAGGGGTCCCATCGGACCGTGTGGAGAGAAAGGAGTGTACAATGCAGATACTTGTAGAGTCAATATGAAATAAATCAAGGTGTTCCACTTTAATTTTATTTAATAAAAACAAGACCAATTCTGAGACGCATCTTTTAAAGAGAACAGAGTGTTTATTATCCACTAGTGTGCAGCGCTAGCTCAGAAAACGTTGTTGACTGTGTTCAAAATCCAGGCAATACAACCTTGACCACAGATGGGTTGTGTCAATATATATGTGAATACATAAATGATAACCAAACTGTCTCAATACATACATTTCATTTTGGAAAATAATTGACTATTCTGTAATACATTTTCACTTTAATACATGAATGGGACAAAACGCCAAAAATTATTAATTATTGTTGCTATTATCCTCAACATTACTCCATAGTGGTATTACTATTTTTTGCACTTTACCGTAATAGTAATGATGATGAAAAATCACAGATCATTTGAATACCAAGATGCATTAAAAAGCTAGGGTTCCTGTCCAACCTGAACAGTTTACTGGCTCAAGAACTGCAGCGGAAAGTGCAGAAGTTACGGCATATTTTTTGAAGGGGTCAACTCCAATCAGTAAACCAAAAATGCCTAATCTTGGAGCATAGGCTAAACTGAGCCACAATGGGTTCAGCACACAGAGGTCGCCCCTGATAAGCTAACTCCGGTTAGCTTTACATGTATATATTTAACTAAAACCAACAAAGATGGTGCTAGGGGAGCTCCAGTTTCACACAGACTGTAGACTGGAAGTGCTCCATCTAAACCAATTGCTAAAACCACCATTTATTGGGTCATTACATAAAGAAACTCTCCAATGGTCGACATGGCAGTCATTTATAGATGTTGGAAATGACACCAAGAGTAGTGCAAGCTAATACACTCAGCATAAGACTCAATGCCCCCAACATGGCAGAGGCACACCTGGGGTCTTAATCAAGACCTGAACCAGGTAAAGACAGTACCAGCCACCCAGCCCTGTAATTTCACCCCTAGACCCCGCTAAGCCCTGTGGTTTGTGATATAGTAATGCACAGTATTACAGTGATGGGCCAAGGTTGGGGGGGAAGGGTGATGACAACTTAAAGGCTATACTTTAGAGCTGTGTATAAGATGTACATCCAGGAGCAGTCCACTAATCCCAACCAGACCAACAAGAGAGGGTGCGTGATAAAACTGCCCAAGAGAATCACAGATATACACTGAAACATTATTGATAGTTTATGATTGAACTGAATAATAAAAAATAAACAGTGTAGATTACAATAATGGTTCTATACTAGACACAAAAGCTAGGTTTATGTTTTATTTGGTCTTTCAAATACCAGTTTCACTCTCATGAATAAAGATATTAGGTACCACCTACATGTTTATAGCGATTATTTTGTATGTTGCTCAATTGGATCACGGCTTTGCAATTTCAAGGCAGTTGCGATACTATATGACACTAATCACTGCTTCAACCTTCATCCTCTACAGTTTTCATAGCCATAGTGGAATTAATCTGCAGGTCTTTTCATCGATCTGGATGTATCTAAAATGTAAACTTAGAGGTCCTTACAGATGGACTGAAACCGTTTTTTGCATGATATTTACATCATTTCATGCTTGTATCTGCAACCAAATTAGTGTTACTAGTCAAATGCACTCTACAAAACATCTGAACAGCAGGATTCAGCATTCAGCTTAAGTGAGAAACACAGACTGGCAGGATGTAAGTAAACCTAGCGAAAATGTCTGGACATCAGCCTCAACAATCAAACTTGTAAATGTTTACATCTAATCTCAACCGGTGGAAATCAGGGGTAGAGGAATAAACAAAAATCACTCCTCGAGGAATTAGAGGTAAGGTGGCAGTGACAGGCAGAGCAGTTGTCAGAACTCCGAAAATTGGCCACAATTACTCAAAGAAACAACAGTAGCGAAAAGTAGAGAAATAAAAATTCCAGAGAGAAGCCAAGTCTATAATCATGTTAGGCGCCCCTACACCCGCCATCCCCCTCCAGACCCACTCGGCTTGCTTCATGTTCTGAGTGGTCATCTATTGATTACACATTATATTTATCTACGCTTCTCGCTCTCGCTCCGGACCTCATTGGCACATGTAGAAATAAATAAATAAATATACAAGTCTGTTCCAAGAGGTCCTTTTTAATCAAGTGACATCAATCACAGAGGCTGGCGGGTAAGTAGCCGCGGCTCGGCTAGCTTCGGCCGCGCTGGGGCTGGATCCTCCACTGGGCCGCTGGAAATATATGCTCCATGTCCCATTATTTATGAAGGCCTATCCTTTCGCCTTCTCGCCAATTACTCTCCCTATCATTTTCCAAAATCTAAAAACTGTTTTCAATCAACACAGCCAACGCTATTACTGAGTGCCTGCCGGCCCTGAGAGGAGGCTTTTCTCTCTCTCCCTCTCCCGCAAACTGATTGGAGCGCTTTGCATTCCGCGCCGCTCTGTGATTGAATCCGTCGCTTGAATTAGGGCTGTCGACTCGAGGAGCTGCACATCCTTAACCCAACCCCCCCAACCCCTTGACCGCCTCCAGCCTGTGTGAGCCATGTGAGATGTGCAAGAAGCGTGTGTGTCTGTGTGCACCTGTGCGGTGCACCCAAACGTGCATGCTTCTAGACAGATTTAAAAATGGATGCATGCCTGTGTACGGCTTGTGTAAGAAATGCAGGTGCGCTCGTGTTCTTACGTTTGTCGTCCACCTTGGTCAAGGCGTAGTCCCAGTCAAAGATGAACCTGTAGAAACTCAGCTGGTTGTACAGTGCCTTCTCAGAATACTGCAAAAAGAGCACACACACACACACACACACACGATAATTCATGGAGCAATCGGAAAAAACGTGTCAGAACTGCTGTATCATGGATCTGCCAAAGTCAAAACTCAATACAAAAAAAGGAATGCGCCACAATACGTACAGCAGGAAAGAAATTGTTATGCATTGCTGCTTTTTTCACATATTCTAACAAAGTGTCAAAAGTCTTTCGACAAAAGACGCCTGCTGGAAAAACACCGGTCACACTTTGAGCCAGGAACATAGTGTTTAAGTGCAGTGACAGCCATACCGTCAATACAGTAAGTGTTGCATAGTCAGTGCGAGCTCAAATTCACACTTGCAAATCCTCTTCAAACTGTTTAGTGACGCTGTGGTGGTCGATTATTCAATCGCTCATTCACGTTAGAAGAGAGAGGGAAAAAAAAAAAACAATTAGCTATAATCACACTGATGTTTACCTCACATCGGTTAGTACTGTTTTTTTCCCCCTCTCTCTGGGGAAAATGAAAGGCTGGAGCGTAATGAGATTGGTGCAATTCAATCAGGGAAAGCTGGAGAATCACCTGCGTTAATTACAGCTGGAGAGACAGGTAGTGTTTGTCATATATTCTCCACTGTCACAGACAGAGGCAAACACTGTCGTTCAGGCAAGCCCCAAGTTTAGAGTCATATAAGCTGTAAAATCTGTCTGATTGGCCAAAACTAGGCACCGCATCACCCCCCCTCCCCTTCAGCTCCACAAAAGCAGGAAACAATCTGTTTGGTTTGTAAATGCTGCTCTAATTGCCGTTGGCCACGTGTCTGCCTGCCAGAAGTGCTCAGAGCGAGAGAGAGAGCGGGAGAGAGAGAGAGAAAGAGAGAGAAGAGATCAACTCTGAAATTACCTCGAAATTACCTACTTCATAATAGTTTGTTTTGATAAGGCATTGTGTGTGGAGCTGATGAACAACAGTGGCTGTCAATTTGATTAGCCATTATACTTTTATGTTAATTGCCATTATTGGGTCGCAGTCTCTCCGAGTCACCATAGAAGCCAGGCAATGTGGGCGCTGGGAGAGAGAGAGGGAGTGCTGCGGAGGGAGTTTAGTGAGGGGCTCTCTTCAGCAGACAAGCTTTTAATTGCCCTCCACAGCTTCCGATGAGCCCAGCAGCTGTTGACCCATAATGCACTAGCTGGTCAACAACCCTGCCCGTCGATTCAGCAATGCAGCCATAATGGAGCCGCCGTAACCAGCGCCAGCGCACGGCCGGCTTGGCACGCGCACACAAACCCTTTCTACTGAATAAACATGTGTGTGCATTTCAAATCGCGCTGGCCAGCCTATCTGGGCCAGTATGGGATTCAGTATACCGGCAGCATAGCCCACCAGAACACACAATGGTAGGGGTGGGGTCAGGACCAACTTCACAGCTCCACTGACAGGTGTCAAAGAGGCGTGGCAAGCGTATCGTCAGGCGTTATTCAATTTAGACTCTTGCCCCCCCCACCATCCGCCCTGTTCTCCCCAATCCATGGGCGCACACACACACACACCTCCCTTGGCGGCTTTGCTCGGCTCAGTGCTTTGTTCCTGTACTGACACCATTTCAATTTTCACCACAAATCTGCAGCATTTTCGGCCTGAGTGACTAAGGAGCAAACCAGCTGTGAAATTGCCTCTCCCCCGAGACGCCCCTCCCCACAGCCCCCCACCCCCTGATAAAGCCATGGCGGTGGCGAAGCACTTCCCCTCGCCATGCCGTCGAACCATCCGCAAAACCCTTGGCCCAAAACTCGGAGTAGCAAAACATATCAACAAGGTGCTAAACCACAGTTAAAAGATCCTACGATGCCACGTACACAACGACAGCATCCTTCAGTTACTCATTGTATAGACTTGTATAGAATTGGCATGTCAGTGAGTGTTTTTGCATATGGCTCAAGCCAAGTATGGACTTGAAGAAGGAGTGAAGAAACAGTGTCAAGAGGTTATAACGGTATAGCGGCTATACGTAAGAACTTATAGAAACGTGGCTTCAGTTCTACAGGAAAACGGCTCCTCTCCCTATTCATGCAGATCTCTGCAGCTGCAGCAGGGGAAAAAAAAGCCAAACAGTTTTGATGAGGCTTAACACAAAACGCTCCAATTTGAGTTAATTTTAATGGGCCGAGCTGAAAAAGGAAGGCGATCGGCATCACAAGGTTTCATAATGAGTCAATATATGTAAATCTTTACAAGGCAAACACAGTGGGAAACAAAGACATTTAACTGAAGCGCCAGTTGATGTCTCCACTTTTTTGTGCGCATAATTTCTCCCCATTGAAAGGTATAATTGCCTGCTATTTGAAGATATTCATGCTCAATTTTTGAAATTAATTTCAATTGGGGGGAAATGTAGAAATGTCAGCTCCCTTGAAAGGGATTTGATTTCAATTATCCTTGCTCAAAGGACTGTGATTTCCAAATACACTTAAGCAAAATTATGACAAGAATTTTTGTTCCCAGAAATTCAGTGTTTAAAGAGCGATTAGGCGATAAATGGACTGGCTTTGAATTGAAGTGAATGCGCCGGTCTCCATCTGAAAGGCACTCAATTATCCCTGATTGCTCCCGTTATAATGTATCAAATAGAGATACCTGCTATTGCTGTAATTTGTGTGAAAATTAACATGCTGCAATTTCCACTAGAGGGAAAAAAGGAAGCCCTAATGGGTGCCTGAACGTACATCAATAAAACGGAGAGAGAGGGAGGGTGAGCGAGAGAAAGAGAGAGAGAGGAGAAAGAGAGCGGGGAGAGAGGAAAAAGAGAGCGAGCGAGAGAGAGGGCAAAAGAGAGAGACACATTGTGATTGAGGAAGAAAGCAAGGGAGGGGGAAAAAGAGCAGTGGTAGAGAAAAGGAGAAAAAAAAGAGCACAAGAAAGAGAGAAGAAGAAAAAAAATTTAATTTACTGAAAATATTACAAATTGCACCTGTATATAACTCCTCCAAATTACTGGCCAATCAGTCTAGGGTGCCCATTACGCTTCCATTTAATCTGGATACAATGGTGGTCGATGTCTCTGTGTCCGTGGAGACGAGAGACGAGGCGCATCGCTGACAGGCGAGCGGCAAACCTCGGAGCGACAGAGGGACGGGGAAAAGGGGTGAGGAAGTTAATGTTTTATTCAGCCAGCAGTTTAAACTGCCATCTCACCAGGCAGAGAAGGGGACGCCTAAGTGGCTATGGTGACAAGAGAAATTGTCCTTTTGGGTTTCAACCTGTCGCCACAGAACCAGACGCAGAAATCAGCAGCTGGAGGGAGGGAGGGGGTAAATGGGGGTGGGGGGTTATGGGAGGGGGGCACTGGACAAAAACAACAAAAAGGAGAGAGAGTGAGAGAGAGAGAGAAAGATGCAGACACAGAGTAGAAGGGGGCATACAAGGGCATAAACGGAAAAAGAGCAGAAGTCTGTCTGTGTTGGTCAAAGTTTTTGACTTGAGGCACACCCTCCACAAGTGATCCCAGGATTAAGTGGGTGTGAAAAGAGAAGATTTGAAAACCATCCCTTAAACCTCTCTCTTTCTCGCTCATACGCACACACACACACCCTCGGCGGTCTCTGTGGCAGACGAAAGAGGGCCAGGTCCAAAGCTGTGTTGGAGTTTAGTACGGCGCTAATTCATATCAACTTGCTTATTAAAGAAAGTGCATTGTTCTAGGCCACAGACCAGAAAACAGGTCTCAGCTAAACAGCCCAGAGGGAAAAAAGGATGAGTGGGAGGAAAAAGTGGGCTAAGGTCTGAGAAGAGGTTTAGACCTTTCATCACAGTGAGCTCTCTCAGCAAGCAAGGCTTTCACTGGCTCCACAGCGCCATCAGCTGGTCAAATGTGTGCTGGTGTCAGCGAGCTGGGATAGAGACATACCTCCGGCTTGAGAGTGGACTTGCAGCAGAGTGGACACATAGGGCCCGAACGGGAGAATGCCACGGGCAGCCGACGAGTGCGGTTCCGACAGGCTTGATCCTCACACAGCAGCCAACCCTGAGAGAAAGAGAGAGAAGGGGGGAAAAAAGGGAGAGCATTTAAGTGCAGTTAGGAGAAATGAATAATTCTGTCAAATTTTCACATCAATCCCCCCCTTGGGAGCTGAGTGTGGATCATCAGCGACGTGTATTGCCCCTGGCTTTCCTTTGCCAGTGCCGCGTGGGGCCGTGTGGGGCCTGGGACAGGTGCAGCCGCCCCCCACTGGCCCTGCCTGCCTCTTCCCCTGTCATTAGAGCAGGGGCCGGGGCTAATGTGGGTAATGCCCTGCTAATGACAGAGCCCCCTCTCACCTCTCACCCCAAATAAAGCGCTCACCCTCGCACCTGTCCCCCACAGCATTAGCAGCACGTCGCCCTCCCTGCCTCTCTGCGGCCACAGCGATGGAGCCGTGGCAGAGGAAGTTGAAAAAAAAACTTGCTTGAACTGCTGCATAAGAAAACCATCTAATACGATTTTTAAAAATGTTCTTTCCGGAAAACACCATTCACCCTTTACACTTTGTGAGCATTTTGTAAGAACCACGAATGGTAAAAGCCTTTTAAATCTCTTTGCTGCAAGCTCAGAGCATCAAAACAGACGGAGAGAAAGGAAAAAGATGGCACATCAGAACAAGTGATTTACTGTCCTTTTCATAGTGACTGGATTGTTTGAGCTGAAAAACTAACATAATTTAGTAGAAAAGTTTGTCAACCACCAGAGGGGTTGACTCTAGCCATATATGTGTAGACCTAAAAGGGTGCAAATCTCTGACCTCGCTCAGATAGAGCTTCTTTAAGGAACCAATTCAGTGCAGAATTAAACCCAAAGTTGTAACACAATTCGATTAATGAAACTTTTAATTAATGAGAACAACAAAACAAAAATCAAAAAACAAGCGTTCTAAAACAGATGCAGCTGATTCACCACCTTCAGTCTGAGGCCTCCTGACGCATTCACACATTTACATGCTTCTGAAGCGCCTGAAAGCAGGAGTTTCCTACTTAAAGCAACACCCTTAACAGGCCTGTTTACACAACAGGACTGTAGTGTGTGCGCTGCTAAGCGGCTGTGTGCTTTCCAGTTGCACAGCAGATGCCAGCTTCGTCGCCGTAGAAATATTCCCAGTGACAGAAATGCAGAAATCAATGACATAGGAAAGGAAACAAAAGGTAACGTCACTAACCTTCATTACTGTAGATACACACACAAAGCAGAAAGCAGCGAGGAGAGACAGAAGAAATGAGTATGATAAAGGCGGTAGACAAAGCGAAAGCGCTTCCTGTTCTTTCCCCATCCACAACGGCTAATTTGCTCCCATTTCCTGTGTTCTGATTAATTCTGGAGGGTCACTTTCGAGCTTATCGGTCTTGCATTGGGGCCTTGTTAGAGCCAGAGATGGGCCTTATCGCTCACCTGTGCTGTCAAACACACACACGCGGAACACTGGCATTGTTCATTCCTCAGAACATTATCAGAATAAACAGTCCGTTTGAATTTTTCAATTAATCTCATATGGCTGGCATTTTGTGTGGTGGGCCGATGTTATTTGGATAATTAGCAGCGAGTCTTGGAGCTGTTTGGGTGCGGTGGGGGGCACAGAGAGTGTAATTGAATCCTGACATATGTGAGCTGTTTGGTTTTCATTTCGAGGAGAGCGACGGTGTTATCACCCCTCTGTTTGCCCTAAGGCCCTTTTGTGCTCCAGGAGGCCCAAGACTAAACCAACAGAACAGTTCCCATGGACCAGAGGAGAGAGACGGCGCAAGGTGCATTCTTGCCATGAAAATTCACACTTGGTGACAGTATCATCATTCTGACTGTGATATCACTCATTAGGAGTGAAAAAACCAAGGGTACTAGTAGTAACTACTTAGTAGCACGTACTAACTACTTACAACTGTTTAGTAATAAGCAGTAACTAACTTAGTTACTCAAGCACATTTCTGACTACTTCAATGTTCCTTGGTGTTTAAGTTCATTATATTGTAGTAAGCTGTAAGAATATGCGAAGAAAAGCATAATTTTCTTGGCAAATAACACCAGGTTGCCCAGCTCTTTTCAGAATCACATTGACAGAAGCACATTTATCTTAATAATGGCATCATATCACCCACCACTGGCACTCATCAACAATTCAGGTCGTCTACAGCGACACCAACATGAAACAGAGCACGGCTTCACCCAAAATGACTATGTGAGGAACCCCACACACACGCACACTGTGCGTAAGCTGTGTTTGAAGTGTAGACTTTACCCATTGTCCTGAATTCTGAATTGCTACTGAAGGGCTGGTATAGAAAAGGGAGCAAGAGGGAAATTACTCAAATGCCCTGTTGCTCCATTGCACTTGTTCACTGACCCACAAATCTTCATTTCAAATTAGCGCCGTTTAGAGCAGTTAGGTGCCATGTAACTCAAACACATGTGACATCTGAGGACAGCCATTAAACAAAGAGAAATCAACAATCGCCATGCGGAAATCAACCTCCACGGTGAATTAGGTGCGTGCAACATGCAATTGATTCAAGCGTCTGCTGAAATAAAGGAAAGAAATAAATGAAATAAGATAGACACTAAAACTAACATCAGTATCGCGAACAGCGTGATAAACGTACAAACAAATGAAAACCGGTGTTCGTTTTCCATTTAGCGTCCTTTAGAAACCTGTGTAACGGAGAAAGAAGCAGAAGAGGGAGAAAAAAAAGAAAACCAAAAAATCAGGGAGCAGCAGAGAGAAAAAAAAACATCTAATTGAAACACTAAGAGCTGGCTTCAAGTGAGAGAGGCAGGATAAAGCCTCATAATTGCATAATTATACCAGTCGATACCTGACACAGTGAATACAGCCACTTCTGCAGACGTCAAATGAGTTCCACATAATTTAACCAAACACTGGGCAAAGCCCGAGGTCCATGGATCAGAGCAAGTCACTGGCAGGGAAAAAAAATAAGAAAAAAGCTTCTGTTTTCTGCTTCTCTCTCTTTCTCGATTACAAACCTCTACTAATATATTTAATCCTCTTTTTTTTTAATGCTAGGATTACTGTTTCAGCTGCTACAGAGGAATTCAAAACACCAAGGAATGAATATACATAAATAAAATGTATATTAGATACGTATGTGTTTTATATACACCCACACACAAACATATGTACAAACATATGTATGTATACATATAATACACAAATGTATAGTACACACACGTGTGCTATACTTATACACACATACGCACCTATGTATACTACACAAGTGTGTGTGTGTATATATATATATATACACACACA
>JBBPCW010000001.1:8603563-8620207 GCA_037974425.1 Phenacogrammus interruptus
CACACACACACACACACACACACACATATATATATATATACATATACATATATACATATACACATACACATATACATATACACATACATATACATACATACATATATATACATATACATATACACATATACATACATACATATATATATATGTATGTATATATACACACACACACAAACATATACACACACACACACATACACACACACACACACACACACACACACACATATATATAGTTTATGGACACAGTGGAGATATGTAAAAGTGACACAGACAGACAGACAGACACACCTGCGATTACAGGCAGCAGCGTAAAAGACCCTGAGACAACAGCTTTGCTCGGGCTTTGTACTTCAGTAATCAACAGATGTACTTAGACACCTCAGCTCAGGCACCACAGAGAAGCTGAATGGGCAAAAAAGCGTCCACTTTGTACATCTTCGCCTTAATCAAGCCTTTTCTATTCAGCAATTTGACCTTTTGTTCAAAACAGGATTATCACCCCCTACCCCTACCCTTTTTAAAAAAAAATTTATTTATTTATTTGTTCCTTATCCCCAGCCAGTTACCAGGGGCGACCCGTGCGACAAACATAATTGCAATAATTTGTTAAACGCCATGGCAACCCACATTAGAAAGGGGGTAAATACGAGTCTGTGCTGCACTCTCATTTTGCAGAAGACGCCAGGAGTCAGGGAAGGGATGACAAGCAAAGAAGGGCTGGGGGGTGGGGTGGGGGGTAGGAGAGGAGCATGTATTTGCTTTGTCTCCAAAGGGTCTGCTTTATTGATAATGGTGGTGGGCTAAAGGTGGACGTGGCAGTAATTTTGTCGGTGATTAATGTCTCGCTGGTGTTCTGCGACTAAACTCAACAAACAGCGCAGACTTCCAATCTGTAACCATGTAAGCCCCTAAGTCCCCCCTCACTCCATTACACAGCCTAGCTTTCTCTCTCTCCATCTCCGCGAACAAACAGCTCTATTTGAGCTCTCCCCTCAGCTGAAAGGAATCCTTAATTACACAATATTACCCCTCTTCATTGCTACCAGTGTGGGAGGGGACGGCAGGGCCGTGTCCGCCGAGTCTGAGCCCTGAGCTGACAGGGGTGTTAGCATTCACAGCCAGCAGCTGTTTTACACTTACTGACAATGGGGGCCACAGGCACAGGGCCCACTGAGGGAGGTGGCTACATTCACACAACTAATTGATTTCTGCACAGCACGGTGGGAGAACACCCCCCTCAACAGCCCTTGCTCCCTCACACTCACACACACTCTCTCTCTCTCTCTCTCTCTCGTTCACTCTCTGCTGCTGCAGCCTGTGCTCGGAGATGATGACTGCTAATGGAACATTCATAAAGCCTTAATCAGCCTCTCTGAACCAAAGTGTCGCTCAGCATTCCACAATCCAGCCGGCATTCCTGAACCGCCTGAAAAACTCCAGCAACAAGACCTAGACATCACTTCACAACTCCCTTAACACAGTCAGATCTCAAAAATGGAAACAACTCAATAGAATAAAATAAAACAATTTAAATTGTATTACATGTTAATACACCAAGAACTCCCCAATCCTCAAGTAGATCTGGACTACTGCTATGGATGTGCTCATCATGAAATTTTCAAACAATGTAAAGAGACATATTCAAATAATATGCATACCTCACACAGACAATTGTTCACTAAACTGCATATCCTCTGCATTTTTGCTTTTGTGGGGTCCGGGCCTCGTCCACCATGCCCCCTCAACCTCATGCTGGTTGTTTATGTTTGGGTGCAGCGGTAAGGCAGACAGACACCTGAACAGATTGGGCACTCCAAGTAGCCAATCCGAGAATGCAAACCAGAATTTCTACAGCTCGACCGTTCTTGTGTTTTTCGTTTTGTTCTTCTTAAAGCCCTGTATTTTTATTACAGTTAATAACATTTATTTATTACTGTATTTACCTGCTTATACCAAAGAAAACGCCAGCACATACCAAAGAAAACCACATGTGCATGAATTACGGTACGGTCTATACAGGGCCAACATCGGTATTTTACATTCTAGCACTGCGGGAGACAGCAGTCCAGTGTAACCTGTATAGAATGAATACGAGTTAAGCTTTACATTTTCTTTAAGGGTAATGTATCAAGCAAATGAAATGAAAGTGTTTTGGGGGCACATTTGGAGGCATATTTAGGGTTTATACTATAAAATAGGCATTTTTAGGCATTGATTTTTACCACTTTACAACATTGGGGGTTTTCACTACACGAGGGTGCTCGTGGAACATCATACATACATACAGTCACATGAAAAATACGCAAAAAATAAAAAAAATATGCATTTAATGTGGTTCATTACAGGGCGATTGTCAGAGCACACAGAGGTAGAAGTCTTTGAAAGAACACTTTGGGAAAGACACAGCTTTTTAAAATCTCTTTAGGATTTTTAAAAAGAGACCTATCTTACTAAAAGTACGTTTTTTTTGCACCATTTTGACAACCAACCATTTCACATTGTTTTACATGCAAAAACCAATGGTCCACAGTTGGTAAATTTCCCTGTTATTCCATTTGTGATTTTCGAGTAGCATTTTGCTAGTATTTTCATTACTTGGTTTGCCCATTCTCAAACCCATTTCCCATTTAAATTCCCTGCTATCTGCTATAACTTTCCGATATGTTTTTAACACAGTACATAACTTGTAACACAGGCTTGCAACTGCACTGACCATTTCACAACAAATGGCTGGGTAACAAGAGATAGATAAAATTTGAAATGCATGACAATATTTTAACTTCAAATCAAAATACCACACGCAGCGCTGCATCATCCAGCCGTAGCAGATGTCCAAACCCAATATACCGTCACTGATCCGAGCTGGGGCACACCACTCAACACAGCAGAGTGTGATTAACCCTGTCAGTCAAACTTTCCACAGGGGGAGAATTAGACACAAACATATCAGAGCTCTTTACATTGGTCCGGTATCTGAACATTTGTCACACAGCCAGAATCCACATAACAGCCACAGCTTTAAAGCGGAATGGAAGTGGGGAAGGAAAAAAAAATTAAACCCATTTGTAGCGCAGCGGGAGGGGCAGCTGTTTGGAGGAATACTCGGAGGCGCAAGGCCGCATCTGAAATTCAATAAAGGACTGCAATAAACAAACAGCATGTGTGAGGTGAGCTCAAATTAACCTGCGTTAAGTCCTCACAGAGTGGTCAGGAACAAAGTCTCCACCACAGCGTCTGAGTCACACTCCACTGTTTCTCAAAGACAGCGGATAATTCAGGAACACTCGCACTTAACAATCCTAACAAAACACTAACCATTTCAGCTATTCCGCACACCAGACAGCAGAAGGAAGCAAACAGCACCCTCTCTACATATTACACTAGGGCTACACAATATATTGTTGGTTAAATTCGGCATCACAATCACGACCTTTACAATACTGGTACCTCTATCGGCTGCAATTTGTAGACACTATCTTTGCCGATGATATTTTGCATGCTTGGTAGATTTGTATCTTGCATTTAACCAAATTCATTTTTCATTCATTCCCAAATTTAACATAAATCTTAAACTTAACCTGGTACTAACCCTATCTCTGTCACTGTTTATTAACCAACATATAAAACCATCAGTGATCTATAGTCAGAAAAAAGGTTTATTTATATCTAAACAACTATAAATAAAAAATATTGTAATTATAAAAAGACTCCAGCATTAGATTTATGCAACTCACATCTATGTAAGACCAACACTACAGAACAATAAGTTGTGTGATGGAGTAAACAAAAAGTATGTCATACTTTCTATCAGAGCACTCCAATTACGGCTAACAGGGAGCTGGAACTCACATCACAATTATGTATATCCATCCATTATCTAGCCCTTATTCCTGCATTCTGGGTCGTTTATAATTATAAAAACATCTGAAGCTCCTGCTAAGTGCTCTGGCTATATTTCACTTGTATATTAATGTATGACATCTGATTTGCTTTCAATAAGGTAACTATTAAACTGAAATAGTCAAATATTAGACTGTACATTTCAAACACAGCTAACTGTGCAAGACTGCTTAAAGCAGTTTAGAAATACAAACATAATAAAACCTCATTATACCAAGTTAATCTTCATTCAACAGAACCAAAACCTAAAGGGTCAATTTAAACAGAAAAAAGTAGGAACACAAAGAGGAGGAGGTCTGGACATCCCTGTTATAGCGTAATATTCGTATCAGTTTAATCTCAACAGTGTTTGGTCTTCACAGTGGCTGGACTGCATTTTCCCACTTTAACCATCTGGAACACAAATGCTGTGATTGAAACTAAAGTGAGCAGGACACAGGGTTCATACTCACACTGTAGTACTTCCGGACGTGTCGTCGGATGTCCAGCAGCAGTTTGTTGCTGATTTGGACGTGATGTTCCAGGGGGGATCCACTACAAGGGATGTGACAGCAGCGTTTCAAACTGGGTTCTGTAACACTCCCCTGGGGACAAAATAAATAAATAAATAAATCACATGTTTAGCGCAAATCTACATCTGTCATTTTCATATTAAGTATTTGAATTCAAAGAACAATTAAAACAACTGAACTTTTAAAGGGGCGCCATATGCAGTATTTCCTGAGGTTCACTTGTGTATATTACGTGCCAAAATCAATTATAATTCTTATATATTAAATTGTTTTCCACTTTCTCTTTATTGCTGAAAATGAACCGTTCACTGTGTCATTTTTGTAATTAGGAATGGGCAAAAAAGCAAAAACAAAAACTCAAGGCTCTCTATGAAATTTTGAGGATACATGTCACATGTTTTTCTGATTTCTAGGGAGTTAGAACGAAACAGTGCCACATTTAGTGATGTTTTCCTCAATGTTTCTTCATACTGCACTGCACTACATCCAACAGGATTCATTATACTCACTTATTAATAAAACACAAATTTGGTTGGTGTTCTTTAAGTACTGATGATACATACAATTGAATTCATCATATGATAGGATAAATATCATCTACCTCCCCAGTCCTACATAGAAACAGTGTGAAAATCTAATTTCCGTTGTAATGACCCAAATATAGACCGGGAAGATATCAGTAAGTTTTGGAACGCCTTATTTATTTATTTATTTATTTTTAAAACACACTACAAATCCTCATCAAAAGTGCAAGCAATGTGAGCTTTGCCCCATTATATGGCCTTATAACGCAGCAAAAAAAAATGATTTAATAAATCGGGCCCGATTTTGGCTGGTTGTCCCAACAAACTGCACATTTGAACTTTGCACAGTCCAATTCCCAGAAAAGCAATGTGGTATACAGGACGAGGAAAAAGTAAAACAGAAAAAAAAAAGAAAAGTGCAAATGTGTTTTGCCATTAACCTTTTAGCCACTGCTTTGGATGACAGCAGAAGAAAAGCCCTGCGTGTTGCTTGTCTGATCTAAAGGCCTTAGCAATGTATTCGGCACGTAAAAGCACTCAGTGCTCCCATTGATGCATAAAGAAACCAACTGTGATTAAACAGTGCACCTCCATATCCCTTCACTCCACAGGACCTACGGTCTCTACCGGAGCTTTCTGTAGCAGTCATTACCAACATATCTCAAACAGGCCGGACCACGGCTGGAGCGAGGGCGTTAATGCGTCAGCGCACTAACTTTCACTCTCCCACAAACACTCCCTCAGACACACAGCGCTCCACTTTATGACGGGCAGAAGTGTCCAGTCGCCCTCTGTTCAGATCACCGGTAGTTACTGTAAGCCATTAGCCTATTTATGATGTTTACTTCTATCATTGAATAGCACTTTGAAGGGAACAGTGCTTCTATGCAAATACTCTTTCCTCTCTCTGTGGCCGGCTCCAGACAGATAGTGTGTTTGCATTCCTGCTCTACTCCCTGCTCTCTGCGCGGCTGCCTCTGATAAGAGCTCTCTGCAGCCCTGGACTGCCGTCTGCAAGTCAAGGCTTTCCCTTCATTCTTACTTTCATCTCACCCAGTGATGCTCAGTAATACGGCATTCTTAATTATCTCACAGTCTTATCAGTGAGGCTTGGTTAGCTGCGCGTGGGGCTGTGTGTGTGCGCGAGGGTATATCATACTTGCTTGAAACTAAAACCCATTTGCGTTGCATAATGTAACGTCTCACGTTGATCACTCGACTGAAACCGCAACAGTTGCGACTGTCATAACTTGGGAAAACAACATTGCATAATAACGGTTGCTTATATTTTAAATGACTGATATCAATTGATAAAGGAATAATGTAATAATGTTGCTTATTTGCTGTGAACACGCCTTTAGCCTTCAAGCCAATGTGGCCCTAGACAATGCCTCTCAGATCCTTACATTCACCATTTTCCTGCTTCCAACACATTAAGCCAAGAGGCAACTGTTCACTTGCTGCCCCATATATCCCACCACTTGACAGGTGCCATTGTAATGAGACAATCAGTGTTATTCACTTCACCTGTCAGTGGTTTTAATCTGTGTATACCCCACATTACTAACCATTGTCTGGAAATGTTTGAAATGAGAACATTTTAGCTAATAAAACGAATAATGAACCAGCAGTTTGTCACATGACTTTCAGTGTTTTACAGAAAATAATAATTTAAATCCCACTCCCACTCTTGATCAGAAGAAATACAATTAGCTATTTTCCGCAAATCATTCAGCTTTGATATCATATATAACAGGATTCAACACACACAGAGCAACTGCTATTTTCTGGGTTAACTGAATTTGGTGTAGCACCGTATGTAAAGGGCTGAATTAAAAACAAAATAGTTTAAAACTATTAGTTCTTTCTTTGTGTCTGTTTCAACTCATCTTTCCTTTGGAGAACTGAAATAGTGATGGAACTCACAAAGTAATTGAGCTGCTCTGTGTTAAGCAATCAGTTTGCAATCAAATTTGGTTTCACACAACCAGCACTGTCATAGGCAAGTAACTGTGTGCATGTTTTTTCCAAGTTAAGCCAGCCTAAGGTTGTAGTTTTTTTACTATTTTTTATTATAACGCATAAGAGACTATTTATGATATTGGTATTCATTAATTAGAGATGGGCCCGATCCAATATGGATATCAGGTCCGATATAGCCATAAGTCCATCACCGAATATTGGTCAGAGGGCTGGTCTATAAATTCCAGTTCACAGATTGCCCAGGACCCTAAACTCGACGCTGTGTAATACGAGAAGCCTCAATGCTCTAATTCCATACCTTGAACCTGGGGCAACTTCAGTCTGATTAGCCGTTATTTTGAACAAAATGTCGCTCTTTTGGAGATAAAATAGTATGGAAACGCCGAAAAGCTAGACGGCTATTTGCAATGTGTGTAAAGCCAGTGTACTGAGGGGTGGAGGTACGGTTGCATCGTACAATACAACAAGTTTAATCAAGCACCTGCAGACCTTTCACGACAAAGAGTACCAGGAGTTTATGCTAGCAAATAGGGAAGACGACACCAGGCAGCAGACACTCGTTGACGTTTTCCAAAAACGCAATAAACTTACAGCAGACAACCTAAAAACGATAGGATTATCAGAGAAGATTTTAGGTTCGTTCAGGGGCTATTTTGTGTGTTTTGTTAGGTCTTTTTGCCCTCTCCCCCTCTCTCATAACACAAAGAGGCTAAAGTTGGCATCTCATAACTCGTAAGCCGGTCCAATAGAAGTGGTTAGATTACACTCGGCCCATATTGTGTCTCCGAATTCACGTTATTTAAAATGTATTAGTCTTGCACTTTATTTTTTACACTGTTGTTGCTGCTAAAATGGACATTATACTTGAACTATTTCGATGATTCAGCCAAGGTTGTTGTGTTTGATATGTACAAAATTTTACAGCTGTTGCTGCTACCTTTTTGAGAAGTGTGACAAAGAATAAATAAATTACTAAGCACTTATTAGAACAGCAAAAATATACACAATAATATTGAATTTAAAAGCAATCCGAAGGAATTTATTTGTGATGCAAACTTACTAACAAACAAAATTAAAAAAAAAAAAATCTGTTTTGGTATCGACAGTCATGTATCGGAATCGGATCGGAACCGGAAAAACGTGGATCGGCCCAGTATTTATAATATGTCAGCATGTGTTAGTGCACGTGTGACTGAGTGAATGCCTAGCAGTCCTTGTGGAGGGATTGTGGGAAGTGTAAGTTGTCAAACAACTGGGAGGACAGAGCTCCGGTCAAACAGGGAGTGCATGTCATTTTTTTAAGAGCTCCAGAAAGACGAGAGAAGGCTGTGTGCGCAACTCTTAATTAGAGGCAGATAACACTCCACTCCTTCACTCCCCTGACCTCGACATGGAATAAAGCGGGTGTCCCATAAGCTTCGGGACATGACTAAGCGGCTATGCCAACCAAACCCACTGCCAAGCAGCTAAAAATAAAAGAGCAGCCATTACACATTAATGGGCTGGTCACTGCCACTTCGAGGTAATAATCACCTGCGCGCTGAAAATTTATTGTTACTTGTCATTACATGATATTTAACTTGTAGACAAATGAGATGAGGCTGAATAGTGAGAAACGCAGCTCAAATGCCGCAGCTAACATGTTTACATGGTTGATGAAGACAGGCGTGTGTGTATCTGTTTACAGGTTTACCGGCACTACAGGAAAAGCCCTCTGATAAAAATAAACCTGCATTCATCTGTAAGATGATGATGATTTTAGGTAGAACAGACAATGTAAATGAGAGAATGAGGATGTTTACCAGTGTTAAAGTCAAAATGATGTTTACTAGTGATTTGTTGCTAGTGACTTGAGATGCTGGGGTTTAAAAACATACTAGAAAATTGAACGTCCTGAACGAATTGAATTCCTGATCTAAAATTATACCCGTTTACTATAATAGTCCGATATTACAGGTTATCGGAACTTCAAGAAAGTATTCAACTATCAATCGTCAATAAATCAATATGAGGGACAGCTCTACTTACTGCTCCCTCGAAGACACCATCATAGATGTTCTCAGTGCCACAATCAGGGCAGGAGAAGGAGAACCTCTCACAGTCACGGTAACGTTCATCATCGGTGAGCTGTGCCGGGACACCCAGAAGACCATCAGCCTCTTCTTCCCGCTGCTGCCGCTGTTGGGCCCGGAACTGCCCTGGATCCAGCCCTGGTGGACACGGACGCATGCGTGCACACACACACAAGCACACACACACAGATCAGACAATATACAAATCTTAAGACTTAGACAACAGAACTAAGCCTGATTATACTCTTACCAGACCAGGCAAATGATCAATTCTACTATGTCCTACACAACAGTAACACTCCTAAGAGATGGGCAGCCTTAAAACTGTGGCCTGTATATCTTTCACGTTTAGAAAAGCTCCAGAAGGTTTTAATGTGTTTGAGCAAGTAGTGAATGAGAAGTTAACAGTGAAAGAAATGATATGGGAATTTTTTTTACTTTCAGATGATAAATAAGGTTTTTATTCATATGACATTCCATCATAATGTCCGATGTGCACCAGCATGTGGGGCGAAAAGTATTCTCAATACTATCATGTTTCACATCCCCCTCCCAACACCTGAATCCATCAATGAGAGCAAGTACTCAGACCCTCCCTGTCTGAGAGCATCAAAGTACAAAAGTACAAAAGAAAAATCATAAACGTGCTATGATTTTGGTGGATTTGACGAGGACAGAAATTAGCAAGAATATCAATAATGTGAGAGGGATGAGTATATCATCAACTGTGAAATAACACAATAAAATAATAAAAAATAAATAAAAATGAAAAATAAAACCAAAATCAAAACAAAGCTATTTGATTTGTATCAGGCAGCTGAGATCATCAAATCATTAAGAGGTGGCAGCTGAATATCCATTTAATCTTCCCAGGTGACACACTGAACACTATTAGAGCATGGAAAAACAGCTGACATCCCCCTGAGTAATTTGGCTAAGTGAATAAGTGAGTAAATAAATAAGTGTTGACTGTGAGGCTACAGGGATTAACCAGCGGCCCCAAAGCCCCCAGCACCACAGGCCCGGGAACTGCTGCCATCTGCAGGAAGAAATGCATACACTCTCATTCCAGGGTCAAGCCATATCAGAGAGAAGCAGAACACACACGGCTGCTGCTTTTGACTATGTCTGATGGCATGATCTTTAACTTTTTAACCTTACAGCCCAGACAATTCAGCACTTCTAAACAAAACAGAAGAGCAACAGAGCTGCAAAATATGGACAAAACACCAGTATTGTGATTTTAGTGCTCTATATTACAATCGTGATGCCTTTCACATCATTAAAGTGCATTTCTCAAAGCTTAAAGGTCAGTAATACAGTTTCAAATAGTACATTTACATTCAGCATCCATACAGTCCATATGTAATAAAGCTACAAGAACCACCTGTTTTCAAATCACAAAATCAACACATCTAAACGCATCTAGTTTATCTCAGCCCATTCATGTACTGATTTAACACCCTTGGTTACAAATGAGACTTTAGTTGGATTACACAAAGACCTCAATTCATCAGAACACCTGGAGTTGTGATTGGTCAGAAACACTGAATGGTTAGCCTCTTTTGAATATTGAAGCTTGCTGCGATAACAGTATTGCAGAGACTAATATTGTGATTATGATCAACAAACAGTCAGTAACAAAGATCACGGAACAAGTCATTAACTATATTTACACACATACATTAACCTTAATACTTAGTCTATAAAAACCAGATCAACATTTACAAGAGCAGTATAAAGGACTAGTCTGTTTATAGTCTTCACATCATGATAACATGGCCTGACTTTTTAACAATCCATGATGCCATACTTACATTTATTCACGAGTGTCATCAATTTAAAAATCTTTGAATTCCTTCATTTTCTAGTTAAAATATCGAAACACCTATTAATATCAGACAAAACGATGGGTACAAAATTCTAGGTCAGAGTCACAAAAGCTCAAAAGAGATTATGGAGCAAGCCAAACATGACCATACTTATAGCCATTTCAAAGAGTCCAGCCAATATCAACTTGGGCCGCCTGTATTCAGACTGTAACTATGACTAAGCACAAACTAAAACATCTAAGATAGTGTATTGTTTGTTACTCTAATGTCAAATTGCTGGGGTACATTTTGAGGTAGGTGGAAAAAAAATATGTAGCTCTACAACAGAAATTAAAAATGATAATGAAAATCAAATCAATGAAATCAATTCAGGCAGTCCGAGTCAGAACAACTCAGTACTGAACACTGTGTGGAACTATTGGACAGTTCCAAGGAGTGATATTGAAGTAGTGATCCTTACACATGTTTTTGAAGTATCAAGAGGATACACAGAACCAAAAGCCTTCTCCAAAGTTTGAGACCTTTATAAAAAAAAAAAAAACACCAACAAAAACACACCACCATCTCCATCTACAAAAAAACCCCTGCTGTTAAGGGCACTGGCACTGTGGTGCATCCTGTAGTCATACAGTAATATTTGTTTTAATGTAAACTGCTTATTTATTGTCTTTTATTAGTTTTTAGATGGGGGGTTTGGTACATCATTACTCTATTCTAGGGTTTCTCAATCATGGTTCTGGAGGCACCTTGCCCTACACAGTTTAGCATTATCCCTGCCTTAACAAACCCACTTCAGCTCAGCAAAGGGTCATTAATGAGCTGATTAGTTGGATCAGTTACATTAGAAGCAGGGACAACACTCAAATGTGTAGGGCAGGGTTTTGAAACACTGCTCTATACTATTGATATAAAAGCCATGCAAACAGACTGTGACACACTATAAGAAGTACTGAGGGATTCTATTGTTTTATTGAACCATGAAAGAGGACAAGATTTAAAACTTGGATGGAGTTCTTCTGGAGTCAGCAGAAGCCACAAAAAAAGCATTAAATTGAGTCAAAGACACAACAGGGGTGTGGAACTCCAGTCCTGGAATGTCGTGATCCAGCAGGTTTTAATGATTTCCCAGCTCAGAAACACTTGGTTCACCAAGCTAGTTAATTGTCAGGTTTAGTAAATGTGTTTTAAAGGAGGAGAACCATCAAACTGTGATGGACACCCCTGCACTAGAACAATCAGCTGCAAGGACGAAACTTACCCAACCACGTGGCAATCAGCACGCCATCGATGCCTTCAATGGGCTCGCAGATGCGGCTCACCACAGGATGCACCTGTTGGGACAGGTAGTACTGCGTGTCCAGGGTGAGCCCTGCCTGTTTCTGGAGCTGCTCTGGAGCATATGCCCTTTGGCTGGCTCCAAGGTTTGAGCCATCCTACCACAGAGAAGAGGTTATAAAAACATAAGTATTAAAAGGTTGGGTGTCATTGAGCTCATATTTAGAAGGCTGTACTTTATGGGCATGTTTAAAGATATCCTTGATGAGCACCTGACAGATGATGTAGGATATGGTATCGCCTGCTTTAACCTTCCTTCCTCCTTGAGAATTGATCCACAGGGCCACATGCACATGAGGGAGACTCTTCTTATCTGGGTAGTCCTGAGGGTCTTTTGTCAGGGCCTGAATGTTCATACACACATTCAATGTCAGACACACGCACTTCTGTGCACGATGTGAGAAAAGCCCTGAATCTGCAGCGTTTTACACTTTTGTGATATTAATTATTGCAATTTAAATCCAACAAAACAAGAATCGGGTGCAGAGCACTCTTTAAAGTGACCATCATCTCACCTTGTGGATCTCAAACATACTGACAGGGACGTTGCCGCTGGCCACCTTCTCCCCCAGCTCTATGAGGTGCTGCTGGATATTCTCCAGTATGGTGTCCCGATTCTGGTCTGACAGAATCTGACCGAGGACAAAGCTGAAAGAGAACGTAGAAAGAGCTGAGCAATGAGAGGCAGAATAGAGATCAAAGAGATGAAAAACATCCACACAGCTGCTGCCAGTGAGTGTCACAAAGGACACAGCTTACCAGGACCCACTCATTAGTTCACAAGAATGAATACAACAAGATAATGCAAACACTAGGTCTGTCATGATTAAAGTACAAGCCTAAAATGGCTGATCTTGCTTCCAACTGAGGGTGGACAGCTCAAGCAAACAGTACCCACCACACTGTCTTCTGAAGGTGTTACAGTACCAAACCACAGCACTTTTTGTGAGCAAAAAGAAAAGATTTGTGAGAAGAAGAAAAAAACATGAATTAATGAAAAAAGAAAATACTGCAAGACACTGACTTGCCACACTCCTTGGCGAGGTCACACCAGTCCCTTCGCACAATGTCCAAGCCTTTAAATTCCTGCTTGGTGGTGTAGCGGCCATCTCCCTGCTGCTCCACCATCAACGCAGCATACTTCTTCTTCTTCAGCAATAACAGTGACTTAAACACGCCGTCAATGTCTATCTCCAGCAGCTTATACAGCTTATTCACCTCACTTTTTACCTAAACACACACAGCAGACATTAGCACAAACTTGTTATCTATAGCACTACACTAAAAAGAAGACACTCTGGCTGTGAATCTATTGGTCATTGATAAATGAGAAAAATAACATTAGTATCAGTCCAATACTAGATTTGCAGATGATAATTACAGACAAAAACCTGTTGTCCCATTTGTCCCCTCAAGAACACGAACGAACACACAGAAGTGTAGTCATGTTCAGAGGAAATATTTTAGTGGTGTGAAAGGTGTAACAGGCTCAAATGGCTTATAGGGTCAATAACCAAATTAGGTGTCTGGAAAGACTTCCTCACATTGCTCTACAAAACCCAGCAGTGGTCCTAGGGCCTCAACACAGTGTACCACAGTGTACACTTCTGTCTTATCCCTATGTGTTCGGAGATGCAATCAAGAAAAACATGGACCATCTGAGGGGACTTTAAGCACCAGTTTGGAACCTGTATTAGAGTAGTGGCATGTACAGACTGAGAACATAACAGTGGACAGAGAATGTGAACTAAAAGTGCTACAAAAGGAAATAGGTTATTAGTTACTTTCTCTATTATTCCAACATAGCAGGTTGTAACACTTTGAGGGAACATTATTCCACAGAGGTGCTTGTGGAACCCTGAGAAAAAAAAAATCGTCCAAATTTGTGCTTGCTATGATTTGGCAGATCTTACTGTAGGCTACTAGAACATTTTTACTGCTTACAACTACCTCTAGTTAAGATAATAATATAGTCTGTATTAATAGTTTTTCCTTCTCAGTTTAGTCATGCCCAACCCCACCAAGTAGCTAGGACTATGGTGCAAAGATATGAGCAAAGACTTGAGGATAAAGGATAGCACATGCTTATTCTGAGACACATTAAACAACAAACTGTGTCGAAATCGACAGCTCAAAGCCATTCAATCCACCTAGAGTGAAGCAGGCTGTCCCATCCATGGCGGCAGCATGATTTATTAAAACTGTAGACAATGCACTTTCTGCCACTTAAATTGACACTTGATGGCCATTACAATGTAATCCATCAGTGATGCATGAACTGTTGGTTTCACTACATTGTCATCAACTGGCTCGAGCCTATTCTTTACATGGGGTTATTATAATTTATTAGCAAAGATCATTGTCTGGGTAGAAATGATACATCTGCATATACCAAAAACATGAATCATTCACCAGTTCAACAGCACACATTAGGCTGAAGAGGTGTGGTCCACCAATCCAGGCACACTGACCACTCCCCCTGCCTGAACTTACCTTGTTGCCCAGTTTCATGACCTCATCCAGATTGGAGCTGTTTGTGTTGATCATGATGGAGTCTGTGTCTCCATAGATAACGTCCAGGTTCATCTGCAGCAGGACAGGCACAGTCAACACTGTCTCAGATGAATTAAGATACTTGAGCATGGAGATACACACTACTTTTTACACACCAGAGATGTATTTCTAACTCACCTTCTGTACCATGTCTTTGGTGTGCATCAGGATCTAAAAAGGAAAAAAAAAAAAAACGAGATCATACACCAAGACTCCACAATAGGAAACAGCAGAAAGCCTTCAATTTAACATATTGCCCTTTTCACAAAGGTTGCAGCAATGGATCTTACACTCCAAAGTACTAAAGGAAAATGTTTCCTGGCCGTGAATATACTGGACAAACAACTGTTAAACAGACAATGCCACGAATCCAGAGCCCATATGCAAACACACACTCACTCAAAAACAGGCATAGTGACACGCACAACACACAAAGAATTTAATTAGCAAATCTATTCAGTAATTCAACACTTAGCAATGGGGGAAAGAAAAAGCCTTGGTGATTTGCTTTTAAATGGAGGATAATTGGCTAAGAGGGCTATTAGCAGCTCTGAAATGTGGCTCCAAACCCACACACCAGCCGAGTCATAATAACGCCTAATGGCCTTAATCACCGGTGGCCTGCATAACAGAGAGAGCAAGTGTGCAAGAGAGAGAACAAGACAGGGAGAGAGAGAGAGAAAGAGAAAGAGAAAGAGAGAGAGAGAGAGACCTTCTCAAAGGGGAGGGAGAAGAGAGGGAGGGGTGTCCAGCTGTAGACTGAGACCTGCATCAGCTGCAGCTGTCAGAGAACGAAAACGAGAGATAAAGACGAGGGTGAACACAGAAAGGGGTCATGGTTCGTCAGCTCTGCAATGCTTGATCATTTTAGTAATCGAGTAATCTACCAATAATTGTGACAGTTACTCAAACAATCAGAGACTTAATAATAAATAAATAAAATTGAGGAAAAGATATGGGCCTGACAGAGGAATTGCAATCCATTCCAAGCCCCATTAAAAAGACTCTAGATCCTGAATCCTTTATTGATCCCGGAGAAAACTGCTTGTGATATGACTGCAGTCACAAAGAGACACAAGACAAGAACAACTTAAAAAACTGAGACTAAAACAAAAAAAAATTACAAGTATTTTACTGGAAACAATAAAAGATTGAAAAATTGATTTTAAACAAGTTATCGTGACAGCCCTTGTGTTGAGTGTGACTGTTTACGCAGGGTGTATGGTCTGCCTGCATACACACTACAAGCCTGGGGTGACCTCTACGGGAGAGGGACTCAGACAGGTGGGTGACTGGGCAGGAGGATCGGTCACTAATCTAAGGCCTGCCAGAGCCAGGGAACATTACTGCAGCCTGTCAACAGCAATCGAGCAAGCCGCCGCCATCCATGCTCAACACACACACACACAAACACACAGACCCCCGTCAGGGACAAGGACGGTGCTATTTCAGAGTGCGGGGTCTCCACTCCTTGAAACTGGAGCGGGCCTTAAGCATGCTTTATGAGGTGCCAAATACTTCCCTGGGGGAAGCAAAGGGTCAGATTTGAGTAATTACAGAACAGCCCTGCGCATTAGCGAGTACGGCCAAGGTCACTCCAAACACAGCTCGGAGTAACACGCACGCACACACGCAAAACACATACACACAACCACCCCCACACAATAGCTCATTAGTTTGCAACAGAGCTTAACAATTTATGGCTTGCTGCTCAGCATTGCATCCCTCATTTTAATGCCTTTTTGTCATCAGAATAATCTGGCTCTATAATAGGCCCCCACAGTCAGACAACTGGATAAGATCAGCTCAGCATTAGAATAAACTTCCCCCCACTGTAAATTATACAGGCAGAAGAGTGAGAGAGAGAGAGAGAGAGAGAGAGAGAGAGAGAGAGAGAGAGAGAGAGAGAGAGAGAGAGAGAGAGAGA
>JBBPCW010000001.1:8624003-8638572 GCA_037974425.1 Phenacogrammus interruptus
ACCTGAGTAACTGAAAACAAAGACCAACTGATTACAGAGGTGGAATCAGGTGTGCTTCCTGCTTGGTTGGAATGAAAGCCTGCACCCACAGCGGCCCTTTCTGGACAGGTTTGAGACTCCTGCTGTACAACATCGAACTCAGTCATATCATAATAATAAAAACGTTTTTGGTATGAAACGGTATACTGACCAATACTAGTTCTGACAAATGTACAGTGACAGAGGCAGAATTTACACATCCTCCCTCTCTCTCTCTCTCTCTCTGAGGCCCTGTCCATACCAAGCTCTAGTCATGCCCACAAGCATCCAGTTGCAGGCCGAGGTGAGCAAGTTTTACAGCACGAGACCAGGAGCTCAATGATGAGATAATGGGGTTTAGTTTTCCCTCCTTTAACTCCCCTGAGCGAGGCCAAGAGTAGGCCGGGGCTGTGCCAAAGGTCAAGCTCACTAACATTCCCCAACCATCAGCAGCCTGACGGGATAGAAGTCGTAAACATCACTCGATTAGCCTCGGCTCCTGCTCCCGCCTTGTGCACCACAGCTGAAGCCCCGTACTTCACACTGGTCTCGGCACAAAGGGTCCCAAAATAAAACAGGGCCACATCAATCACAAAATACCCCTCAGTATGTAACACTAACCCCCCGATTCCATGTCATACTCGACATGCCAGAGCAGCAGCGGGTTCGCACTAGAACAAATGTTTCTCCAGAAAGGTCAAAGTGCTCAGAGTGGCTCTTCGCTTCCGCTTGTTAAAACACTAAACCCGAGGAGGGATTGCTGGCTGCCTCGTGGGGAATTTCCCCAGCCTCCAAGAACCAGATGACTGAGGTACAAGATCTGCTCGTCATCTCTACTCCAGTTTTCCAATCAAGACACCTGTTCAAATAAACGGTCCCATCAAAATCACAAGAGATGAACATAATTAAAAAGACGTTTCACAGAGCTCAAGAAATTGGTCAGTAAAAAGTCTTTTACACATACTTTATAATGGCTTTCCCTGTGCAAACTGGTAGACTATCAGTTTTGGGCAAATATTTCAAGCACCATGATTGATATTTACAATCACTGTATGGGATTTCGTACACATCTATGGCAGAAACATATTTTTATAGGCAAGTGACCAGTTCAGTCCTAGTGTCTGGAGTCCATTGGGTTCACCAGATCTTCTTGGTTAGTACGTTGGCAGGTACAGCTGATGTCAGTACTTCAGACTGTAGGTTGGATTCTCAGAAAGTATTAAGTATTTCTCTAAATAAAAACACAGACATTAATAGAAACTGCATTAAATAATTATAAGACACATGTACAGATAATCATAGCAGTTTTGCTAAAGGCTAATCAATCAGGCTAGCCTCTACCCTTGCTTTAAGTCAGATATTCTCTCTGGAGTGCTCAATATAAACCCGTAGCAATGGGTGCCAAGGAGTCATCTACGACCTCACACGCCTGGATTCAAAAATCAGTGGGGAACCGAGCGCCATTCCCTCACCCAAGGCTTTTACCGCTGCAGGCCAGGGTGCAGGAAATAGGAGACGGTCATGGGGGAATCCACACAAGGGCCAAATCAAGCACTTCCATCACCATGGCAAACATGATATCCACTGCACAGATGCATTTGGAGTTGGCAGCATTCATGGAGCGAATGCTTATAAATAAAGCCACTAAATCTTCATATAAATGGAAACCTGATGATTCAAATTGTGACAGAAAATGGGCCAAATGTAGGACAACGAAGGGGTATGCCTGAGGCCAGGGCATCTCTTACCATGATCGCTTCCATTCAAAAAGAAGAGAGAAAAAAGGAGGGGGAGGGCATCAGACCAGCTGACAGCAGTGAGTGTGTATCATAATGGGAGTAATTAGAGTAATTTGTGCCATGGAGCCAGACTGGTCTCCCTTATGCTGAGAGCTCTGTATTAGCATGAACAGAGTGGCTCAACACTGGGCCACTCCACAGCAGCCTCTATTGTGTGTAGCGCAGGTCCAGTGCTGCCAAAGGCAATGCAACAGTGTTATAAATATGACAGCCATGTGCAAGGGAGAGAGAGAAAGAAAAGAGAGAAGTGTGAAGAAATCTGTAAACACCATGCATACACCAGAGCAAAGCAGGAACCTGCGTGTGGAACTCAACTCCAGTCGTAATTAATGGCTCCCTCCCTGCCGAATAATACTGTGCACCACCAAGCAGTATTGTTGCCTCAGAAGAGGACAATTAAATGAACATTGAATGCATAGCGGTTTCTGTTACAGGCAGCCCCATGGGCTTTCCGAGCCACTAAAGGCGAGCCACATTAGAGGCAGGGAGCTGGAAATTACAGCAAAAAAAACAACATTCAATCTTATAAAAGGAGCAATAGCGTCAAACAGTTGGTTAACGCTTAATCCACAAAAGAAGGAAAAGTGTTTGGCTCATGATGGGTGGAGTGAAACCACAGCCAGTGACCTACAAATCACGGAATTTACCAAAAACATATGGAAGCAGGTCCTCAAAATGCAAAAGCTGAGTTAACGCTGCCCTCTAGTGGCTAAGTAATAGTAGTGGACAACAAGCATTTTTCAAGTTGATGTTGTTCAGAGGGTCAAGCTTTAGATTTTAATTTAAGTCAGAACAATGTAGTGGTGCATATGTTTGTGACTCAACAAGCATACTCAACTCCTAGATCTTTACATACCTCTCTGCCTTTGTGAGTGACCAGGGCAGCCAGCGGTTTGGCATAAAAACGACTGTAGGAGAAGCCCAGGCATCCATACATGCTATTAGCAGTCAGCTTCAGGGCCTTTTGTCGAATGTCGTACTGCAGGGGGAAAAAAAGGTATATTAAACTACACATTATTTGAAAACAAGAGACTTTATAATACATGAATAAATAAACATAATCCAAACAAGATTATATAAATCAATATGTGATTAAAATTCCAAAACTTATGACAGGCATCTTATGACAGGCATCTTCCACAAGATTATGGTAGTAAAATCGTTGACTTGTGTTACTCAGAGCACTGACAAGGCATAAAATGACCAATACAATGTCTAGTACAGACTATTTAATCATGTCTATTTTGAAATGAAAACCGTTGAAAAATCAGAAATACAGGTCTGATATCTGAAAATGGACATGCATTCTAATATAAGAAAAATAATGCCAACTGGTATAAAAACAAACCAAAATACATGTATCTGCTTTACCTGTAGGTACATGTCAGAGTTTAGATCAGGCTGCTTCATCAGTTGTTTGACCTGCCGTCTCCTCTCTACTAGCTTCCGGATTTCTTTGGGAAGAATGCCCATCTCCAAATCTGGATCTGGAAGTTCTGGAACTTCATTTAGGGCATCCTCCTATTTGAATGGATACAATTAGCCAATCCATTTACTACGAGTGATTGACATTCTTCCCTTCCTAATCACACAGACACACACACACACACAGAGATATACACACACACAGATACACACACACACACACACACACACCTCAGTGTTTTTGCGAGAGCCAGGTGCCTCTCTCTGAACCGTAGTGAAACAGATGTTGAACTCTTGGATAATGGAGGGGTACAGGCTGTTGAAGTCCAGCAGCAGAATGAATTTGTCATAGAAACCTAGAGGGAAAAGAGAATTAAAATATGCATGCATACACACAAAAACACAAGTCCGTGCCAGCTGAACACCTACCAACTTTGGGGTCCAACACAAGACCTCCTGCATAGGCTGCCTTCTTCCTTACTTTACCAGACTTGCTTTTAGTCGTGTCCCCATCCTCATCCTTCAATGTTAGTACAGACAGGGAGAATAGAATAGAATAACTTATTTTATATATATATCACTCACACACATGCATATGTATATAACATACAAGCCAGGTGAATAACACTGATAATTACAATGGCACCCATCAAGTGGTGTTAGATATTTGGAAGCAAGTGACTACTGAGTTTGTGTGTTGTAAGAAGGAAAACTGGGCAATAGTGATGGCTATACAGTATCAGGTAATTTCTAACAACCTCAGGTTTGTGGTGTGTTCCCAGTACGCACTGTTTACTACCTACCAAAAGTGGAGCAAGGAAAGACCACCTGTAAACCAGTGACAGAATCATAGATGCTCAATGCTCACTAATGTGTGTAGGGAGGGAAGGCTAACCCTACTGTCCTTGTCTGGTAAAATCCCACCAACAAGCAACGAATTGCTGAAAAAGTCAATGTTGGCTATTATAAAAAGGTGTCAGAACATACAGAGCATCACAACTGTCTGAAACTGGGACTACGTACACCACAGACCAGTTAGATTCAAAGCTGACCCCTGTGCACAGCTGAAAGAGACCACTACCATTAGGGAATACAGGACACTGAGCATCAGAGCATCATACTGCCATGAATGGATTGCTCTCTTCTCGTAGTGCAGGGAAGTCAAACTCCGGTCTTAGAGGGCCGTGTCCAGCACATGTTGATGGTTCTCCTCCTCAAATACGTTCACTAATCCTGACAATTAAATGGCGAGGTGAATCAGGTGTTTGAGCTGGGAAATCAACAAAACATGCGGGACCACGGCCCTCCAGGAATGGAGTGCCATAGAGCAGCGTTTCTCAAACTTATTTGTCCTGGGGACTGGTCATGTCAGGTTTTGGGGCTGCAGGGCCCGGCACATTATCCAAAACGTCTGTGAAAAGTTTGGAGTGAATGAGAGAATGGGCGGGAACGCTGAACATTCTAGCATGCTGAAACAAGGGGCGGGCCGTGAAGTCGAGGGGGCGGGGCGGGGCGGGGCACGCAGTGACAGCATCGCTGAGATCAGACCTGATGTGACTGAATTTTGATTGGTGCAGAAGCGAGGCTCCGCGGACCGGCAGGAACACTCTCACAGATCGGCACCGGTCCGCAGCCCATAGTTTGAGAAACGCTGCCATAGAGCATCCTGCTGGCGTCTCTTTCCCAAGGACATGGTGTGACGCATGCAGCTGGCTGTACACATGATATAAAAAGAATACATGAATCTTCTGTTCAGGTCACAATCTTTTACTGTTCTGTTGTCCAGTTCTCCTGTTCACATGCCCACTGTAGGCACATCTGTAGATGGGCACTCTGAAAGGTCTGCAGCTACATAGTCTGATATGCAGCACAGTGTGATGCACCATGTGGTCAGAAACCCATCTATCATAGCTTCTGTGGAAACAGACCAGACAGGCTAGCGTTTGCTCCCCACACTGGTCCTTGTTAAAGTTGTTAATTTATCCCATGCCTTGTCAGGTGCAACAGAAACAAGATATTCACTTAACTTGTGTGTGCATAGATATATAAAGACTAGAATGGGTTCCTACAGGGTCTTGCTGAGGTTTCTTGAAAAACTGCTTGTCCGGAACTATGTAGTTCTTGTCATGGAAAGCATGGAGCAGCAGGTACTCATTCCTCTCGGCACGTCCACCCATCAATGTACGGGACTGAGAAGTAAAGCATAAAAATTAACAAATGGTGAGCTGAATTTCTCTCTACAAGGAAAATCTAATATATTTTATGTATTAAGAGACTTTAGAGCAACTGCTGAATGGGTGGAGAAAAGTGTCAAGAGTGATTTGTGACAGCCAGGTACCAGGAAGAGTGAAAAGGAAGGTGTACAAAACAGCAGAGACACCAGCTTTTCTGGTTTGATGGTTTAGAGACAGTGAAGCAGAGCTGGAGGTGGCCGAGTTGAAAATGATCAGATTTGCACTGGCGGTGACAAGGAATGGACAGAATCAAGAATGAGTTTATCAGAGGGACAGCATTTGGAGGAAGAGTCAGATAGGCAAGATTGCATTGGTTTGGACCTGTGCTGAGGAGGTACTGAATATATTGCTGGGGAGGATGATGAGGATGTTGGCAGGGAATAGAAGAGGAAGAAGAGCTAGTAGGTTTAGAGGTGAGGTGAGAGAGGACATGCAGGCAGTTGGCGTGAGAGGGGAAGATGCAGAGGACAGAAGGAAATGGAGGCGGTCGATCCGCTGTGGTGACCCTATACTCCGGAGCAGATAAAGGAGAAAGCGACGATGACTTTGGACAGGAGACAAAAGCTGGCCAGAAAGAAGTGATCTTACCATAACATTGCCAGCAATGTTGGTGATCTGGAGAGCCAGTGGAAGCACATTGAGCTCACACATGATCTGCAGGATGAGTTTGGCGTCCATCCATGTTAGCTCCAACAGGTAGATCAAGTGAGGAGAGTCACTGAGTGAGAGCCAGTGGAGATTATATATACACATACATTTTCATATCTAGTAATAGTGTAAACATTTGCTAACACTTACCTTTATACTTATACTTTATACTTATAACTATGAATCCATATTATGTACTCATGAATCCATATTATGTACAATTATGTACTCATATTTGTACATTATTGTATATTATATTCTTCAGTATATTGTTCATTGCGTTTTTACATATTGTTGTGTTTTATACTTTAGTACTTGAGAGACACCATCAATCGGAACCAAATTCCATGTATGTGTTCGCACACAGGCCAACATACAGGCCAACATACAGGCCAACATACAGGCCAAATCTTCTCCTAATCTTTATATATTACTTCTACTGATTTGAACCAAATTGAAAGGTAAACATTGACCAAATGGATCTTGTACATCTGGTGTTTTGCCACAGTATCATATTGTGATATCTGTATCATGCGGTTGTTGACAACCAGTTCTAAAAAGGTGTACAGTTTGCAAACCTGGCCAGCTGTACCACAGACTCCCTATTCAAAAGCACTGGTGTAACAAGCTCCAGACTGACCTGTAGAAGTTCCTAATGTCCTCTGGAGACACCACTGCCCTCTCAGTCTTCAAGATCTGGGCTGCTAACTCTGTCAGGTGGTAGCTCTTGCAGCGGATGAGCTCTTTAGCAGAGATCTCTACGTCACACACTAACCGACCACAAGCAGCGCTCTTCTCAGCAAACCCACCACGCCCCTGATGGGAAGAACATGAAAAATATGAAGAACAAGGTTTAATGTAATAAAATGTTGTGTTAGAGCTCTTATCAAGTATGAACAGTGTTTCGCTCACCCCCAGCTTTGGCATGTTAGCTCTTCTCAATCGGCCAATTTTGGACCAGAAGGGCACCTTACATATGATAATTCTCTGCAGCAGAACTTCAAGGTCGAAGCCCAAGATGTCATGACCCTAAAAGGATAAGATAAGGCTAAAATGTAATGAAGTTAAAAGAACTTTGCAACATGCAGCCCTTCTTTCAACAGCTTAACTCACCACTAAGACGTCGGGATCAATCTTATGCATCTTGGCTAAAAAGAAGCCCAAAAGAGTGCGTTCTGTCGCTGCAATCTCCACCGCCCCGTTCTGAGTAAATACAAGACAAAATGACTAAGTATCATGAATATAAGGACAAATCCCACTTTATGCTAGACGTGAGCAAGGAATGACTGGCTCACCTTTTTCCTGACCACATCATTGAAGTCATAGGGGTACACACAGTCACTGGGTTTGCTCACCACTGTAACAGATTATTGGTGATTTGAATGCAAATACAGACAAACAAGTAATCATTCAAACATTTTACATATTGTTTCTTTAAACCTCAGATTTAGGTTTTACAATAGACCAAAGACAAATAATAGAGATTTTGTATGAAACAGTCATTTAATGAAGTATTAGCAGCCATATGAAACAGCAGGATTCAGTTTCAGGGTACATGTGGTAGGTGTTGGACCACAAATCATGTAATGCATAGAAATGTTTGCACATGAAAGGGGCAAACGGTTAAAAATCACACTTGCAGTTTGTTTAAGTATGATAAAATATGTCACTCACCACAGAAATGAGTCTGGTAAGGGATGCGTGGAGGAGCTTTGTCCAAAGGAAACTTGTGGTGAATGAGAGCAGCCAGGGACACGATCTGAATGAAACAGGATAGCAAAAGTGATCAAAACCTAACCAAGGAGTCTTCTTTCTTCAAAACAAACCTTCTTTTGGACTTACCTCATTGTGGTGGGTCTTTGGATTCTGAACAGTTTTCAGGCTGACTGACATGACCACTAGGGGAGGAGGAGGTAGGTCTTTCACAACTGTAATAAGGTCACTTTTCAGAGCTATGGCCTCCACCTTACACCAGCTCATAGGCTGACTGCTTAAAGCTGGAAGGAGGGGAAAAAAAGGCTTTACAACAGGCAATATAATACCATGGCATTAATGATTATACGTATTGAACACTGGTTATTTCCACTTGTATAATAATTCCTAGTTGGTCAACAGTCTATAAACGGTCACTCACTGGGGGTCTTAATATCAAGCCAGCAGGGCCCTCGGATTTTCCTGCTGAGGAGGAGATGCTCCAGGCTCGAGGTGTTGGTGCCAAACACATGAGAGAAGGTGGAGCCCTTCAGATCAGACGGCAGCTGGGGCATCTCAGCCTATAGGATACATCACATTTCAAATTACATAGATATCACATTACAGGAAGCATTATTGTTTTGTGCTCTAGCACAGATTGCCTATGCTTGCATCCAATAACACTGGATCTTTTCAACAGCAGTCACTCACAGAGTATCTGACTTCTAGGTACTCGCACTGAGTAGGCACATCCGGGATCTCAAAGGCATAATTCTTCTCCACTTTCTGTTGGAAAACAGAACACCAATGACACTGACTTCTCTTTTGCAAAAGTATCTGAGATTCAACACAAAAAAAAATTTATTTGAAGATACCTTGGACTTGAACTTCATGATCTTGAATTTTTCAGAGAGGGTGTTGAACTCTTGGTAAACGTCCATCATTCCAACAGGAATGTCAGTTTCCTCATGAGTTGCCAGATTTAATTTCTGTACAATAAACATGTGTAAATTAAACTACCATTAATAAATGCTTGCAATTTACACTGTACAATGAACACTAATGACTCTATGCTCGTTATTGCTTAAATGGAAGACACATGTGAACTCACGTGCTCTCGTGGCAAAAAGTACATAGTCCTCTCAATGTTCTTCACAGCCACACAACAGCTGACATGCGCTTTCGCCGACTCTATCCACACCTTGCCAAAGAGATACACCACACCTGCGGCAAAACAACATTTAAAATGTCAACAATGTAAAAGGGCTCTAATCAGGGAACTCCTTTATTACTGGGAAAAAGCATGGAGATGATCGTAGATAATGAATACTGGGACTTTTTTTTTTTGCATTTATCTAAATTTTCGCCATGCATAATTCCAACCCAATTTGGTGCATTTTACTGGTAAGGCATCATTAGTAATGTGCATCTACTATAACTTTCACACCTTGAAAATCTTTCTATTGATTTAATACCGCACTGCAACAAGAACACATCAGTCGCATTACACTTGAGCCTCTATAAACAACAGAGTTAGACATTATTTATATAAGCTCTTAATTTTAGACTAGAACTTTTGTTTAACTTGTAAGAGTGTGCCGTTCATCCCACAATTAAACTAGTACAGGGGAATTGCCAACAATACATTTTGAAACACCTTTCTTCATACAGGGCACTTTGTTGAAGGTCCTTTATGAAACCTGGATTATTTTGATTAACATAACTCATGTTTTGCATTGCATCAATACTATGATTCATCAAAAAGACAAAACTCTGAAACAGAGGCTCAGAGCACACAGAAAAGATTGTGATTGGTTAGAGAAGTATAACCAAATTGCAGCTTTAAGTATCAAAATTTGAAAACATATTACAACAACCACCAAGGCAGCATATTTTGCAGAGAAAGTAAGGCAGTTGCCTGGTTGGTTGAACTGGTCCTCAAAGGCATCCAGCCAGTAGAAGCGAAAAACCATTTCTCCATCAGGTCCCTCCACCATCGGGAGCTGGCTGGAGTCCACCTGCACTTCTACAGGAGCTTCGTCAGGAGCATCCTCCTCCATCTTCTCCCAGCAGGAGCCTCCCATCATGCCCAATCTGTAGAGGGGAAATGTGTAATGTCAGTTTGGTCCACCAACAAACCATAAGAACAACAGCATAGCAGCAAGATTTGTTGCATATGAGCTGCAGCCGAAGGTTATGATGTATAAGCAAACTCACTTCAACACCTCATCTTGGGGTTCGGTTTTTGGCTCTGCTTTAACAACTGGCACAGCCTCAGGCTCTGCCTTGACTTTAACTTCCACTTCCTCCTGTTCCTCAGCACCCAGCTCCATTGGTTCATCAAAGTCAACCTCATCAAATGCTAAAGAATCACCAACTGGAAAAGAATCATTACCTTTAAAATAGTTAAATGAATAAAAGGATGGATAGAGCATGAAAGACACTAATAAATAAACATGAGCACATGGGTGTATACCTTCCTCAGGTTCCTCCAACTTGGGTTTCTTGGTCTGGATGGAGGTGGCTGCTGTAGGGGTTGGCGTGGATGAGATCTCAGCAGGAGGGGGGCGAGGCACCGTAAGCTTAGGCTTTGATACTGGGGCTGCAGGTGACTCCTGAGTAGAAAGATTACATTAAATTAAAACTAATACACTAAGCAATTTTCATATGATGGCTTGGAACATAATAGTAAAAAGTGATAAGGTAACTAAAGCACATTTAAAATTAAATTTAAAACTTCAAACTTTTTTTGCACCATGAACAAATCTCTCCAGACATTCAGTAAAGTAACCATTCCAAAGCAGACTTGAATCAGAATATTTTATTAATCCTGGAGGAAACTGCTTCTACATTATGAAACAAATCTATAATGTAGAACGTAATCGCTGACACACTTATTGAGAGGACTATGTACTTTTTGTTAATAGCAAACATTAGATGAGGTGGAGGAGCTAATACCCTACCTTGGGCATTTGAGGTTTGACAGAAAAGGGGTTCATGGGTGATCCCAAGGACTTCTTTTTCTTCAAGGTAATGACTGGTGGTGGGGCAAGAAGTGCTGGTTTCTGGATAAGACACCAAAGTATCACATTTATTAAAATGTCCATTCATCTGTGTATGGTGCACCAAAGACAGAAAATAGACACCTCACCTCTGAATGCAGATCTTGTAGAATATCTCCCAGCAGATCATCTTTGGACAAATCCACATCTTTCTAGAATCCAGACAAACAGAAAGGAACTAGAAGACATTTCAAGCATAATACCTTATATATGACCAGGTTATACAAGGTTATATTACAAGTATAACCTTGTATATTATACTACTATGTCTATTGTAACTTGCAAATTATTCAGTGCATTATTACAAATAACATTGTGCTGCATGAATAACTTCACTACTGAAACAAAAAAATAGAAAAACAGCATGTGTTTAAATACTATATGAAGGGCAGCATAGACAATGGTTACTCACCTCAGCAGGCTTTCTGACATTGCTGTTCATGAACATGCTCTTGATGCTGTTAGGCTTACTGACAGTCACCTTTTTAGCATTCTTGCTCTCCTTTGAATCCCCTCCTTTACCTGTTTTGCCTGTTGAGAGAAAGGTTAGTGGAGATCTCCAACAGCTAGGGCAGACAATAGTTAAGCAATCTTTAATTCCTACTTTTAGAGCCTTGCCCCAACACATTGTCCTCCAGATCTTCATCAAAGATCTCTCTGCCATCTTCCACATAGCCCGTTCCATCTGAGATAGATGTAAATAAATCAACAATCAATAAAACTCTGAAAGACCTTTCACCTAAAATTCTTATTGTCATATGTCACACCAAATCTTAAATCTGGAAGACGCACCATCGTCAATAATCCAGTCATCATCCTGTCTATCCCGCACCATCTTCGAGTACTGCTCCTCATCCACCTCTTCATACACACTCGTGATGTCCTCCACCTGCGAACAGTACAGATTACAAAACAAGGAAAACACTCATCGCACATTCACCCCTCAGCTCATTACTCACCTCATATTTTATTTTCTCGCCCTTCTTGGCTCTCTTGATCTGATCCAGCGCAGACTTGCGCCCCGTTTTCTCTCTTTTCTCCCGCCTGGAGCGGGACGTAGCAATGCCACAACTATCCGCAGCATCTGCACCAAAGGGATGTTAAACTCATCAACTAATTTGTTTTCTTTAAACATTTTGCGAGCCTGGCTGAGCACAAACATGAAATAACAGAGTAATGAATTGATGAAACCATGCAGCTAAAAATAAACATTATGACTTAACTCATCATAAAATTCAGCTCTTTAATCATATGGGATATCTGATTTTTAACAAAAGCGATGAAGAAATTAGACTGTGTGTGTAAATGACATGAATTGGCACTTCTACTTCATCTTGGGCACAACTACTAAAGATTAAGTCATAAGCCACACTAAATTAACAAAAGTATTGTGACACATGAACATTATACCAACAGGGACTTTAATGACACTGCATTCAAATATATAGACTTTAATATGAAGTTTGTATGTCCTTTGCAGCTATCACAGCTCCTATTGTTCTTGGAGGGCTTTCCACAAGATTTTGGAGTGCAAATGTGTGCCTATTCATTCTGTAGAGCCGGGTTTCTCAACCACTGGGCCACGGACCACTGATGGGCCGCGAAGGCTTTTGAATGGGCCTCGAATCTAGAATCGAGACAGGCCATTGGTTCGCTATTGGTTATTTAATATCATCTAATGTGGCCAGGTGGCAACTTGCTGTGACAGATAGGTGGACTTTAATGTTGAAAAAGTTCAGAACCATTGCTGTAGAGCATTTATGATGTCCCAAATGTGCTGGATATGGTTATGGTCAGGGCTCATCCAACTTTTGTAAACTGGGGCATAGTCATGCTGGAATAGAAAAGGCTATTCTAGAAACTGCCCACATATTTTGGTTTGCTGAAGCATTACGAGTCCCCTTCACTGGAAATGATGACCCTAGCCCAAATCCTGAAAACAGGTGTGTCCTAATACTTTTGTCCAAACATGAAATGTATTGTGACAGATAAACTAGGAAAACTTGTACAGCACCACTCACCATGCTGAAGCGTTAAGATTGGAACTTAGCTGAAGGGTCACCCGATTTCAATATTTAAGAAGCGTCACATTGGCCATATAGTGCGTCTCTGAAACGGTTTCCTGGCGGCATTTCAACTGTTAAAACCATGTAACCAAACCACAATACTCACCGTAATCTGCGGCGTCCGCATCTTTATCCGGATTTGATACAGGAGCCATCTGATAGGTACAGTTTTCGAAAATAATATTTAATATTTTTCTTTTTTAAAATATCCGGAGCAAAAACCAAAACAACAGATTACGCGCCAATCCTTCCCGGGGAAACTCATACGCCGGAAATGTCGAAACCGTCAAACAACCAATAGAGATTCAGATAGAGGGTACTGCACTTCCAAGTACTACCACAAGGGGGTACAAACCTGCCGAGTCGTGGTAGGTTACAAACTATATGGATGGTATTTGGACAAAATAGTATTTCAGGCTTACGGCTAGTACAGTTACTTCAATCTTACAGACATTTTGGACAACACCATGCGTCTGACTTTATGGACACAGTTTGAGGAAGAACATTCTCTGTTCCAGCATGACTGTGCACACAGCAAGCTCCATAAAGACATGCTGGCTGGATGAGTGCAGTGTGGAAGAACTTGACTGGCCCACACAAAACCCCATCCAACAACTTTGGGATGAACTGGAAGATTGTGAGCCAGGCGTTTTCATTCAACACCAGTGCCTGACCTCACAAATGCTCTAAAGAATGAATGGGCCACAATTTTGTGTTCGTGTTTTTGTGTTTTTCATGTACAATATGTGCAGTTTTTAGGGATATAATATTACTGTGAACAATGTTGCCCATTGTTCACAGTAATATAATAATCCTAACATTATTACCCCTGTGCAATATTATTACTGTTTTGCAAATGCCTGCTGAGGACCCTCAAATGTGTATCTGTGTAGCTGCAAAGGTGGAGGGGAGGGCAACTCCTTAATAAAATCTATATTTTATAGTTTTTTCTTATGCTTTCTTTTGGCCTTTATTTTGAATACATTAATAGAAAATCCTAATTTGATTGTGAATGCAAGTTTGTTGTTTTTTTTACTTTACTATATAAAAATTGTTACGAAGGTGTTAAAGTGATGTAACGAACTAGAGGCTTGTCTCTTCATGGACAGTGATGGTGCTACAACTGGGGCGTCCAATCACATCCTCGTATACAAATCTGAGACGGAGGCGGGATAGCTGATTGGCACTCTCTTTGGTTCGGCGCCTCCAAGTGGGCGTGCCGTTCTCCTTGTTGTGATGGAGACTGTGGAGGCTGGATAGAGGACCATCGACCTCCAGTTTGACCGGGGCAGGAGGGGTACCAGGGGTATCAGGGAGGGTCCGAGAGGGGCAGAAGGGTGGTGTGTGGGCTGAAGGAAGGTTTCCGCTTCAGAGTCCTGGAGGAGCGCGGCTTCACTAACGGTGTGTTTGTGTGTGTGGAGCTCCATAACTGATGCTGAGTCAGAAACAGGTGAATCCAAGGCCTTTTGTCTCTGGAGCCTCCAGGCTGCAGCAATGGAGGAGCTGGAACACACCTGCCCCCAGCCTCGAACGGTGAGGGAGAGTGAGATCTCTGTGTGTGTGTGTGTGTGTGTGTGTGTGTGTGTGTGTGTGTGTGTGTGTGTGTGTGTGTGTGTGTGTGTGTG
>JBBPCW010000001.1:8643343-8671713 GCA_037974425.1 Phenacogrammus interruptus
GTGTGTGTGTGTGTGTGTGTGTGTGTGTGTGTGTGTGTGTGTGTGTGTGTGTGTTTGTGTGTGTGTGTGTGTGTGGAGATTGCATGTTCTGCTTTTGCTGGCGTCAGATTCCTCTGGTTTCTCCCACACTCCAAAGACACGTGTCTCAGATGAATTGGGGTAGCTTTACTCTGCTTGTAAACTCAATCAGGTGTAACTAAGGGGTGACTTTTTCTATACCCACTATGTTTTATGTCAGGGTTAGTTTAGGACTAAATATCACACATTTGCCTTGAACTGCGCCACACAGAAGAGCTTTCTGACGCTGTCTGACATGCTGACTGTTACTTATTAAAATGGACAGACAAAATTCAGCCTTCAGGATGACCACTATTACTCTTTATAGCTACGCAGCACATGTTTGGTTCTGGAGTAAATGTCCCAAAGCAGTTTTGAATGGATGAAATCATCATTTGAATTTTCCTCAGATTGACTTTGTGGCGCATGACGACATCCCGTACTCCTCAGCAGGATCTGAGGACGTGTACAAGCATATAAAGGAGGCAGGTGAGGGAAAACTCGTCTTAAGTGAGCGCGCCTATGTGTGTATGTATATATGTATGTGTGTGTCGGGTCTTGTCTAACACGCGTGAGTGTCTCAGGTATGTTTGTGCCCACTCAAAGGACAGAAGGGATTTCCACGTCCGACCTGATCACCCGTATAGTCAGGGACTACGACGTCTACGCGAGGCGGAACCTGCAGAGGGGATACACAGCCAAAGAGCTGAACGTCAGCTACATCAACGTAAATATATCCGCCTTGATTAGCAATGTTCAGATATACAGGGAGTCCTCAAGTTACAACACAGATCAGTTCCTTCGACAGTGACGTAATCCGAATTTTGATTTTGAGTTTTAAATTGAAACATACCCTAGTGCGGTGGTTCCCAGCCCTAACCCTAACCCTTGCCTGTGTTTAAGACAAGCCAGGCCCCCCCAACCCTAACTCTTACCTGCATTGATGCACAAAAAGAAAAGTGATTTATTACAAACTTTTATTTGCAAAAAATAACCAACGGCTGTTTTTTTCTTATACATTTTATGTTTCTCACACTTTGGGGTTTTATCATTTAATGTGTACAGTTCTAATTTTGGTAAACTCAGTGCACACAAAAATTGTGCACACACCCTGTGAGCTCTAGCCCGGACCCCAGGTTGGGAACCACTGTCCTTGTCACTAACCAATTCTAACACAGCTGTAAAATCATAAAAACTACAGGAAAAGCAAAACTTCCTCACTCATACGCCACGTTACTGCGTATTCTTCTGCTGCACACAGCCAAACTAGTTCACCCACGTAGTCCATAAGTACGATAACGGTGTACACCTAGTTGGAGTGAGCGTCAAAACGCCTTATGTCGAGAGCATTGTAACTGAAGGACCCCCTGTACTGAAATCTGAACAGTGAATGAAATGGATTCCTAGTCCCTCATTCATTAATGTCAGTTTGTACTTAATGTACTTATTGGCAATAAAACACATTCACTCACAAAACTGCATTAACTGCACTTCCTGCAAACATACATGTCAGAGTTGACCTCTTGGCCATGGAAGATAAAGCACAGCAAACAACAATTTCTGTGTTTTGCTGTGGTTTACTCCCTCAGATTTATATAAATGATTTGGTGAAACAAGCTTGTTTGAGAAACACAATGCTCTGATGCATATTCAATAGAGTGCAGTGTATCATGGTACTTTTTCAAGATACACATTATGAATTATTTTTAATGACATCCGATTGAGCCAAGTGCGAAAACACTAGCAAAAACTATTCGTACGAATGATTTCTAATGAACATTTCAGATACAGTGAAGGCCTACTTCTAACACGCCCCATTTGTAATGAGACCTGGAGTTGCGACTGTTCCTGAAGGGCTGGTGATGTCTGTAATTCGCTCCAAAACTCATCTTGTTATAAAATGTAACAGTCATAACATATATTGGCATAGTGTCCAGTTCTAGTATGTTAGTAGTTCTATCTTTAGTTTTGTATTGGAACTATGAGGCTGATGTAGCTAACAAGTATTGTGGGTGCTGTGGGTACATCTTTACAGCTTCACTCTGAGAAGAATATAGGGTAAGGAGAAAATTGTGTCTATTTGATTTTTTTTTGGTAAACTATAGCTTTTAAAAGGCCTTCAGTAGACATTGCACTTTTAGTGCCCTTAAAACCACTCTACAACTTCAATTTACAATTCAGCCGTACTCTAAGTGCTCTAAAACACAGATGGGGACCGATTTTGGTCACACTCTCATTTATGGTGGAATTAGGTTTTGGTCTTTGCTCTTAAATAGCAACTTGTGCTTCTGAATGACCCTGGCAGGAGAAGAAGTACCGCCTGCAGAACCAGGTGGACAGGATGAAGGAGAAGGTGCGAACAGTGGAGGAGAAATCCAAGCACTTTGTGTACAGAGTAGAGGAGAAGAGTCATGACCTCATCCAGAAATGGGAGGAGAAGTCTCGCGAATTCATCGGGAACTTCCTGGAGCTCTTTGGCCCGGATGGGACGTGGGTAAGCTTGTGCTCTGTAGCAGGTCTGAAAGAATCCACACTGTAGGCGTGGAGGGCTTAGGCTTTTCTTTATCCTCGAGTCACATGGGCCTGGAGAGCTGCCTTTAATCAGGCAAGTGCACTGGAGAAAAAATCTGCTTATATCAGAGTAGCCCAGGGGTGTCCAGCTCCAGTCATGGAGAGCCTGAGTCCAGGGACTGAAACAGGAGTTAATTTCTGACTGACAATAAAAGAGCTGGTCCCTTTAACACACTTCTTTTTAAAGTCAATTAAATCACCTTTCATCCCCATCCTGCGGCTCGGTTTGAACTTCAGCGTCTAAACGAGTTGCTGACACGTGATTGGCTTATTAGATATTTGCGTTAGCGAGCAGTTGAATCTAATAAAGTGGCTGTTGTGTGTATTTATCTATGTATGCCAATACAGAGCAACCAATCGGAACACCTTTTACATATATTCTTCCTTATAGCATGGTAAGATAAACAGCCAGTTTAATTATAAGAAATGTGAAATATAAACATTTATAACAGTTGTTTTTGCTCCATAAACAAGTATCAGAACATTGCAAAAAGGAGTAAAATACAAGAAAACATTAGGACATGGACCTTAAACAATGCAATAAGCTATTATTATTCATTATTGTTTATTATATCATCCTAGTATGACTCTTATTACTTTTCTGTTTTACTTTTATTGACTACCCAGTGACTGAAGGGCCCTAATAGCATAGGGCTAATATACACAAGCTCAAACACATTAGAACATTTCTTGTATTAATGTTATGTCTTTTTAAACAGTAGCCAACTAGATGACTGGTGTGTTACAAATATTTCTGCGGAGAATAAAACAAAACCCAAAGTTCCTGTTCAGTATTATGATTCTATGAATGTAAGCAAATGAATGTCTCTTTAAAAGAGCTCAAGTTTTCATTTTGTTGCTGTGACTTGTGTTGTTTTGTGACAATTCTTTATGTTTGTTTTAATTCCCTGTACTGAGTCTAATCTCTCAGAACAGTCAGTCACTCACCTTTTCCTTCCTCTCTTCTCAGAAGCAGATGTTTCAGGAGCGGAGTGGCCGCATGATCCAGGCTTTCTCCCCCCACGGCTCACCCAGCAGCAGCCCACCCAGAGAATTCTCTCCGTCCCGCTCGCCCTCGCCCCCGTCCCGCTGGGCCGTCCCGAGAACCTCCCCGCCCTCATCCCCAAAAGGTGCCTCTGCCTCCATCAGCAGCATGAGTGAGGGTGACGAGGACGAGAAGTGAGGTCCAAGCAGTCATTCACTCCCCCACCACATACAAACACGTGCACACACACACACACACAAAGAGACCCTTACTACACTTCTACACACCGGCAGCAATGACTGGTTCACACAAGTATCCTCATGGGAATAGTGTATATATACTGGACGCAATACAGGACTGATTGTATCCTGTTGAGTTTTTTCTGATGATACAGAGTACGAATGAAAGCCATTGCAAACCTCTTCTCCTCAGAGAGAGCAGATTTAATCGAAAGGGGTTAAAAGAGGACAAGGACTAACCGAATGATTTGCCCTCTTCTGCTCAGGTTGGACAAATATATGGAAATGACTGTCCATGTAAAGTACTGTACATCCTTGCCTGTCCACTTTTTGGTCAACTATTATTATTATTATTATTCTTTAAGTTGATTTGGAATATCGTTGCAGTCATCAAATTATATTTTTTTGTTTGTATTTTGTACCCCATTCAGCAAATGCCATTGGCCTGTTACAGAGAGGAATGGGCAAATAGCAATGTTCCAAAATGATGTAAAATTTAATTTGTTGCCATTAACATACATTGAAGTTTCAGAGATGCCACCTTTTGTTATGTTGTTCAAGGACAGGTGTATGGGAAGCTATTGATCACTTGACAAGTCCTTTTTTTATTCAAATGCATCTATTAACCATATATTGGTTTCCCTTTGATATAATATATTATTGCTGTCTCCAAAATCTGTAATCAAACTCGCAATATTCTCAGTAGATAATGCTCTACCAGACTCTCTGGAAATGCTCGGCCTATCTTCATAGTCTGGGCTGCAGAGAAGGTTCATGTGGCTTTTTAAAATGACAGAACACATTTGATACCCTCATGTAGGGCTAGACGACCTATTTTCGTTCTCCTTTAACGATGGCACTTTCACTTGAAACGTCTTGTTAAAAAATGGTCACTAAGCAGCCCACCCTGTTGTGCCCCTGTATCACTTTACCGCTCATGCAAGGCTGAACTAGAGATGTCAATAGTAAATTGCGCTGTATGTAATCTTGCACTCTGTAAAAACTCGTCCTTTTATTTGTATATTGTTTTCTATGTATCATTGAAAACAAGCCTTCTAACTGTAAATAAATAAAGGACAAAAAATGGGAAAATGCAGAAGCTGTATGGAAGCTTATGAAAGAAATTAGACTGTAATCTGGTCAAGATTCTAGTTTATTTAGGGGCAAGTGTTGAACAGATCAATAATCTCATCGCAATACATGACTGGATTGTGTACATGTTCGTGTATGAAGAGTGACTTTGCTAATGCGAAGTCAACAAAAGGGCTTTTCTTCATGTACTGTACAGCAGTGGAAGATATAGAACACAATAAAGGTATAACAAAGGTATACTGGCCAAACCAGTCGTGCCTGCACTTCATGGTATATATTACAGTGTTTTTCAACTTAATCTCCGTTCCTTTCAGTCAGCAGTCGTTTCCTGTACTTAAATCCATTGACTTGAACCACACTTATAATAGATGCCAATAGTCAGTTGCTAAAAGGTGTTGCTGATGGAGATTAAGTTGAAAAAATATTCTTTCATAATGAAATGATGTTCCAGAGATGACAGCAGTGTATGGTGGCTTTCCAGCCATAGATCAGGTCTAGATCTGGATTCACAATACTAATGATGTACTCTGATGATGAGCATCAAAAGCATGCTGGGAAACCAGCCCACAGCAGAATGTGTTCCTCAACATTAGCATGGTTTTATAAATACATGCCATCTCAGACCTCATTACCTCCAGATCGATCTGAGGAATCGATTCCAACATTTTTCTATAAACCACTGTGTGTTTTAAAATAAGATGAAGGTATATTTTAACCATGGTATGGTCCATACTGAGATTTGTATTATGTAATTTTACCAGTAACAACATAAATAGTAACTGTAGTATTTATTTATACAACGGTTACTTCTGATTGGTTGAGAGGCATTCTGCTGAGCACCGGTCGCTAAGGTTGCTTTCCATTGCTGTTACTAATTTTCTACTTTAGCACAAGCAGAAAAAAATTCAGCTGCGACGGAAGGAATAACTTAACATTTAAAAACTCCAGTTCACCAGACATGATAGACATGATAAACAAGGACTGCGAGATGCTTTACAGACTGGCAAAACAAAACCACACTCATGGAAACCACAAAAATGGAAAAAGCCAAGCTTGCCACAGTTATAAGCTCTATACTATGTGCATAAATAGTGTATTATATACACACACTAAAGGCCAGAAATTTGGGCCCAACCACAATTTTTTATGCTTTTTTTATATGCTTCACAATATGCTGCTCTTTCAAACACAAAACATTTTATTACACAAAAACATTAGAAATACTTAAAATACTGATTTTTATATAGAATATAGCTAACAATATACACCTTTTTTGGAAAACTTATTTATGTCATAACTCTTCGCCTTTATCATAGCAGCACAATTTCACTGCATCCTTTACGTTCAAACTCTCCCACCAGCTTCTTTTCAAGATTGCACACATGCTTTCCTTTTTCATAATATACAAAATAAATGTCAATGCACTAAAGACAGACCTGATATTTCTTAAAAAACCAATAGGTTTGAGCCGTTGTGGTTAAATATTGTGTTACTACAGACTATAAAATATTGAAAACCAGTCTGTTACATTTGTTTGTAGTATTTCTAATGTTTATGTAATAATATTTAGAAAAGGCAGCGTATCGTTTTTTAGCTATTTTTTTTTTTAATCTGAGGGTGGGTCCAAATTTTTTCCAGTAATGTGTGTATATAAAAATAAAAAAAATACAAAGCTTGCAAAAAATGTCAAGTAAATAAAAACTACCGCAATCATATGTGCGTAATGCTAATTTATCAGTATATATGATTTTTCATATAAATTACATACGAGTTTGGTACAATTGAAGGAAGGCCTGTACTTTCAAAACAACATAAAAGGTCCTAAAATTTGTCGCCTCTGAATATTAAATGGAAAACAAAGAGCGACAACTTTCACGAAATAAAAACAAACCGAGGCAATAAAGTACAAGAGTACAAAAAAACTGTTACTTCTGTAAAGACATTTCTGCATAAAGAAAATAAAACCCATTATAATCTACATGAAAACCGACATCTGAGAAGGCCTCCTTCATACAGTGCTGTATTGTTCAATACTGGCGTGCTGGTGGAGGATGAAGGTTTTGGAAAAGAAAGGTGGTCATATTTCTGATGCGTGAGACAAAGAAAGGCAATGTTTCTCTTCATGCTGGCCATGAGGATCTGTAAACATTACTCAGGAGTTTCTTCAATGTGACTGAGCTACAGTAAAATACCTTTAATCTGAGGATGACAGAGGTTTAATAGATAAAGGTGATCATCTACAAATCAGAAAACAGGTTTGTATGTTTGTTTAATGCTAATGAAATGGAAGGCTGTCATCGTGTACGCTTTGTTCTTCTGATCAGACACTGTAAGTCACCATTAGAGTGACAGGAAGCTCAAGTTCGTGGTGAGCATTTCTAGCGCCCTCAAACATATTTCTTAAAACGGCAGTCATACGCTACTTATTTGCACGTCCCTCAAAATCACAACCAAGTGGTTATTAAATAAATAGTTACTAAACAATGCATAAAATGGTATAAATCTATTCCCCTATCTAACATTGAGACAGGCGTTTTTGCTAAACGTTGCTCCGAAAAGGTACTTAAAATACCTTAGAAGTCATATAACCTTTGTATTTCAACCATGGCATGGTTGGTATGGAATGGTTAGTGTGGATAAAGAAATACTCCAGTGCATTTCAACCTAATCTCTGACGATCACATCAGACAATTTCCATCCAGGATAATCAGCAGGAATAATTTGGACTGAATAAAACAATACAATACAAGCCAATGGGCAGTTGTTGAATGTAGAGATTTGGCTGAACACCAGTGGAGTATTACTTTAAGCGAATAGCTTACCAACCTTTTTCTCCTCCTCGGATATCTCCTAGTGGCAGAAACTGATATCCCTTTTGTCTTGGTCATTTAAAACCAAAAATTCACCCCCAAGCACAGGATCTTTCCCATTCCTCCATCCCTCCCACCCCTTCTGAGTCACACCACAAGGGGGTACTGTGACCACAGTTTCATGCTGAACAGAGGAGGACAGAGCAGAGCCTTAAGAGGCTTTAAAACTCATTTCAAGGGCTCTACTCAAGGAATGCTGATGAGTACAGAACACTTGGCATTGATGTGCTGTTGCCACAGCAACAGAAGCTAGTCTAAAGTGGGGGGAGGGAGAGGAACAAGTGCAGTGGTTCAGGTGCCTGGCGGCCGCAGAGGAGGATGTTTATCTTTTCGCCTTGTACTTTGAAGCGTCCCGAGGCTCTTTGCTGGGGTTGCTCCAGTCGTCCGCCCCTGGGCCTCCTTGATAGTGCCGCCAGGCAGACTTGTTAAAGACTGGCAAGCGCTCAAATGACTCGCTGGAGAGTGCCTTGAGTGGGGAAAAAAAAGATTTTTAAAATGCTGCCAGCGCAATAACGAGATGTTTAAATAAACAGTCTTCGGTTCTGAAATGTGGAGAAAAAAAAAGTTGGGCGATATGGGAAAATGTAGGAAACATTTCATGATATACAATTGTAAATAAATAAAAAAAAACTTTTTAAAAGCACATTTTTTTATTTAAAATTTGCAAAATAAACTAAAAGGAACAGGAGAGAGAAAAACAAAACAGCATACAGTAATCCCCAGCTTTTCGCGGGGATAACGTTCCAAGAGCACCCGCGCGTATAGTGAAAAACCGCATTGTTGCCAAAAAGCCAAAAAATGCCTATTTTTATAGTGTAAACCCTAAATAGGCTCCCGAATATGCATTCAGAACACTTTAATTTCATTTTAAACTCAGTTTAATGCATTACCCTTAAAGAAAATGCAACTCGGACGGTCGCTGGACATAAGTATTGGGACACAGTGGCAAGGTGAACAGTTTTCAGGGAATAACCCCTGATCTTTTTGGGCCTGGAGATCAATCAGGGTGTGGAGTTTGAAGCTTGCACCACAGAGAAATTGCGCTTCGAAAAAACTGCTGCCATGAGTCCCCTTGTGTGAGAACATCCAGAAAAATATATATTTATTGCCACAAAAAACGTTGTTGTGGGGATTTCCACATAAAACTATGAGTTCGGTTCTCAAAAAAATCTGTGTGTGACTGAATCTGTGACTCAAACTGGGGGTTTGCTGTTTAATATTATAATCAGAATCAGACAACTTTATTGATCCTGGAGGAAACTGCTTATGATACAGACGTAATTTTTCATGATAATAGTAACACCCTGAGGTCAAATTTACCTTTAGATAGATAACAGCATCCGTTCCGACCCCTTCCATTGAGTAGAGCTTCAAGTCCCCCTGAAAGTAGCGTGCATACAGTCTGGAGATGGGCAGGCCGTGGCCAAATCCAGCCTAAAGAAAAAATCAAGAGGGGGAGAAATTACCATGTTTAATAGCAGCTTGATATTTTTGAGGTATTCTGATATTATGAATTGAGTGTCGTTTTTAGAAGCTATGCTGCTTTACCAGTGGGACTCGTTTGGAATCCAGGCTGGGGGTTGGTGCAGTGGAGTAGGTGTAATTAAAGAGCCTGTCAATCTTTCTCAGGGCCACGCCCCCACCCCTGTCACTGATCTACAGGTGTAGAAAGAGAGGATGCATGAAAGTCATGGCAAGCACCTACAAAGTGTTTTGAACATAAATTCAACAGTGAGCTTGAACTGATAAAGAAAATGGACTGACCTTTATAGAAAGGTCTTCCTTCCCAAGGGTTACTTTCGCCTTAATAAGTGGAAGGTCTTCATTATTATCTTCATGGTGCTCCACTGTAGCTCTCATTGCATTCTAAACAGACAGAGACTGAGGAGTAAGGCACTGTACACTGTACTGAACATTCATGATACAAGCAAACAGTGCCCACAATATATATCAGCTGGTCAACACCATCCACTTTTAAACCTGCCCATCCCCCACCACTAAAAACATGCACGTCAGTACTATAGACCTGTCAATCATCAATATTCCTTACAAAACTTTTATTACTGTGCTTATCAGTGATACTGAGATCCAGTAAGCTTTCAATATGAGTGACTAATAAGCTCTACTGGATGGTTTTATTGGTCATTCTGAAACTGAATTAATTAACGGTTAAACAATAACTTACTGCATTACTGCATCAAGAAAGGAACCATTCCTTTCCAAGAAACAAATCTGTATATAAATATGATTTGATAAACACGGCAAACATTTGATAACGCAAGTAATAAAAGAGGTATCAGAGGTAAGACAGGCGTGATATTTATTATATTTGGCTTTTGTTCTTTTCAGAAATTGGGGTCATAAACTGCACCTGGACAGGTTCAAACCTCCTACCTTGAACAGCTCGAACAGCATGTGGAACAGATGAGAGGGGACGTACACGGCCTGGATGGGCTTTTTAGGGGCCTTAGCTAGAAAGAGAAATCAGCACATTGTATAGAGTATTTTAATATTATATTATCATAAGCATTACTTCATTCAACAATGATCTCTATCTGCCTTATCAAGCATCAGCCAAGCCCGGACAGACATGTTCATGTTAATTTCCGTTCTAGATTACATTTGCCATCGTTTACATAAAAATACTTAATGACTAAGATGGACCAGTTGCAATTGTAGGTAAAGGCTTGGCGCCAAAGCTTAACTGACTCATTGTGCCTTAATTCAGGTCAGTTGAAGAGGATTCCAACTATGTGACCCTTCAAACCTGTGCTTACACTCAGAAGCCACAGGTTGATCTAGAAGCCCGATTAAGGATCTAAAACTACACTATATATGGACAAAACTATTGGGACACACCTCTAAATTACTGAATTCAGATGACCCTCATTTCAACTGAAGGGCAATATTAATGCTTCAGTATACCAAGACATTCTGGACAACGCCATGCTTTTCTATTCCAGCATCACTGTGCCTTAGTGCTCAAAGCGAGCTCCACAAAGACATGGCTGGGTGAGTTTAGTGTGGAAAAACTTGACTGACCCACACAGAGCCCCAACCTCAACCCCTCCAACACCTTTGAACTGAAATGGAGATTGTGATTCAGACCTTCCCGTCAAACATCAGAGCCTGACCTCCTGTTCTACAGAATGAATGGGCAGAAATTCCCAAAAGAAACTCCCAAACCTTGTGGAAATCCTTCCAAAAAGAGTGGAAGCTGCTATAGCTGCAAAAGGGGGGGACCAACTCCACATTAAAAGTCCATGGATTTGAATGCAAGGTCATTAAAGTCCGTATTGGTGGAATCGCCGTCCCAATACTTTTTTCCATATACTGATATGGTCATTAAGAAGATAAAAAGAACTCCTGTAGTCAAGATGTGACATTGGAATCTTTGATTATCTATGCAGGTATGGGGGAAAAAAAACCCGACATCCTTGCAAGGGACCTACACGCATAATAATGCATTGACCCAGTGCACTGTCGGTCAATTTCTTGGAAGGGTCTTCAGGAAGTAACCTTACCTGTAATCTCATCATGAAAGTCTACCCTGAAGCCTATTTTGCACATGCAATTTACCTTGGATCTTTACCGGCAAGGAATTATACACAAATGTAAGCTGGTATCTAATTTCCAACCCTGCAATTTACCTGCACAAGACTGGGATTTTGTGACAGAAGCTGACAGAAATGCAGTGAAGTCAAAGTCATAGCTACCAAAGTGGAATGTTTCTATGACAATAGATGAGCAAGGGTACGTCTGGAGAAGCATTTCAATTAACAAACATCTTGGTAACTGTTAAACATGAGGGTGAATAAGTTTCGTCAGAGCCAGTGGCACGAATCCTATTACATATGTCCTGAAAGCTAATGCCCAACAGTCCGTGAAGAAACTGAAGAAAAAAGAATAAACAGTACAACAAGAAGATCCAAAATATACATCAAAATCATGTTTCAAGACTTCAGGTTTGGAATCTGGCATCTATTCAAATCTGATGGACATAATATTTTATTCTATTATGGCATTTCATTACGAGTTCCATTCCCTAACTACAGGGCGCAGTCTCCCTGGAGCAACATGGGGTTAACTGGGTCTTGCTCAGGAATCCAGTGGTGGTGCTGAAGGTAGGATTTGAACCAATGACCTCTTGATCCAGAGGCAAGTATCCTACCCACTAGGCCACACCCACCACCCCATTAACTGTTGTACACCAGTGCGTTTTTAATAGAGGTTTTTAATAAAGTTTTATAATAAAGGCATGTTGCAGTTGCAAGACAAATCGGTATTTTTTCTATGACATGGAGCCCAAATATGAGCATTTACCATTGAATTCCTCGATCTTCAAGCCTGGGGCGGTAGGGTAGTATTGCTCACACAGCATCTTGGCTGTCTCATACGCATCTGCAACCAAACGAAAGATTTGCTTTGTAAAACGAAAGCATACTCAGAGGAAAGCGTCAAAGGACTAAGATACATACCGGTCACCACATCAGCAACATTACATGCGGGATCAATGCTACCGATGTGTTTGGGGTGTGCTGGGTTTGTGTCATTGCCAAACAGGAGTGCTGTAACAAAGCCAAAAGAAAAATGTTTTAAATGAAACATTCCCAGGAACTCACATGTTTTTTTTTTGTGTTTACATTTTCCAAATGACCTACTATGCTGGTTGATGAGCATGCGGAAAGAAATGCGGTTGGTATAGAAGCGGTCCAGGAAATATTGTATGTTGGAACTGACGAACGGGTCGAAACCAAATTTTTCTTTATACTCAATCACTCCCTGGGCCATGGTGGGAACCACGTCATTGTGTCTGTTTCTGATCTCAATGAGGGCCTCCAAGAAGCTGAAATGCAAAAAAAAGAAGGGTTGCAATGAACCANNNAAAAAATGATTGCACTTACTCATTCAGTGCATGTGGGTCATCTGGGCTCCGGTTTTCATATTCTAGTAATTCCAAAAAGCTCTGCATGTACCTGAGGCAACGTAAACAAAGCCAAAATCCATCTGGCTGGTTAGGTTAAAGAGGTCATTTGGTGAAATATAAAATGTAAACAATTTCTCTTCACATGTTTAGTGTCTGAAGTTCATCAAAAGGTTACAGCCCTGTTTACACTTGGTTCTGAAATGTGTCTTGGGTGATCAGATCAATGCACAGCCCTAAATACAAGTACTAACAAATCATGATCCAATCACTCAAACCACTTACTGAGGTGGGCTGGGACACATCTTTTGTGGTGTAAATGCTAATGAGCTCTCACATGCCAGGACCTGTCCCCGTCTAGGCTGGAAAATATGCAACCAAAGATGACAACAGCAAGTCTAGTAGGAAGTGGATGACTCGTCCACTATAGTATAGTATAGTACGCACAAATTATTGCGTGAGCGTGTATTATTTTGCCCTGTGGAAAGAAATGTGCTGGTGCCTGCAGACAGCGATATCTCCTGCTGTACAGTTGTCTGTTTAAAATAATGAAGGGGTGTTGTGGGTTTTATAACAGATAAGTGTAAAAATCAAGGTATCTCAGCTGCCCACTTGTGATCCCATCACCCAAAATGCATTTTAAAACCAGTAAAAAGTGTAATAACTGAGATGCAGCAATGAGAATGTAGTCAATTAAACTTAAAAATATAAACTTCGGATTACATTTCATTTTCAATTAAAAAAATGAAACACTGTTTGCATGTTGAAAAAAATACTTTGAAACCTTTTACCATTGGGTTATGCACTGTATATCAAGGCTTAATTACTTTATCAACTACATTAGCCCAGTGGGTTCTGTGCTAAAGAAACAAACTTCAGACAGCATGTCTCATCCTCTTTATATGGGTAAAGGGTAAAAGGTGTTTGATTACAGAAGCAACATGTGTGAAATGATGCTGTCTTTCCACCCAAACCACTCACCATTTCTGCACCAGTTTGACTGAGGGCTGGCTCACCAGCCTGTCAGGCAGCAGGTTGACCTCCCGCATGGTGTTGGCCAGCCGCACGGGCAGCTCCTTCCGCAGGAACATGTATGACGTCTTCTCGCATGCATTGTCCCTGCCTGAAACACACACACAACCCGCATGTAAGAAGGGAGGAGTGCAGGAAAGGTACAATAAATAAAGAGGAATGAAAGACGTCTTGTTTGCCTAAAACTGCTGACTCATTGTTGTGGGGGTTCAAACTGGGGACTGCGTCATGTGAATCCATGCCAACACTTCTCCAGGGGAAACAAATGTGTGATTAAGAGCACATGAGCCCAATTAGATCTACATTAAAAATGGTGGGACGGACGTGGCATGCACCACGTAGTGCACACGTTAATTATGCATCAATGAGAGGAACGGCAGGACGGATCTGGCCTTGATACCTAAACCCAAATCCAAAATGCGCTGGACATGCCTGAAAAGGTGCACTCAGGGACAGAAATCCTCATTGTGAGAGTGACGTAATTCGATAGCAGCCTCATTAAGACTGTGATGCAATTCAACAGCGTGTGAGAAAGGTTCTGTTCACACCACAGGGTAAATCTGATTTGTTTAGACTGCTAGACTCGATAATTCAGATTTCAAGTGGCCAAATCTGATTTGGATGGTCAGACCGCAGTCGTATTGGCTCCTATAAACACACTGGTTGCCATAGTAACAACACACGTAAGTGCACTACAAGGGGGTTCGCAAAGCCAACGGATAGCATGTTTGAGATCAGATACTGATGTGTACCTTCAATGTCCTTTAGTGACTAGATTAACTAACTTGCAGAAAGATTGTGTAATTTCTCAAACTGCTGTTTTATTAACCACAACATGAACAAAACAATACTGCTAACAGTACTAGCTAACAGGCTCTACCATTAATGTACTAAGGCCTTAAGAGGCATTAAAGTAAAATAAAGTGGCCCCTTATATGAACCCACCAAACCACAGCACACAGTGTGAAATTCTTTCCTTGTATTTAACCCATTCACCAAGTTCCATCTGCCACCAATGAAGCAACATATGGGGACAGTACCTTGCTCAAGGGACCCTCAGGATTCAAATCCACAACCTTCTACTTGCGGGGGCAACTCCCTAACCACCTAACCACCAGCTGCCTCAAAGGCATGAGCAGGGATCATATCCGTGATCTTCAGTTTACAAGGCCGACATGCTAACGTTGCTTACAGTGACCAGACAGCATAATCTAATTTGTTTTTATTTATTATTTGCAGCATTTGCATTATTGATGGAAAGTTTCCATTCCTTTAAGTTTTGACTGTTACTGAAAGTGAAATCAGTGGAATCTGATCTGGTTGGTCGAGATGGGTCACCTGTCCATAAATGTGGACCGGATATTTGACTAGAACTAGATCTAAAATAGAGTTAAAGCTCATTGGAAAAATCCTTGTGGTCTTTTTTTGCCAGTCAGACAGCCGGCTAGGCTGAGAAATGGAAGCTGAGCTGCCTGTCTGAACAAATCCAAAGTAAAAAGAACATTTCAACCCTGTGTATCAAAACTGGAAATCATTACTGACATGCTCCTCAGTTTCTTTCAAGGTTGTTTCATTTGTTGTCCTTTGTGGGAAAAACCTGCCAATCTGAACTAGCCCTCTGAGTGCACTCTGGCTTGGTTTATAACTCAGAGGCGCTGCTATAATAAGAGGTCTATTCTAGGCACACCACCCTGCAATCTTCTGCTTTGGGATACAATTAGATTTATCTAAGCAAAACCAATCTGCGTAGAAGAGCTTGCCGCAATCAAGACACTTTAACATGTAAAAATATTGAAAATCAAAACAAAAGTCACATCAAACCTAAAAATGTGTTTCAGCATCCCTAACTGTTCTACACTCTATACACACACACACACAAGCCCACAAATCATTCTAATGTAAGTTTAGTAGGTTAATTATATACCAAATCTAGGAGAATAAAAGAACAAGTAGATTTCACAAGCAAAGTTATTGTGTTTTGGCTCACGACACACAGATCCTCCATCAGCGTCTTTGTTGACTGTGAGCTGAAGGGCAATGCAAGGTAAGGCAGCTTAATCTCTCACTGCCCTAAAGATTATACAAAACCATAAAACAAATGATCAAGAGATGAAACCTTAAGTTTAAAGCTTCTCATCCACTCCTCATGACAAGGCCAAAGAGCTGCTCTTCTTCAAAACCACTGTAGGACTTTTAAACTAGAGGACATGAAAAATAGCATCCACCTTTGGGATGAACTGGAATGGAGATTGCGAGCTAGACCTTCTCGTCCAACATCAGTGACTGGCCCCACAAATAGTCCACAGAATGAATGGAACACAAATTGCTCCAGAAACTTATGAAAAGCCTTCCAAGATGAGTGGAAGCTGTTATCGCTGCAAAGGGGTGAGGGGGTAACTCCATATTAAAGTCTATGTATTTGAATGCAGTGTCATTAAAGTCCCTGTTGGTGCTCTGGTCAGGCCTCCCAATACTTTTTATCCATATAGTGTAGATCAGTGAATAGAGATAGAGATTACGAGGTTTCATCAAATGCTCAGCAGAGTTGAGACAAGCCAGTCAGAAAAGTGAAAGTTACCAGTGGGAAGCAAAGGCAGCTCCCAGATGAGTGAGTGACTTAATTAACAGCTTCTAAGGCCAAAATTCTGTAACTGAACACCCAGGTTTGAGCATCCTTAGTATGATTTTTCTCTCTCCTGTCCTGCCCTGTCCACATTCAGGCATCCATCCATACACTGCCAAGGCATGCACTTACCAAAGACCAGAAACTACTGAATGGACAGCGGCGAGGGAGGCATTTTACAACATGTTTAAAGAGCATCAGAAGTACACTATATGGCCAAAAATGTTGGGACACACATGTTTTTCAAGGTTACTTCCAGGGAAGGACAATCGTCATGTCTCAGCAGAACCAAGACATTTTGAACAACGCCATGCTTCCAACTTTAGAGTTTTTAGGAGAAGGCCCTTTTCTATTCCAGCATGACTGTGCCCCAAAGCATGGTTCGATGAGTTCTGTGTGGAAAAACTTTAAATCAACAGCATCTACACCATCCTGTCCTGTTCTGTCCAGGCATGCATGCATACATCTATTCATCCAACCACCAGCCATACACTGCCACAGCATGCAGAACTTACCAAATTCCAGAAACTGCTTAATGGACAGAGGCGAGGGAGAAAATCTGGAGTAGTACTCGATCTTTGGTGAGGCATTTTTCAGCAAAAACACTGACAGCCTCATTGTGATGAGAAAAATAAATAATATTAGTCAGTTGTTATTCTGAAGAAGACCCTCTGCTGGTATCAGCACAAGGCCAAATGCAGCCCAAAAACCATGACAGCCACCAAGGACATCAGAGGCATTTCTGTGAGTCCTCCTCGGTCTCCAGCATACCGGACTTAAAAACCTGAATAATGTAAAGATGAACCTGCAGTGGAACCTTAGTTATTTCCCAAACGTCGCGTCCATCAACCTGACCTCGCAACCGCTCTTCGCGTCTCTGCTGCTCTCTAAACTGATTGGCTGGCGGCGGGCACAAAGCGACGACTCTGCCCTACTATTGGTTCCCAGCATTTTCCATCGGTCTTCAATTGGCTGTCAAGTTAGGTTGGCTTTCTCGCTCTCGAATGGTTTCTGTTCACAGACCTGGTTCACTCGAACAGAGCCGCTAAAAGAGTCAAAGATTCAGTGATTCATTTTGGAAACGACTTCCAGAAAACTGCTGAATCATCCAGTAAATTCATCCACTGAAACGTATTTCATTTATATAGTTATTGAGCATTTTATACGTGTGGTTTTATATATATACATTTACACTTTTTCTACGTGTATTAATACGCGTGAGTATATTTTGTACGTGTATTTACACCGTTTTGGGAAATGTGCAACAACTGTTTCAGCACTTTATTATTATTCCTCTTGTAAAGAAATGGCAAATTATATAATTTTATGCGATTAGACATTATGTTTCGAGTTTTATCAGGGTTCAGGCACTGATGTTGGATGAAAAGCCCTGGATTAGAAAAAAATCTTCCCCAAACTATGCCCATAATGTTGAAAGTGTGGCGTTGTTCGAAATTGATATTGTTCGTCTTGATATGCTGAAGCCTTGTGCCGGACGTAAGGGGGCACATGAATTAAATAATTAAAACATGTCCCAATACTTTGTCCATGTAGTGTATGTACATTGTGCCATTGATAAGCTGTTTTTGTGAATCAGAGTATAAAGAACCGATTCGGAAGAACCGATTCATACCGATTCGCAGGCCGTGCTCACTTTGTGCAGTACATAATTGCACGTCCACGTGTGAAAGGGTGTCTTAATGCTCTTGACTGACTGACCTAAACCATCTTAGTGGAAAAAAGCTTGGTTGATCATATTTTTCATGAGTCAGTGTGTGAAGGCACCGGTTAAGTAGATTTTGAAATACCCTGGATGAACTATGAAACCAAACCCCTTAATTTTACCTCTTAAAATTACCTTAATTTTGCACAGATTAAGGCTGATTAAGGGGTGAATTTTTTTCCTAACTTCAAATTTGTCCGGACATAGAACCTCCTGAATGATTCCCTAATGTTTAAAAGGAAGGCGTTTCACGGCCATGCCTTAAATCCACAAATTAGGTCAAATTAAGGAATTGGTTAACAAATGATAGGCCACTTGATTCAAATGTAGGGGTTTGGTGTATTTTCAGGGGTAGATTAAAGCAGGGTTAAACACATTTTAAGTACATAGTGTTTCGTAGTGATCGTGGGTTGGCATGTACTGTATACTACATTTTATTAAGTTTACCATGTACATTTTCCCCCAGCGCAAATTCAGTAAAGTAATTAAAATGATTAAGCAGAAAAATAGCTAAGCAAAAAATTAGTGATGGCCAAGACCCCCAGTGTGGTGAACTACTCTTATAGATCACTGATATCCAGTTTAGAGAAAGAAAGTCTTTTTGTAAGGGAATGAATTCACATCAGTCATAGAGAAAACTCACCAAAGGTTTGGTGCAAACTCAGTATAGATTTATTATGTAAGATGTGGAAGGAATGCAGATTATAATGCACATATTAAAATTCAGCTTCATATGTTGAACACTGCATTGACATACTGGGCAGAGTTCACAAACTCATAGTTACAGAACACTTTCAATTACACACAAGAAATACTCAGTTTGTCATTAAACAGGCCCTGGGTCATCAGACATGATCCTCTCTTCAACCAGAGTTATCCAAGACAGATACTGAAACCAGTAAAGGTTCTGCATGATACTAAAAACTCTTGTAGAAAAATACATGAATACAGCTAAAAGCACCAAACAGAAACTTTTGAACATGTCACTTGGTGACAAATCTCATTTTGTTCTTTGTTCTTTAGTTTGGCCCTGAAAGCATCTGTTTACATATACAGTGACCACTTCTCCTCATACTGTGTTTGATGAACCTTCCGTGGAGATCATCTTTTTCTGCTCATCAGTGTCCTCGTCTGGAAGGGGCTCATACTCACGGCGGTACAACATTCGAGTCACAAGTGTGATGATGAACATCTCTAAGATCAGAAGCTGCTGACTCATAACTACAAAAAAAGAGAGCTTGTTAAGGCAAGTGACTCTACATTAAAAATTGAACATTCTACGTGCTGCCAGACACCTCAGCATTCCTCTCTTCTCTCTCTATAAGACTACAGGTGAAACAATGTTTCACCAAGAAAAATAGTAAGCACTAGGTTATGTTAAAATTTATTAAAAGTAATTTATAAAAGTAATCTATTAAGACAAGTATGTCCTTATATGTGTACATATATATCACATGAACATATTACTACACTACATTTTGAAAAGAAAAAAAAAATAGAATTTATCATTAAAATTTTGAACAACTGGGAGACTAGAAAGTTACTTCTGGCTGTGAAGTATCAGTAATAGGCAGGTGACACTGTGAGCTGTTGGTGGCTGTAAGTATAAGACAGATGTATCGAATACAAACAACTACTGCTGTGAAACAACATGAAGGTCACTCACAATAACCCCTGGCCTGGGAGGAGAATGGTGGGGCACAGGCGATGGTTCCATTCATGGCCAGAATATTAATGATGGCAGTCTGCAGCTGACTGAGGATCAGCACCAGCTGTGGGGGGGGGTACATTAAAAATACTAAGCAAAGGAAAAGAAATGATGTCATCCTATGGGTACAACATACAGGATACTCACTTGATACATGGCATATTTAGGGATGATCTTAAGGCTGCGTAACGCGTTGCGGACGTGCATGAACATGATCGCGACAGGCCAGAGAGCGATGATGGTGAGGACACCCACGCCAGGGTTTATCCAGATGGAAGCACCAGTGATCCGCAACTGGAGAACAGAGACAGGCATGTCACCCACTACCTTTCTGTCAGTCTGAACAAACGATTTCTGAGCGCAGGTTTGGAGCCAAGTGCTTATTTGTGACCCGATTTGCCGTAATGCGTCGGAAGTCGGCGTTCTATTTATTTCGATATGGGCCGAATATGTTGAAATACATCAAAAATATTGATTTTTCTTTTTTGGACTTATATGAAAGAAAAGGTCTTCAAAAATAATCTCCCAAAGTTTCATCATGGAAATAATTGTGAAAATGTACTTAAATGCCTATTTAAGTTGAGTTGCAGCTCTCAAATCTTACAAAAATGAATTATTTGATAAGTATTTAATAAATATTTTGAAATAATTGAAATAACTTCAGTCTGATTTAATATATTTTTCTAAGTATCTAAATGCCTGTAGTAAAATGTTGTTGTTGAATTCTGGGTGCATCTCTTTGAATGCTATGGATTGTTAAAGATATCAACAAAAAACTGACAAAAAACTTTAAATGCGATTTTCTCGTTTTTTCAGTTGGAAAATGGTGCTGCGATACCATCATTCAAACGACTGTAACTTGACAAATGATTGAGGTGTTCTTAAAATTCAATTTTTTCTTGATGTACCACATACAGTTTTATACAAAAGTTTTGTATAAGACTGTATATAATTCACAATTTATTCTTACGTGACCACTTTCCACTTTCCCTTTGAATTAATGCTTCTTCTGTATAACTTAGAGAAACATGCTGATATGGCTACTTAAATTGTATTATATTGTAGTCACAATATGTCTCAGTATAAATATAATACTCATATACTGTCTCATGCAGCTCAAATGGAAAACCAAATTTACCCCAATTTTAAAAATAAAATGATCACTAGAGATTTGTATTGACAACTGCTACTGTACTGATTAGTAACTGTTTAATTATATTTTGAAATATATTGGGCAAATGGTGATGTTATCTGTATGTATGCAATGTTAAGAGCTACATTTTCAAATAATTGATACTAGATTGGATCAGTGGGAGCGACACGCTGCATCGGACATTTGCTGACCAGATATTTGTAAATGATTTAACTTATTTCTCACAAAAAGTGATAATAAAATAAGATATGGAGAGCAGTATTAATGAGTATTGTTAATAAATTCGTTAATAAAGTTTATGTGCAAATTAATCTGCACATTTTTTTTATGTTTCTGTGATGACATGGAAACCATTTGCATTTACATATTTCTACCTTCACCAAATTAGTAAAATGATCTCATTTAGCTTCTCAAATTGTCTCATTTAGCTCATGTATGTGTTTTTAAAGTCTGATTTTTAAATGAGGCACTATTTAAGCATAGCCATTTTTCTGTCCATTTACATTTGAAGGGTTAACTTGGATTCGTACCAAAGTTGCAAGACAGTGATAGGTGGTCTTAAAATGGCTCTTTACTTACATCGGAGACATCAAAGTTCCCATTGGTCCACAGGATGATGGACAGGATTGTAAAAACCACCTTTAGGACAGCAAACTGGAAGGCGCCTAGTTTCAATATGAACAGGGATCGCCTATGAAAAAAGCACAGCACACACAATATGCTGTCATCGTGTACATAGATGCACCTGCTATTGGTTTAATATGATTCTGTAACAGCTACTAACTGGATCACAGCTACTTATATGAATTATGGCCCAAGCAAAGGACACTCCTGAGCACAGAAAGTGTCCTTTATCAGAAATGTGCCCAAGACTCAGTCATACAACTGCAGCACCACCTACTGGACATTATTTGAATGGGCAATTTGAATGAGTTTAAGAGTTAACACAAGTTAACTAATCAAAACTCACCCAGTCCTTGTATAATACACAGTACAAGATTAAGTGAATTTCCAAAACTCAGTCCACTCGCACAGTTGCAAGTGGTACTTACTTACCCAGGTCTCCCAGGAGGTAGATCATCAATAAAGATTGACTCTATGCTGTGTCATGTCGTAGGATATAAATATTAACCGTGTACATTAATTTGTAACATTGAATATCGATTTCCTTAAAAATTTTATTATTTTTTAAACAAATTTGCCCATCCTAAAATGTGCAGGAGTTGCACTTTAGAAAAAGGGATTTAAAATTGACAAATAACTTCAATTAAAAAAATTCCCTGTAAGAATTGCCTTCCAATAGATAAAACAAGTAAAAGGCGATCCTTTTGGACTGAGTGAGTTTTAGAAATTTGCTCTTCAATAAGCCTGTACCGAAATATGGATACGCTCCTGGACAAACAGTGCTGCTATCTTCATTTATGCAGTGTTAATGCCTTCTAACACAACTGGTGTTTTCACATAGTTCATGCTGGATTGGATCAGCAAATACCTCCACATGTTTGTAGCAACTCCTACCTCATTACATATACAGGACACTCAGGAAACACTTGTTATTTCTAAAAATATATATATTTTTGCACCAAATTATGGAGAGCAGTAACAGATAAATATCAATGATAAGCAGTATCAGTATCGCCATCAGTAACAGTACAATCCTAACTTAACCTACTGGGACATGAGCAAAGTTATTCAGAGTAGTTTGAAGAGAAATGGCTCTACTTTTGTAGAGTGTCTCTACCGTTCTTCACAGTTGTTGCTGTGTCTAATCGGGGCATTACTCAAATTCTAGACATTTTTTCAAGTCTTTAAAATGACCAGAGAACCTGAAGAAAAAGCAATACGGCAAATGAACTGCGTCTCTATTAAATATCCGTTCTATGCAGTTCTGGCATGCCTACAGCAAGGACAAACTCATCTGCATGAAAATTGCATCTCCACCCTTTTCCGTTTGGGCTCAAGTCCAAGTCAAATTTGTGCGCAGAGTCTGACTCGAGTCCAAGTCATGTGACTCGAGTCCACACCATCGCTAATGCGGTCCGTTGAGCATAAAGTTTTATCTCATCTTATGTGCTGCAAAAGCCAGCATTCCTTCAGCATGTTGCTTACGTAATCAATAGAAAATAGGATTAAATAATAGACTTTATGAACATCATGTTTTACATGCATTTATTTTTTTTCATACTGATTTAATGTCATTTATTTAAATAAAGCAGCTCATTTTTGTAGTATAGTGATTTTAATAACATGGGAAACAAAAGTCTGAGCCCTTAATGAGCCAAAGAAAACTCTGGCAGCAAAGTGACTAAGAAAGCTCCCCCTATCAGTGGAATTCCCAACAGTTAGTGGAATTACAGCAGAAAGAAAGTTCATGTTTACATAATGAGATTACATTTAATTTCACCAAAGTACAAATCTGAGATAACAGGGATTAGTGTTAGATGTCTATCACAACAATTGCAACATCGTTCATTTTGAAGGTCAATGACCGCGCTAACAAGCGCTGTAAGAGGCCACAGGGGGTGAACGACCAGGAGACCAGTCATCCATGTCAACAGTGGATACGGTGAGTAGTCAAAAAAAGTCAATACACTTCACCGTTCTTTACAGGAATTACGTAAAGTGGCCCCATAAAAACACGTGTGAACACACCACAGTACAGTCCACAGTGTGAACAATGTGAAATTCTTTCTCTGCAGTTAACCCATTTACCAAGTGAAGCAGTGTGCAGTAGCGTGAATCCCATCCCCCATGAAGTTGACATTTTTGTAGAACACCTCTGTCCCTTTAAATTTGTTCCACTTATCAAGCAAAATATTTTGGTAAAGTTTGAAGAAATCTGAATGTTATTTAGGTGGTCCACCATCCTCGTGAATTTTGAGGTAATAGCGGAAAAATAGTAAATTATAACATTCCGATATTTTGTCAGTACAATATAAGATTGTAAATGGCTGCATCCGAGTAATTTTTTCCCCCAAATTTCACAAATTACAAAGTAACTAAACTACATTAGAAAAGTGCTGTCCCAAAAATGACCAAAGGTAAACTAGTCCCGTCCACTATCTAGTTCTGAATGATGGTAAACACCAAGAGAGGGAATGTCACTGTTTCTGGGTTCCAACAAGAAGAGTCGCAGGATCGGCATCATGAGGAATCGACCTGGAATGGTATTTTATTAACAGGTGTTCTTCGCCAAGAGTTTATTACTGGAATTTCTTGCCTTCTTAATGTGTTTGGGATCATCAGTTGTGATGGTTCTACTCCACATTATGGCAAGAACCACTTAACTATATAAAGAAACAACAGTCAATCATTACCTTATTACAAAACATATTCTGGTTTGTTTAACTCTTTATAGTTTACTGCATAGTTCCATGTGTTCCTTCATCATTTTGTTTGTTTTCAATATTAATCTACAATGTAGAAATAATAAAAACAAAGAAAAAACATTGAATGAGAAGGCGTGTCCAAACTTTTGACTGGTAGTGTACATGCAGTGAATTCAGCAGAAATTGTACCGCTTTGCCACCAATCCAGAATGATATTCTATTGTTCTCAGAGATTATACATTAAATTTGTTACATTAAACTACCTTCTGAGTTGTGCTGCATGGCACCAGCCATTGACCTCTAGGATCAATCCGAACAAACATTTGCATATTACATAAGCCCTCAGGGTGAATCCTATTCCATTAAATGTGTGGGCTTTTTTTGTTTAGTTGTTTTGCATCTGTTTCCTTGTATTTTCAGCATGAATGCTGGAAGACCGTCAAATGCATTTACGACACTTCCCGTACAGAACACCAGCTGCAGCTGCTTAACTTCTGAATGCTTTTAATAAGCTAAGATGCCATATACATTTTCCCATAAAATAACAGCTGCACTGCTATGTAACTGTTGACCTCAGAACCCCAAGACTGAGACTGAGGTCTACAAGCAAAACAGCATGTTGCAACATTTACATTTACAGCATTTAGCTGACGCTCTTATCCAGAGCGACGTACATCAGTGCTTAGCAACGTACAACATAGACTCCAAACTTGGCCCTTTCATCAAGGGAGAAGATTTTCAACAGATGGTATCACCAGTTGGTGAAATAATTCAGGAACTCCCTAATTTGTAATATTGTTGCCACATTATGACCAACAGTGACCAACACGGGTGTTGAGAGATTCAGTGGGGACCAAATAGAATGTGCATACAGGCCCAGGTAGTGAGAAGTTGAATAATTTGACTGGCAGGTGACTATTTGAATTTTATAAAAATTCTGCATAAGGATTTAAAGATAAATGAATTACGAAGATAGACAAAACTACATCAGAGGAACATGAAATAAAATGTTGTAGTGACATCCTATGGCTGTTTTTGTTTGGGTAAATAGGATCTAAATATGATGATTGGCCATTCACACAGGCATGTATTGGCTGCTGAATTCTGATTGGCTGATGGTGGCCTTCTTGGTGAATAAACTTGAATAAACTGCTGGTGGGCTAGTTGTTAGGGAGCCACTTGTAATAAGAAGGTGGTGGGTTTGAATCCCAGGACTGCTAGTGAGGTAGCCTTGAGCAAGGTGCCATCCCCACACACTGCTCCCTGAGCACCCTGATAGTGACAGCCCGCTGCTTCACTTGGTGAATTGGTTAAATGCAGAAAAAGACGTTTACACTGTTCTGTGATGTGTTCACATGTAACTATATAGGGCCACTTTACTTTAAGCAGATATATCTTAAGATTTTGAAATGTGTGAGCTGCAGTGCGCACAAAATGTGGTGTGAGTCCATCACAAGATACTGGCTAGTCAAGTGCTTAAGTTACCTGGTGACTGGCACTGGGGGTAAACAGGGGCAGCAGCAGCAGCAGGGCCCAGTACTGATCCTGAAGGTTTTCTTCTCTGACCGCTTGAGAAACGCTTCATCTCCACCGCACTCCTCAATCATCAGGATGAGGAATTTGAATACTACAATCGCAAAGTATCTGCAAAGTGGATCAACAAAACATTCTCCATAATCTTATTTTTCTAACACCCACTCAAAGACACACTCAGTGGAAAGCTTGTGCTATGATATTTTCACTGGAATAGTCCTGATATCCTTTTTTTGTTTTTCAGTCAGCCATATCCAGTAGATTTCCTTGAAATCCTATGAGGAATTTAATAATAAGAGCAAAAATGAATGCCACAGATATGAGGCTGGTGTTCGTTATTTATACATACACGCATTCAGCCATAAAATTTAAACCATCTGTAGGCTTGTACTCCCGAGAGTGTGATGTAGTATCTGGCAGCAAAATGTTCACAATAGATCCTTTAAGTCCGGTAATTTAACACAATCGCACAAATGCTTGATTGGACTGAAATCTGGGGAATTTGGAAAGCCTTCACCTTGAACTCTCATGGTCATTAGACATGAAGGAGTATACTTGGTCTGCAGCAATGTTTAGATGTCAAAGTAACATCCACATGAATGCCAAGAGCCAAGCTGAACATTGCCCAGAGCATCACACAGCCTCCACCAGCTTGCTTATGTTCCACAAGGTCCATCTATACACTGATGCCACCTCTTCCTCAGGTAAGCAACACTTTTCCATCATAGCCAGAATGAATTATTTCAGCAATTAGAGCTACACTTGCTTTTCCGTGGGATTCAACCTTGGGCGTAGCTTTTGATAGGTAATAACCACTGCCTACTAGGAACACCCAACAACATCTGCCATTTTCAAGATGATCATGTAGCCATCGCAAAAGATCCTTACACTCGTCAACTTGTCCTACTTCCAACCCATCAGCTTCTAAAATTGTCTATTCACTTGCTGCCCGATATATCCCACCACTTGACAGGTGCTACTGTAACGAGACAATCTTGTAAACACTAACAAAATTCATCAACAAATTAATTTGGTCTTTTTATGTTCATTTATGATTACCCATTAACAGTGTTGTTGTTCTGCTTGGAAATATAAACAAGCCATAATAAGTGTAATCTTAAAAGATCATAAAAAAATTCCACTGTTTTTTGTCCATGCTTTGAAGGATGTTCATGTTTAACTTACGTGGCTGAGGTCATGTCTGTAAACATGGTGGCTCTAGGTATCCACATACCCAAACAGGACATTGTACCAATAACCTGGAAAAGATATCCAGATTTTTTCTCGGTAATCAGTTAGAACATCACCCACTCCCTTTCATCACTGCAGATCAAAATCTCACCGGTGCTGCTCCATTAACCCAGATGATGGCACTCTTCTTGTTGGAGGCTACTTTCCTGTAGATGTAGATAGACTCCTCGATGTAGATCAGCATGGAAACCGTAGCCATGAACGTCAGGACGGAATATAAGATGATCCCGAAGATGTCCAGTTCTAAATCACAGAAATATAATTATAGTATCCTTAAACACTGAGAAAAGACCTGCTTTGAAGCGTTCTGATTCGAATGAGTATGAATAAATCAAATAAACAGCACGGCTGCCGAAAAGTGAGGAAAATGAGAAAACCTAGTAGAAACAACTGCTTATGTAATTCAGGTAGAATCAGCACAATGGATCTGAGTAAACGCAAAGCACTCTTACTCTTTGAAGGAACTGCTAGTGTTGTGAGTGAGTTTTGGTACTGATTAAGTACAGCTGTACCAAAAAGAAATGAGATCCTCTCCAAATAGAGAAATGTTCTGCATTTGATTACTGAATGCATAAGCAACAGAAGTTGAGGCAAGTATGTCATTTCAACCATATGCACCGTGGTGCAACACAAGTACAGAACAAAACATTACACCACAAGATCCCAGATTAAAGAGAGTGCAAGAAAAAAACACAAGAACAATACAACTGGACAAGACACCACTTGCAGACAATGTGGATGAATACAGAATTTTGACAGATACTCTATTCCTGCAGCAAAGGGTTGCGCGGAAGAGAGGTAGACAGCAGGCCATTAATGTAAAACACCTGCCAGCAATGTGGCCCTCCTGAGAGCAGTCTGCAAATTGCACAATTTGGAAATTTCTAGGAAATCGTTTCATTGAAGCTCCAATTACAGCTAGTTGAGACAGTAAACTCCAAAAACTATATATAGAAACTCCTATATATAAACTCCAGCACCGGTGGTGGTCGTTGTTAACCTGGGCCATGACCGATCCGGTATGAAATCTGTGTTTGTGACTCGCATGTTTAATTTGGCTTAGATTTTACGTCGAATGCCCTTCCTGACACAACCCTCTGCATTTATCTGGGCTTGTGACCTCTTATGGTTGCATATACAGTGGGGCAAAAAAGTATTTAGTCAGTCACCAATTGAGCAAGTTCTCCCACTTAAAAAGAGGCCTGTAATTTTCACCATAGGTTTACCTCAAAATCCAGAAAATCACATTGTCTGATTTTTAATAGCTATGCTCCGATCAG
>JBBPCW010000001.1:8743604-8761757 GCA_037974425.1 Phenacogrammus interruptus
ACACACACACACACACACACACACACACACACACACACACACACACACACACACACACACACACACGCGCACACACCAAACAGCCATTAACAGGTGAGTTGAACCTGGTGTGTTTGAGGAGGAAAATGGACACTGGCCCTCCAGGCACTAAATCTAATTTAGTTTCCTAAAAGCACCTTAGCATTAAGATCATCTAAAGCTGGCAGAGACAGTGTTCAAAGTGATGCTCACTTTATCATTTAGAAAAATTTGAGAAACTCATTCCAGAAAAGAACACATACTGTGGCATTTTGTCTCATAATCTTACATGTAGTGGACATCAGCGATTTATGAAGTAGTATTATGTGATCTAATAGAACTGCATGTATAAATTATATACAGTCCTTTAATATACTTTGAAAAAAAAAACCCTGCTTCTTTCATTAGGAAATATTGATCTTACCACAGTATGTTAAATTATGGTGCTCCCAGGACAGGAATTTGGCCCCTCTGTCCTATATGGGCATGACTATTTTATGAAAAACCTTATATTTGGCATTTTCTTGCTGTAAATTAGAACTAGAACTTCTTGTGTGTTTGCCTTTTAGATTCAGACAATAGTGGTGGGTATTCAATATTCAGACTCACTCTCGTTTTCGTTCTGTGGATTAGATATTCTTAAATTCTTATTGTGGAAACATTTGTACTGCTGGCCGTTAAATTCTCTTAAAGTATATCCTTGGTGGAAATCAATGAACAGAACTGTTTTCAGCAGATTAGAGATCTGTTTCTCAATCTCTGCAACTGTGTACTGCAGCTGTACTTTCTGCTATCAAAGGCAAATGCACACAGAAAGATCTCTTTCTCTTGATCTTCAGTACTCAGAACCTGAATCGGTTCAATTTCCTTATTGAAATGAACCTGTTCAAAAGAATCGATTCATTCACGAGCCGAACACCGCTACCACCTTTAGCATCGATTAAAAGTGCAGCGAGTGAGAAAGACCAGCTCTGATACATGAAGGTTAAGTTTAGTCTACATAAAAAATATTACGTTATAAGGTATTAATTGACATATGCTAAAGGAAAATTCTCCGTATGAGAGATCAAAATCAGTGAGTCGTTAAGTAAATCAGTTTAATCTGAAAGAGACGGGAGGATGGCTACATCACTGCCATACTCGTGCAACTTTATGTCAAAAAGTATTTTTTTCCACATAACAAGGACTAACCGTTCTTGACAGTCCATCCAGAGAAGCTCTCCAAATCTCTAGCCCTCTAATCCACACGGTGGGTTAAAATCCTGGAGGATCTGGACGGAGTGTCCTGTTTTGTCTCCCAGACGAATGAATGAATGGCGCGTTTTCTTTAAAAAGTCCAGCCTGTTCAGTTAAACCAGTAACTCGATCTAAACCGTATATATTCGTACAGCCAATATGAGAAGATACTGAGGTCCAGGACAGCCTGAGTCGACTGGCAGGAGTTTAGCAGAAGGACTTGAGTCTTAAAAGGCAGGCGCAGTCCTGCCCCTCCCTCTCCCCCCTTTCCCTTTTGTCTACCCCTCTCTTTGGGATAGGATCAGATGGATAAATACCTGAAGCTGAACAGTTAAAGGGCAATTTTGCACAATTTCCTGCTCAATTAAATCATTAAGATTTTTTTTTCATGTAAAATGTGAAATTCTAGAGAAACTTATCGCATCAGACATGTTTCCTCAGGTCATGTCCGGAGTGTTTAGAAAATAGCCATTGAAAGTTTTTTAAACAAAACACACTAAATAGTTACACTACTTAGTTTTGATAAAAAGTTTGTCCGAAAACATTCATGAAACACCACCTGCAGAATTGTACACAAAGAGAACTTTTTTCTTAGGTTTACCACTATTTGACCAGTAGCCCAATTATATTTAAAATACATATGTAGGTTCTCGGATTGTTTTGTCCAGTAAATAAAATGGTTTTTGTATTACAGACATTTTACCCTTTAATATTAGAAGTGATGTACACACTATATGGACAAAAGAATTGGGACACACAGTATTTGGACAAGGTCCAATTTTGTGGGAAGACCCTTTTTATTCCAGCATGACTGTGTCCCAGTGCACACAGCAAGGTCCATAAAGACATGGCTGGATGAGTTCAGTATGGATGAACTTGACTGACCTGCTTAGAGTCCTGACCTCAACCCCATCCAGCACCTTTGGGATTAACTGGAATGGAAATTGTGAGCCAGACCTTCTCCTCCAACATCAGTGTCTGAGCTCATAACTGCTCTACAGAATTAATGGGCACAAATCCCCACAGAAACTCCAAATCTTGTGGAAAGAAGTGGAAGCTGTTCTAGCTGCAAATGGAGACCAACTCCATATTAAAGTAGCCTATATGTATTTAAATACAGTGTCATTAAAGTCCCTGTTGGTGTAATAGTCATGTGTCCCAATACTTTTGTGCTTATACTGTATATATCACTGTTAGGGGCAATAGGTGTAATGATATCCATATTTTCAGATTTCTTACAAATATTTTGATCAAGATTTGAGTCAAGGGTCTAATTCTATACTACACACATGGGTTTGACATGTAAAAGTTGTTCAATAAAAGTTGTTACAAAGGACTTTTCAAATGCTTACCATGTTTAAAATAAAAGCCCAGATACTGCAACCCCACAAAGATCTCAAAGTGTAGTCAGTTGAGTGTAGGTGGGCACTAAATAAGCCACGCCCCCTCTCCACCCACTTTAACTAGTAGATCTACATAATGCATGACAACAAATTAGGCCAAACCTACAACTTATCCGGAAACATTTGTACTGCTGGCCGTTAAATTCTCTGGAAATCAATGAACAGAACTGTTTTCAGCAGATTAGAGATCTGTTTCTCAATCTCTGCAATTGTGTACTGCAGCTGTACTTTGTGCTATCAAAGGCAAATGCACACAGAAAGAGAGAGCCCGATTGAAAACATGCTGTTTTCCTCTGACTCGTTCACCTTATCGTGCTGAGCCGAAAGCCTGAGTCAGCGGAAACATCTCCTGCGCTTACATCACGGCAGCTTGACTATCACTGAAAAAATGGTTAGCATAGAAAAAAATCAATGGAAAAAAAAATAACAGAAAGACCTCAAACCTCAAACTGAAGCTGATGGGGATATTAAGTTTTGTAATGAAAGCACTTGGAAATGGAGGTAGAGGAAAACCCTCTTATTCTGTTAATGTAAAGGTTTCTACTCAGGCCTTTGGTTTTGGGGGCTTTGAAACAATGGAGCAACTTTGTAGACTTTAAACGAGCCATTTCAAATTCAGATGACTATTAACATGGGCTAAAAACAAACACAGTATCCACTGGAGCATATGGTTCAATCAGACACAGGCATCTAGAGATTACGAGAAAAAAACATCAGTGCCAAAATAAAAGTTCTGATGTACAGAAAGTAATAATATAGGACATATTGTAAATACTGAAACTCATACTATGTCTCTGACCTAGCTTAAATAGACGTAAACCTGATTCGTTTAGTTAACCTGATCAACTAAACCCAAAGCCTGTCCAATAGGAGTAGTGGTAGGGACGTTCCCATATTGAGATAAAACACTAATGAGATTAAATGCTTTGTTATAATGTATAATTTTCTTGTATATATGTAGTACTGTGCAAAAGTCTTGAGCCACAGTTTGCTTTCAAAAAGCCAGACTTTCTTGTATTTCATGTCATCTTGAGAAAAGTTCTCCAGGCTTCGTTCTTGAAGGACATTTTGGTCCTCGTTTTCAGTACCCTGTACCTGAGCAGTTACCTGTTTTTTGAATCAAGCATCACATCTAACTGATGTCCTGAACCAGTGAAGAAACAGGACTAGATGATTCCAGATGAACAGGCGGTGATCAGTATAGTGGTGGTGCTGAATGCTGAGTGGTTGGAACTCCTTTATCTAGGCTTCTTGTATCTTTAGGCACTTTGCAGCCTGTCACAGTGAAACACTGGTTTCCATTTCTTTAATCATACTGACAGGCATAAAATAGTCATTTTATATTATATATATTAGGGAATTGACAGAAAAGCCAATTTGTCTGTGCGTCGACATCAGAGGCACAAGTCGACGACCCCTGAGAAAAGTTGACAAGTGCACTCTATGTGTGCTCACTTGTGTACACAGTGCAGTCTCTGCCTCTGATTGACTTACGCTGACAAGCGTTCCTTGACATAACCAAGTATTATAGTACCTTTATAAAAGGGGCGGTAACTTTGGCGCATGGAGGAGAATCTAAACACAAAACCACAACAAGATGAGAGACATGGCAGCGGAGGCAGTAGGAGACAATATAATATAGTAGGAGGAAATAATTCACTCTAGACCACACAAACAGCAGAGTGACCTGAGCAACCTGCAAGTCGGTGTTAAAGTACAGTACCAGTGTTCTGCACGGCCATCTGAAACAGTATCCGCTAGCTAACATGGCTAATACTAGCACTGCAGAGAGTCGTCCAGTCCAGAGGAGCGGAGTAGCTTTACAGAAAAGCCTCTGACTATAATAAAAAACAGCAGATCACAAATGTTACAGAGAACTTTAATAAAAATTGCTACACCCACGTTCCTCTGCTGCATCTGTGTGATGACGTCCTCAAACGACTTGTTGACTCGACTTCGACTTTATTGACGGATAAGTCGATCTGAAAAAATCGGAAGTCGTCAATGCCCTAATATTTATACATATATACACACACTCAGTGGGGGTTTACAGTGCTTACTTTTGGCTTAAGTAATTCAGCTTTACTGGGAAATCCTGCTTTGTTAATTAACCATCTGTAACACTGCTGGCAGAGCCACAGCACCAGACTGGATTCGCTTGAAATGTCGAGGGCCTGGGGGGAGGGCTTAGCCTGAAGATTGTTTCCATTTCACGTTCCGTTTGCACCCTTTTGCCCCAGCACGTGGTATTTCAGTACCCTGAAGATGGGCGATGCGGTTTTGAGGTTAACCTCCTTCATCCTCTTGCTCTTTCCATCTCTTACAGTCACCTCCCCCTTTTGCATTAGTTTCTTTGAATCATCCCCTTTAATCTCATAAACTTCAGCTTCTTGCTCTGTTGGCTTCAGAGAACTAAGCTCTAAGCCACAGTAAACCAAAAGTATTGCCTATACACAGCCCCTCCCCCCATACACACACACACACACACACACACAACATGCTGTCAGTGTTTGCAGTTCACAACTAGAGAGTGCAAAACCAACAGTGGCAAATATTTAGCAGAAGCACTTCACACCACACATTGGGTAAGAGGCCAAAGACAGTGATGATTAAGTAGAGAAACTGGAGAAAAGCTCAGTGTGAGAAAGTGGAATGGAATGGGCAATAATAGTGAGGCCTTCTGCTCTACAGTGGTGCCTGTGGAACCTCTGAGTCACAGCATTACAGACAACATGGCCAGCCTCTCCAAAACCACTCCAATTAAGCTTGCTATGACGTCCAAAGTCAGCCAGGCAGCAAGATACATCAGTCACTTTTCCAAAATACAGGAGGCTTCGCTGCCAGAGTCATGAGCTCTTGCCCCTTTTTACACCCACTATGTCATTACAGAAGTATCAGTTAGTCAATTAATCAATAAAGGCTTAGTTATTGAGTAACAGACTAATTGATAGTAGTTTATTGAAAATCAGAGATATAGCCTCCAAACACGCAAGCGAAACTGATTTGTTGATGCAAACAACATCAACACTGCACATTTTAACCACCAGAGGGTGACAGCAACGTTTATGTAAAGCTTGACTAGCAAGACGCTCCAAAAACAGTACTATAGCAGTACTTTTTAAAAAATAATATTAGGTTAAGCTGCTCAATGCAGGTCGTAAACAGAGAAACAACTGCCACTGTGTGAACAGTGAGGCTACCTTGCGTCAGCTGGGTGGGTTTGGTGACAGGAACTCCATCAAGCGAACAAAGGTGTCCACAGGGGTCAAGAGTAATGACCCCGTTTCTGTTCTCAATGAGGCAGTGCTCTGCTTCAATGCCAGGGCCTTCGATGGTGATGTCTTGAGGGAGGGGGGCGTCATCACGGCCAATGCAGGTTATTCCTACAATACAAGAAAACCAGATGAGAAATTCTACCTGTGGATGGAACTGAACTGGGAGTATATTTCAAATCCTACCTTTCTAACAAAGGCACACTGCAGGCTATCACTAGTTCATAAGCTGCTGTTTTTTCCAGCTTTTAAATCATCTTATCTATGGGATCTACACATGTTGTGCCTGGAAGCTGACAGTGATGAGAATCAAACCCATCTAGCTGTGTGGTTTTTCCTCTGCTGTCTTGGCATTGCTGCCTGAAGGCTTTTTTAATTGAATTTTGATGAAAATACTGGCTTCGTACGGGATTTCCAGAGGGATGAAAGACGTCCTCCATGGTTTAATAGCGAGGCAGAAATATGGCCGCCTTTAGACAAATACTGGCAGCGAGACTGGCGGCCGCATTCGGCCTGTGTGGAAATGGTGCTGTGCGTGAAAAACTGTTCAACATTTCCACTCTGGCCTGGCCATTATAGTCTCTCTCGCTGCAGATGTGGCACACATCTTCCTACAGCCCTCCCTTCTGAGCTTACTACATGGAGAAGATCACATTCTGGTTAAGAATGGTCGGTAATATAATACACTTCAAATTATTAAATAAAGTTTTAATGAGTTTCTGTCTGAGCACAACCAAAAATCCTTACAGACCTATAAGTCTGTCCACTCTGTGGCCATCTTGGCCAAGTCCCAGCCAGCTACTTCCAGTCAATACCAGGTCCTGGATTCTCAGAGTTGGAGTGTTAGGACCTGTTCCTGTCAGGTTCAGCATCAACGAGATGAATCTAATCCTAAATCAGCACTCCAACTAGATGAGGGTTTATGAATAGGGGTCCAGACTCCTGTCTACTTAAATGCTAAGCTAAAAATAGCTAAGCTAACGAAGAAAACATATTCCTTGTTTGCCCTGTAAATACCCTGTATTTATTTATATAATGCACATTGTGTTGCTGTTGAATTATTTATTGCTCTCTACCTCAGTCTTTTCCTTTGCATTTTTTTTTTTTTACACATTTATCAACTGCTATAACACAGTATGCCATAATACTGTACTTACTGTTATTGCTCCTGTCGACTGTTGGATTGCCCTGCTCTCTCTTTAGTCTCGTCCTGCCCATACTTTTGTTGTCTTGTGTTGTTTCTGTCTATGTTGCACTATAGTCCTAGACCTAGAGGAATGTATCACTGCACTGTGTTCTGTGTATATGGTTGAAATGACAATACACATCTGCTTGACTCAATTTGACTCATATATTTGAAACTGCTGATAAAGCCAGCCAAACTAATTTATGACCTTTGGCTCATATAACAGAAAAAAATTCTAATTGTTTTGGCTAGTTCATATCTCTATTGGTTCCACCTTCACAAATAAAAGGATTAGCTCTTTTTATTGAAGAGCGGGTTGTCCTGAAACACAAACCGCAATGCGTTATGAGCTATGCCGTTAATAGTTTAACCAGCAAACTCTATCTTCTTTCGATAATGTCTCTGGGCATGACAGAGTATCAGAAATCCAGGGTTTTATTTTTACTGTTTCCCACAGGGAGGAAACGGGGTCGACTCCTTGTCCTTTCTTTCTTCTGATAGGCTGTACACTTCATTTCCTTTCTCTGTCTGCGACCGCATTCCTGTATCTCCCATGGCGAAGGTGATAACGAGGTCAGAGAGGTGGACAGAGAGGTGCTCTGTTTCCGTACTGCTTCTCAGCATTCCCTCATCTCTAGACGACGTGTGAAGCTGTTTATAAGCCAGAGTTATTAATCACCTGCATTTCGATCCTGTATTATTTGATTTGCTTCAAATTGGGCTTCATGGGCAAACTACTCAACCTCTTATAGTGTCGTGGCTGCTGACGTAACTTGCTTTACTCTCATAGCCTGCGATCAGTTGGTTGTGTAAAGTAGATGCTTCTGAATCTGGGGGGTGAGTTGATGTGATTGAAAGACAGGCAGAGAATGCACCTGGCATGCAGATGTGGTGTCAACCGGGACAAGACCTGGCAACCACTTGAAATTAAATCCGGGAGAAGCCTCCTCATCTTCTCTTTAAGACAAAGTCAAATGAACTCCACCCTTTTTTGCGCTATGGGAATATCGGCATCAGAAAGGTGACCCCCCCACCCTTCCCCCTTCCACCTTCACCCTCCTTCCTCTTAGATAACCTCAGTGCTGCATTCATCCTCTGAAGCCCTTAGGCCTCAAGTCAGCACTAACAATAGAAGTCACATGCATCCTCTGGCCCACCGAGACAATCATTTTCAGCAGACAGAGCAACAAAGAGCCCAAAAACTAAGACGCCCTTCATGCGGTCTAAAACTGCTTGATCCTAGTGTGTGTGTGTGTGTGTGTGTGTGAATGTGAGAGAAAAAGATTTACCCTCCTTCAGAGGTAGTACAGTGATGGCCACACTGAGCCTACCACTGCCCAGACTGACCAGATGAGGACTGGCTGTCTGTACCTTCAGTCCTTTCCCTGTGTCGATCAGGTCCAAAGGTGGGCTCTGCACAGACAACCCCATTCAAAAATCATTCAAAAATCAAGCAATGCTCCACTTATCTCAAACGTAGTCAACCAGCTAAGACATATTTGGTGGATTTATTGTAGTTCTGCACTGGAGCGACGATGCTGATGCAGATACCAAGTGATGGAATCCACTAGTCATAAACTAAATAGCCTTAAACACTTTCCTTAAACTACAAGGCAGTCTCAAACAGTCGTACCTCTGTTGTTTCGGGAACGATATGACCTTGTGTTGTACATAAAAATGGCACAAAGTCTAATTGAGATAAACAAACACCTTGACGCAGTTTGAGGGAAGAATGTGCTGATTAAATGCACGGATTGCACAATGCTACCTTTCAGTATTTCTTAGCTCCTGTGCAAAGCGAAAGAAGAAAACACCCAACACCAAATATGTATTCGCTGTTTTGAACATGTGATTTTGAGAGAATTTGTGTATATTTCATATTCTACAAAATATCCCACTTTCATTTCCCCCCATTTATATCATCTACAGTTCCAGAAGTGTCTGAATAAAAGGATTAGGAGCTCATCACTCACCTTAGGAGACTCAAAGTTCTGGTCAGATTCTGGTTGCAATATGCTCTCTGAACAGTCTGTCTCAGTGTCCTGCAGAACAAAGGGAAAAGTTTGTTCATATTCACGCAAACACATATTACAACCAGACCGTGCTCCAGCTGCAGGCCATCCGTAGAAGGGATGTCTGCAGCTGGATGGTTGAATGACTGCAGATTGGAGCTGTAGTTTTGTCACAGATATCGCAGCAATGACTCCCCCAGGAGGACTCTATCAGTCTGCGATTGCACCGTGTGAAACCAGATAAGGGGTTAAGTTTCATTGCACCAGAACGTGAGCACCTCCATACTGACAATAGCCCTGCACCCACACAAAACAGATATAAACACACTTAGTCACTCTCAGATGTTCTGTAATATGCAGAGGAATGCATGTGTTCTAAAGGGGGAAAAGTAAATGGCTTCAGAACAGAGGGTGGGAGGAACCGGCAGGAATGTTTCGAGACTACAATTTCCCACGAGTCACTGGGAGTGTTTGGCACATGATGCCAGAAGAGGAACGGGCAGCCCATGCTTTGGTCCAGCCACCCCAGAGCTGTCCGTTACCACCAATTCAGATAGAGCAGCCCCACCCACATGCCCAAATGTTCCACAGCTGCGGCTTGACAGCCTGCCACCTCCCCTGTTTGGCACAACAGAGGCTGGGCACAGCTGGCTTTAAGGTATGAACATGTAGGCCTCTATATATTTTTATAATGCTGTTCCTACTGACATAATAAGTTCCTACAGCTCCCCGGCTCTGGACCTCACTACCACCTGACCTCAGAAACATCAATTCATTAAAACACTTCAAATCCAATTCAAATCTGTTCAAGCGTTCTCTCTCTGATTCTTCAGCAATGTCTAAATAGTGTACTACTTCTTGTCTGTAATTATTGTTTTTACTCTTTGTTGCACTTGTTTTATTGTACGGTGTCCTTGTGTGCCAGAAAGGCATTTATTATTATTATTATTATTATTATTATTATTATTATTATTATTATTATTATTATTATTATTATTATTATTATTATTATAAACTAGTTTAGAAGGTCCGTATTCTATACCATTTTATTTTAGAATCAGAAGCAGAAAACTTTATTGATTCCAGAGGGAAAGGCTCTTTTATCCCTAAACTGTCAATTTTCAATGTTTGCCTCTGTGTCTTTTGTGACCATAAAATATGTAAATGACCTATGCTCTGATTGGCTGCCCCCTTCATAGATGAAAAAAAAACATCATGTTCAAAAAGCATGAATAGGAAACATACAAAACAAACCCTCAGAAAAGATACATCCCCTTTAATGCAACTTTAATGCAGGTTGTTACTTCACAACTATAGTGACTTCAAAACAAGTTGTTTTGGAAGCATTGTTTCCATGGACAGACTGGGCTGTATGAACAGATGAGTGAATGGTATTTTCAAAAATATATCTACACGAATCATCAGTTTTCATGATCTGGATAAATTGCAAAGGGGTTGGTAAAGTGGTTGGTAGAGATGTTCTAGAGTTTGGTGTTACAGGACCCTGCTAAGTCTGGTGTCGCAGGAACATAGACTGACAATAACAAAAAAGCCACATTTAAAATGAATTAAGCATTTGTGTATAAGTGTGTTTGTGTGTGTGTGTGTGTGTGTGTGTGTGTGTGTGTGTGTGTGTGTGTGTGTGTGTGTGTGTGTTTTGGGATGACGGCAGGCCTCCACACTTTCCACATTCCTAAGATCCCTTGCCAAAGTCAACCAACCAGACGAAGTACCAGTCAACCATACCAGATGTGCCACAGACCTGAGGAGATCAGACTGGTGCCTCAGGTTAACTCCCTATAACTGCAGTCGCCTCCAGCTCGGACGGGGAGGAAGGCCGGGTCGTAGTCGGCTCTCAGCGCTCCCGTTTCCTCATATTGAGAATTCACTTCCCCTGTGAGGTCACTGCTGTTCACACACTTGAGTCTCCGCTCACACGGTGGACTCCAGCTCAGACTCACTTATTATTGCACTAATGTACTTCCCCTTATCACGCCAAACACAACAGACATATCAGATTTCACCTCGTAAAGTAGTAATGCAGCAGTGCTTTTTAGCTTGAGGGAAAAGACTGGGGAAAACAGAGGCACGCTCTTTCTGCAAATGACTCACTCAGACACGTCAAACTTTGCTGATGATATTTGGGGGAGTACAGGATTAACACTTTCTGCAGACAGTAAGTTAAAATCTTGATACAACCAACTTGCTTTAAAAACAGAAAATATAGCACATAAGTATAATCTGCCTTGTGCAACACTATTGTTATTCTATCTATAAATTGCTTCTTACTCTCTTATTTTTATTAGTCTATTTTAACACGGATCAGCAGTCGTGCTTTCAGACCAACGCAGATTTTTTTCTGAGAACCGAACTAATAATTGTTTGCTGCCCTGCACTAACTTTTGCTTTTGTGACGTCCGGGCCTCGTCTGCCATACCTCCTCGTTCTCGTGCTGGGTTGCTAAGTAATGCGCCCAAACATAAACAACCAGCACGAGGACAAGGGGGAGTGGCAGAAGAGGCCTGGACATCACAGATATTTTTGTGATTTTTGTCATTTTTCATATATTTTAGTGCAAATTTATTAAGCATTTTGGGATGGTAAAATAACGCTGTACTCAAAGATGGGAGATTTGAAACTATTCAACCCAAGAACACTATTTATTTCTCCTTGTTGCTGATTGCATGCTGCCCTTAGACACAGCTGCAGTCCAGAATTTCCCCCCTGGAGCGTCTCGAGTGTTCTTGTGTACTTTATTTTGTTTTTCTTAAAGCCCTGTATTTTTCATTACTGTACATTAAATTAATTTATTACTGCATTTACCTGCTTATACCAAAGAAAATGACAGCACATACCAAAGAAAATGCATGTGCATTAATTACAGTGCAGTCTATACAGGGGTTACATCAGTATTTACAGTCTAGCACTGCGTAAGTTCAAACTATACAGTAGGAGTTTAAATGAAATTAAAGTGTTTAAGTGTTTTTAACCACTTGATGTTTTTTTACTATACGTGATATTTATTTTTCCTTCTACCTCGTCCAGGAAATCAACATCAATTCTGTAACAGAAACATGGTTGATTGGAAATAATGTGCTTGTATACAGCTTTTTGACTGGATATATGATTCCCACATACCTCGTTTTCCACTTGGCAGTCACCAAGTTACATAGCAGAAGTCTAGCAACCACCTGAAACACCCAGGGTAAGGAAATGCATTGCATTTTCTTAGCTATATATATTTGTTGTCAATTTATTACCTCAGCAAATTAAATAATTGCTACCTATAAGCCTTGATCACCAAATGTAAGTCAATTGCTGTACATGTTCATGTTTATCAACTCTCTAGAAAGGTCCTCAACAATAACTTGACCTCCTTTAGCTCCTTACTTCACCTTGAGTAAGCTCAACCCCCATCCCACAGGTAGGCGGGCGTGTTACTACAGGCCTGGACCAACATTATGGCTTTGAGAGTCACTCAGGTATGTCGCCCCAGGATACGCATTCTGCAGCCAGAGACATTCCTCAACGCCACACTTCGATCCTATCAGTGCCCTGGGGTGTGTTTTTTTCCCCTCTGGTCAGGTGAACCTGGGCTAGGGGTCCAAGCAATGATTTCTGCACCAGAGCTACCACCCATTCTACTTCATACCAGTGAGTTTCTGCCTTGAGAATTTGCACAGGTGAAAACGGAACGAGAGTAGGTGCGCTCAGTCAGCCTCAGCCACATCAAACGGGAGAAAAGAAGCTTCTGATGCTGCCTGTTTTGATGTTTTTGCACACAAAATGATGGTGTTAGTAGCAGGCTCAGGAAATGAGGGTGGATCTCCGAAGTCAAAAACAGCATTTAATTCAGAGGATTGATGAAAAGAACGGAAATGGACAAAACACCGAAGCACAATAAGCTTGAAAAGATTAAGATGTCAGATGTTGGACGCTCAGACAGAAGAGGAAGCAGGGCTGGTACAAAGAGCTATTTGAGTCCATGCTCTGTTTACTAGCTGCTGAAGTGGGAGGGAAACCTTCAGCTGCACTGCAAATGGAGCGATCAAAGGGTGTTCATGGAGACTCCACATCCTTGATTGGACACTATAAAGACCCGGACAGTGTTGCAGGAGCCCACACAAGGTGCCGAGGCCAAAGGGCTGGATGGGCGGTGGGGTTTTAAAAAGGGAAACCGTCTGTCAGCCTTGCTTGTGTTTTCATTCCTCCCACTCATCTAATCTAACACAAACATTGGGATAAAACATTTTCTCGGTCATTTTAGATCCTTCAAGCATGATCTGACCTTAGGTATTGCATACTTTACAAAGTGGGAATTCAAAGTGAAGGAAAAAGATCATCGTTGGGTATGAGTCTTGAAATGTAATTTCTAAGATTAGTTCAGCTCCTTCAAGTATGGTCTGACCTTAAGTTTGGATTTCTTTACAAAGGTGAAGAAAATAAGTCATCACTGTTATAACAAAACCTCATAACCTTTCTGTTAATGTAGCACATATGAACTATTTTATGACCATTGGTGCATTTATCATTAAATGATGACTCAAAGGGCAGTTGGTGTCAAAATAATGTAAACTTGCAATGTCATGCTTCAACAGTGTTGCAGAAGCTTCAGATGATCTCTTGATTAAGGGTCAGTTTCCCTAATGGTCCAAAAGTAACATCCTTACAGTAATATCTTGGCTGTGTCCCAAATGCAAAACAGTCTGTCAGATTTGACAATACTCTCATTGTGTCTGGCATCCTTCAGTGTGCCTCACATTTATGAGGGGGCGAGTGGCCCTGAGTTTCCCCTAGGCACTCTCTCTCTCTCTCTCTCTCTCTCTCTCTCTCTCTCTTCTGTGATGTGGGGGGCTTTAGACAGACCCCCCTCTGTTCTAGGCCCTGTCTCCTGCAAGGCCACTTTCACTCTCTCTGACCGCAGAAAAGCATTATAAAGCATTAGAATAGAGAACAATGTGAATTCCTTCATGTTTAATGCATAGAAATTGGGGACCAATCCAAGCTGAGTGTGTGGAAGGTTTTGAAGCAAAATCATAAAGCGGCCACGTCACGCTTTTCTAATGACGTTTGTCATGACTTGTATTTACTTGACCACTATTAAACCTTGCTTTAACACATGCTGTTTTTGTAACTGTGCCTTTAAAACTGTGCTGTTTTTGTAACTGTGCCTTTAAAACTGTGCTGCTTTTGTAACTGTGCCTTTATATACAATATATATTAATTAATTCTTTTCTGATTAGCTGTACTGTATTGGACCACAGCCATTTATTTTGAAATCAGTATCTCTGAGTGTTACAACCATTCCGTGCCAGTGTCTGTTAAATTCCTACACAAGCACCTCACTCTGCTTTATGAGGTACTGATTAGTGATCACCTGAATCACATCTTCTTTAATGAGGAAAAGTATGAAAACACTGCTGTAATGAACACTCTCTTCTCACAATGTGACCAGTGGGATGGTAAAACACTACTAGAAGTTGGTCAAAGGTAATTATTGCCATTTTGTTTAAGAGTGAACAAGATATTTGTTTTCTTTCTGTAAATTTGGTTCTGTAAACGTTGCATCATTTTTGTCATTTTCTTTAAAATTATGCTTTAAAGAATAATATTTTTCTTTGGAAATGAGGAGAAATATTGTCAGCAGTTCTTAATAACTAAGGCAAAGCTGTTTAATTCTTGCACCTATAAAAGATAAAGCCTGAGAAACTGAACAAGCCTCTATTTTCTTCCAGAGCCATATACTGCTGTAGGCTGAATAGGTGGAAATATATAAATACAGGTTTTGTGACATCACAAAAGCAGTCAATTCAGAATGGGCCGTTTTGCAGCTTAAGCCAGTGAGTAAATGATATGCAGTATGACTACAGACTGCATCAAACTCTTTTACTTAAAAAAAGGAAGAAAAATGAAGTTTTCCATGATATGGGCACTTTAATTGGATGCACTCCATTCAAATACATAAAAAAGCAATCAGAGGTTGATACTAACCATTGTAAGGAAATTCTCTGAATACCAAATCTGTTTCGTCATGAAAAATGTCATCCCAGCCAACTGCAGTCCACCTGCACTGCAGTCGTGTTTTCCTGCACCTAAATCACACTGGGAAGCCCTGATTTAAATCTGTAACCTTTAAATCCAGTGCAAACAAGTGAAACAGACAAGTGAATGTTGTTACAGCTGCATGTGGCTAAAGTAATAACCGTCCAACGGTTTTAAAAGCATCCAAAATCAGCCCTGAACGCTAAAAGAATCCTTTTGTTATGACTTCTCCCGGCATATGAATTTCACATTACTGTCATATTTAAAAGGTATCAGAGCTACAATCACTTTTGAATGTCATTGTAGTCGACTGACTTCACTAAATGAGGCTCGTCTCTCTACTGACGCCTGATTTTAGTGGAGCCACTCCCGAAAGGAAGCAATAGTTCCCTTCCCGGTGCTGGAAGTGGAATGACCAACAGCTCGGTCAGTCAGCACACCTACTTCCTGTCTTATAGGAAACCAGGCACTATGCTGAGACACGCTTTGGAATTCATTCGCCTTGTGTTTTCCCCATAGAAGCTGTAGGCCTATGGTGATGTAATGAAGGCTTTTGGCTACTATAGCGTTCAATCTTGTGGTGTCAAACAGACCTGGCAAGCTTACAAATAACACAATATAATTCCACACCACAGCAATTACTTCTCTTCTCTTGAGGATTTAGGTAGTAAATGCTGAGAAGAGCAGAAGCAGCACTTACACAAAAAAACTATTTTGATAGGCATTCAACCATAAAGGTTTATCTTAGCTGATTTAAAGGGTCCATATCATCACTTGCCCTGACTTTTCAAAATAAAAGAATGAAAGAATAGTATGTAAACATTGTTTACAGTACACTCCCAAGTCCATGCAGTCCACACAAAAACACTAAGGTGCAAAACAGCCCATTTTGAAATTCATTCTTTAGTGGTATCACAAAAATCCAACAACTATCCATTCAATCAACCTGTGCTGTTAGCCCCACCCACTCACACTGAAGTTCTAAGGAGTGTTTCAGACACAAATACAATGCAGCCAATCAGAAAAAAGGTAATTTCACTTTTTAAAAAAAATGGTGTTGCTGGAAAATTAAAAAGAAAGTTGAAGTATGACTGTCCTGCGATATTTTTGTACCTAAAAGCATGCAAACATTATACATCTCACATACAAAAGAAAAATATAGGATATATGCCCTTTAAAAGGTGCAGCACTCAGTTCCCTTGGGGTTCCTTCATGATGGGTGTCCTCGTAAGAACATTATCTTTCTATCTGTGCTCCAGGCTGGTGCATGGAATGCAGAACAAGATACATAAACAAAAAAGAGCATCTTCCCATGTTACGACAAAGAAGATAAAGTTGCCACTTAATGCTTAAATGCGGGTATAAGGTAACCTCCTTTTACAGCAACTTCAAGATTCTTTATTTGTTACATACATAGTTATAACTCATTGTAAAATGAGCCCCTGAGTCGGCTCATGAGCAACAAAGTTTACAAATAATTCTAAAGAGAAAAGGTTAAACTAATTTAACAAAATATACAGAAAACAAATATTAGAACCATTACAAACAGATGCAAGAACAATACAGTGTGGAAAATCTAAAAGAGTAGGGATATCTGTTCTGTAAAGTGCAGTGCACTAGTTCTGTACAGCCTTGAAAGTAAAGATGCCTGAAAGGATTCTTTGGAGTGATGCTACAGAAGAAGTGCTTAGTTAGCTGCATAATTTTGCAATGGATGGTTCCCAAGAGAACAATCTAAATGTGAAATGTGTAAAGAAGTGCTGAAGTTGAAAGAATCTCTACATAATGTTATAGGTCTCTACCAATTCATGTCTAAGCCAAGCACCATGTAGGGACCGTTGCTTTAAGAATGTGCACTAATTTGAAAGTGACAGCGAACAGAAAGTTCTCACCATGGCTGTAGCTCTGGATGCCACTGGCAGCCACTCAGGTGCGCCGCGATCCCCCTTTTCCACAAAGCAGAACTCCAGCAGACCACAGTTAAGCAGTGCAGAAGTTCATCAGGATCAGTCACGCCGCTGCTGACGGAGGGAGCGTGAATTCGGCCGCCCTTGTGGCTTTTCTTGTGGCTGAAATTGCCTCTCCCTCCCTCTCTTTCTTCCTCTCCCAGCCAGAGGCGACTTGACTCTGTGGAATGTGCAGCAGCTGGACAGAGACGCTCCTTTGTTTTCCCACCCGTTTTCAGGCAGACCCCGCCCCCCCCATGCCACGATTGGCTGGAAGTTGACAAGCGTTCCTCTGAAGTTGCAGCATTTTACTGTTCTAAACGTTTGAGTATGCAAATGAGATTAAGCAGTTTTCTTTTTAATCAATGACCATAAAGTATGAATGACATTTTCTTTTCAACTGGTTTTGGATTGTGTTTTTTTGGTGGGGCAGTAATAATAGTTTGATGCCACCACCAGTTTAACACTAAAACAGAGAGGTAAAAATAATAAATAATTTGGACTGCTTTATATATCAGCAGCCATTATTTGGTATCCCCAGTGGATCAGTGTAAAAACACATTGGCAGTGGATGAGCCTCACTGCTTTCTCGCAGATAGCTTGACTCTGAAGTGTTGACCATACTTGCCCAAGATGATATAATGTTGTTTACAGAGTTTCTATTGTTAACCTGTTGTTGCTGGACACATCGCTGGGTTGGTTGGTGTACAAATAGAGAAAAAACGTGTTACTCTTACTGGACAGGGGCTACTTTTCACCCGGCCAGCGGAGCACAGGGTGGTCACTGTTGAGTGACGCTTAAATTAAAAGCATAATAAGCTGGTGTTAACAGCTCGTGGTGATTTAGGTGGACGGGAATAGCCCAGGCCTACACTAAAATGGGTTTATGACCAGGTGCCTCGGGTAAAATGAGGGTGACAGAAATTGATTGGCAATAAAAATAATGACGTAACAACACCACGCTCAAACACACACACACACACACACACACACACACACACACACACACACACACACACACACACACACACACACACA
>JBBPCW010000001.1:8795397-8811575 GCA_037974425.1 Phenacogrammus interruptus
CACACACACACACACACACACACACACACACACACACACACATATATATATATATATATATATATATATATATATATGTATTTATATTCTGATGTAGACTATAAGGAAAACACGGTACATAAAATCTCTATTTACTGAATAATGCCATTTCTATTTGTTTTTAGTTTCATGTTGTAAATAAGTTAAATAATCGTATAATATTCTTAGATCAAACTGAAAAATATATGATATATTGGCAAGACTGAATATGTTTTCCTTTGCCTAGATGTTTTGCACTGCTCAGCCAGACTACCCGGGGGGGGGGTCTTAATGAGATTAGAGGGGTTTGTGCAACAGCTGGTCGTTCTTTCAAGCCGCTGGGACCAGGATATGGGGCCAGGCGTTTCCTGGACAGTCTGCGGCTGGTTGACGGAGGTAAAGTACATCTTGTCTGTGGCTGGCCCACGATTTCCCCCCTGGGCTCCAGGTATTCACCTCAGTCCGGCATCCCAGCAAGCTGAAGAGCAGCACTCGCGTCACATGCCTCTCGGCTCCTTCATGACAGTTTCATTACGATTGTCTGAACTCCGTCAGGTTTGGAATGAGGTGGCTTAAAGATTTACAACGAGACAGATGTCCTGAGGGCAGCTTGATAAAAGGCTCAGCTTTACGCTTAGAATAAGAGAAGAAAGGTTTGTGTTTTGCAGGTTTGCCTCAAAAAGGTCAACCCACAAAGGCGTAGTGTGTGAGGAATAATTTGGGGTTAGAAGCAGCTGGTTGAGTCCGAGTGAGGATGTGACATTTATATTTGAGGTGCCAGACACTTGCTGTGTGTTTTGCTGTGTGTTCCAGAGCAGGCAGGCCATTCGTACTGGGCCTGTACTTTTTGACATGGCAACCAGCCCCTCAGTGTCAGTTAGACCCCTGGTGTCAACTGTTTGATACGATAACTTAATAATACACTTCCACTATTCACCTACATTAGAGACCCAACCCGATTAAGCTGAATATGGCCGACTCAAGTAAACAAACTGTAATGGTAATTTTTATTAATTTAAAATATTTTTAACATGAATTGTGGGGGGGTCTTTCTTTTTCTTGTTGTACTGGAAACCATAAAATCTTAGTCACCCCACTGATGTGCCAGCAGCATTGGCATCTCTACCTCTCACTAGCAAAAGCTGCCATCCTTAATTTTTCATTTTCCTATTGACTGAAACGATTGAACTATTTTTAACATATTATTTGCAAAATATTGTTTTTAAACTCATTAAATAAAAAGTATTTATAATCGGCCTGTAGCACAGAGATATATATAACTGTAGGATATATTGCAATAATGTGCAAAAATGCAAAAAGAACATTGATAGCAGTAGAAATTGACTAGAAGGTCAGCAGTTGTTTACTAGACTGTAGCATATAAATGACTGTATTTCCAGAGAGAAAACATTTGGAGTGAATCCGATATGTGATGTATCATAACAGGATTGGTTCAACATAGATTCAAGCAGCAGATATTCAGATGCATTCATGTTGCGTGACTATTGTTAGAATTTGGGTACTGCCAAACACACATAATTTAGGCCATAAAACCACTGATTTGAATAACCAGGCACATCTGATAAGCTGTGTGTTAGATCTGAATACTCGAGTACTCCAGGCAATTCTCAATAAATTTTACAGGCTGATGTGTGTGTGTGTGTGTGTGTGCGTGTGTATATATATAATGTATAACCTTTGTTCATTTGCTTATATACACCTAATACTTAGTGAGGAAACGTTCATATTAGCCGCTAATATATTTGGCCACATGACATGCCTTTATCATGGAAATCATATTTTTAGACCAGATTTTACAAACTAATGCCAGTAGTACTTTATTAGGTGGCACAGACTTGTCAGTAAGGTTCAAGTCACAGAATGACTTATAGTGAGCGCTAATGATTAGCAAAACATTAGCTGAACACTGCAGGCAGCATTTTTAGACAACAGGCTCTGTTTTCCAACTGATGAGTGGATGTGCTGATCTAGAATTGTTTTTTGCGGCAACAACCAAGATAACTTCTGAGGAATCCGACCCAAGATCAGTCCCTCATTCAGCTGCTATGTGAACATCTCTTATGGTGTATTTTTACAGAGTGACTATGGACTTCAGCACTAAAGATGCAAAATGTGGACACCAAATGTGTTGGCTGATGGATTATATCTAGGGTAAGTGGGAAAAGTGCAATTTTGATAATTTACCATATGATTTTTTTCTCTACCTGCGAAAACTATTTGACCATGTGACGCAAGCAGTAAAGCATTTGGCCGATTTACGGTCTTTATTGTATTTGTCCTTTATGCTGGTGCTTTCGGCAATGAGTGATAGCCACAAGGTGGCAGTGTGCAGCAACGTTGCTCCACTATATCTATGAACTATATTTATTCAAAGGCCAAGACAGTGAGAGCACTAACAAGTGGAAAAAAGCTTGTTCTGTTTTTACTTTATTGTTCTGTAATTCATACAAACAGATACAAAAACTAACAGTTCCCTCTTGAAGGGCAAATTAGTATGTGTTTGTAAAGTGTAGTGTCTGTCTGTGTGTTCGTGTGTGTGTAAGACATATCCTTATCAGTCCTCCTGCTGCATTTTTAACATCCTCAATTATCCCTTGGTGCCTATGCAGCATCATAATGCAACAAGAAAAGGAAAATCGGTGTGTTATGAATGGTCAAAAGTGCAAGCCTGAGTGTGTTTGGTAGAGGTAATGCTATGGATGTGAATCAAATATTCATAATCAGTTACTGATTTTGAGAGGCTGCAGTGGACTGATGGGTTGTGATGATGGACATCTCTTAAAGGGCAAGACTTTTCAAGTACAGTATCTTCGGACAAGGAGAGAGTTATGTACATTTAGGTCATTACATACACAGTGACAAAGCACTCTTGGCTGCTACAGTAAGAACGGAGCAGAGATGAGTAGTCGCACTTAAGTCATATAAACAAAGACTCTACCCACCTAAGAGGGGCACGGACCCCAGGTTGGGAACCACTGTTCTAACCAATCATTTTTCTTCAAAAGTTAATGCAAGTTATTTCTTCAAAAGTTAATAATGCAATAAAATGCAATTATTTCAGTCAGTTATTTTCAGTGCAGGACAACTTTCAACTATGTCACATCATTCTTTCATCAGTGCATTTTTTTGTATTACAAGATGTATTGTAACAGTACAATTGCAACTTTCCCCCCCGTTATCGCACAGCCCTAGTCTTTACCAGTTAACAGAAGAACAGACAGGTAGACGGGGGTGTCTCATTTTGACCTGGGAACAGTTAGAATGATAACAGGAGATAATGGAATTCTATAGTAAATGTGGGGAGCAGGGTATGAGTGTGTACATTACATTCAGAGTGCTGTGCTGGGGACAGTGCAAGATTCATGGACTATATGTCAATGCTGCAGCAGCACCAGTCTGGTTTGATCAGCTCTCCAGATGTGCGGCAGCAGTGCATAGCTCCAGCAGTCTTGTGAGGGAGGAGAAAAGGAGCAGCTGTTGGCCGCTGGCCAGAGGAGTCATGCAGGGAGGCTGGACCCCTTGGGCCGCGCATCACTGTGATGCTCCACCACAAACATAATGGTTCCTCACCCTGACGAAGCAGAAAATCAGGCTCTCCGACAGGCACCGCCCGAAACAGACAGCTGCCACATCAAGTGTGCATGCCCATGTAAAAAGTGCACACGGTTTCAGCGAACATCTGTTTTACTGTTTTCCCCTCTGCCCAGATTTGCTTCCACCTCTTTTCATCATAGATGTTTTCTACATAGAGACCTCTGATGGATTTCAGACTACTCAGGCCATATATCTAAATGGTCATCCTATTTCACTACAAAATCTCTGCTATTAACTGGAAATATAAGAAATTATCGGCTGCTGTTTGCAAGGTGGGCTACCGTAAAGGGCCCATATCATGGAAAACACTTCTTGGATGCAGCATGTAAACATTGTTTCAAAACGTATCATTCACTCTGAACATATGGTGCAGAAACATGAAAAAAAAACGCTAGTTCTGAATTTGTTCCACTTGTGATGTCAGAAAACAGGACATTTACATATAATTGCAGATTCCACCTATGGCCTTTCAACCCCGCCCATTCACACTGAAGTTATAAACAGTGTTAAGCCTAGGCTGGTTGCTGAATGAGGCACAATACAGACCAGCCAATCAGAACAAAGTCTGTTTACATATATCAGTCTTAAAAGTACAGATAAAAAGAAGGTAGGAAATGGTAATGGGGGAAACAGGGCTCTGACTGCAGTAGGTACATAAAACCACACAGACATAAGTAGACTTTATGGAAAAGAATAGAAGAAGTGTAGGTTAGCAGCTGTTTGAAGTAATGGAGCTGTCATTGTCGTTCTAGGTTACGTTTGCATGAGGAAGAGGTAGAGTACACTTCTTTCTATGTTATAATTGATTTGACACAAGTAGCCTGAGGATTCAGGGGTATCTGAAAAATAAATAGATTTAATCTGCCAGATGCTCCTTTCTTAACCTCTCCCTCTTTGTTTCTCCCCTCCTTGCTCTTTCTTGCACTGCCTTTATCCTTCTCTCCTCCCTCCTCTCTTGTACACAGAGGGCAAGGACAAAAAAAAAAACAGGCATTCTGACTCATACATATTGATGAGGCGCATAGTCTGTGACAGGATGATTTTCAGCATTTTCAGAGGAAACCAAAATACGAAAAGGTCTCCAGGAGAAAATCCTTTGCAAATGATTTGTGACCTGCGATGTAACACAACTTAATTGGCAACCGATGCCCTTTTAAGGACTGATTGAAAGCTTGAGAGAAAATTACCCATGCTCAGTAAAACCATAACTGTGACCTGCAATAAAGGGGTTACCATGGAAGCACTGCACTTCAATCTGCCAACACTTACAAGCATCTCTTCCTTTTTGCCTTTCCTTTTTTCTCTTATAAACCTTCCCATTGGAGAAGATAAACTATTACTGGCTCTGAGATAGAATGTGCTAGGGAGGGGGAGAGGACTGACATCAGCAACAACAGGAAGAAAAGGAGGGTCTGTGATGAAGTCCTGATGCCTATTGACATCCACTCAAGCATGTTCCACCCTTATTACCACAAAATAGCCAGGGGCCATTACACAGTCTCACTGAGAGAGATAATCCTAGATAACGTTATATGGCTAATAAAAGACATGGCTGTTCAAAGAAATGACTATGGCTGCTTTGATTTACACGTGAGTACTCCTTACCACCTCTACATTTGAGTGGAAGGGGCATTTTGATGATGCCTTGGTTGTCTGTCTTTACTCACAGTAATATTAAAGAGAGAGAGAGAGGGTGTGTGTGTGTGTGTGTATGTGTGTGTGTGTGTGCGCCGCATTAAGGCAAGACCTTTTTACAGCATTCGTCTACTACCCTATAACTGCCAGCCAGAGAAGCCACTCTGTAATTATCTGCAGCTGGCTGAGAATCTGGCTTGCCAAGTAACAGCTTTCTCTCTACACCATAAGCGATGGAAGAGGCATCATAGCCTTCACAGGGCTTTCACCATGACAACCCAGTCTCGCTTTAATGGCAAGGCCTATCTACCACTTTTTTACCATGACAACGAAGCCTCCAACACCCCTTCTGAGAAAGTAGGCCCATATTACACTGCAAAGATAACAGCGAGCTTACATTGTGGCACCAGGGTTGTGTCCCTTGTCTACACCGACATTGACCCATTCCTGATGGGCACTTAGAGCCTGTTCTCCCTGGGAACTTTGGTCACCTGGTTGACTTTTACCTCTGTCATTTGCTCAGACAGTGGTAATTTGATCGACCACACGTGTACTGTCTGCCATCTCTACACACTCAATCTCCTCCTGGTTCTCAGTCACATTCTTCCTCTCCCTCCTCTTCCTCTTGGAGGGTGGTAGGAAAGTAAGGAGGACAGGCAGGATGGCCAGGCAGTGGAAGGCGGTGATGAGGGCAGTGAGGAAGAGGCACCTGAACAGTGTGCGGGTTAGGTTGGAGGGTATGGCCGCCAAGGGCAGCAGTGCGGCACCATAGCACACGTAACTCTGTAGAGCCGGAACGCCATGGCGCTCCAGGGACACTTTAACCCAGCGGGTACGTGTTGACTCCCGGCCCAGTGCGAAGGCCGACACAAGTGGGGCACTAGAATCCACAGCATAGTTCACCCCATAAATTAGGCACAGCACTGATACGCAGTCCAGCTCTACCTGCCACAGAGTCATGAATCCCACAACCCCAAACTCCACCGAGGCCACTGTCACTGTTAGCCAAGCGTTCACCAGTGGGTCGGCCGCCAGGAAGGTGGAGAAGAAGAGCAAAAAGAGAGCAGCAATGCAGGAGTTTTTCAGTGGTGCACCAACCGAAGATGCATATCTGTCCATGTACACAAAAGAGGGGTTGAAGATAATGAACTTCACCCTAGAAGTCAACGAGAGCTTCCGAAGTGTGTCCAGCAAGATAGACATCTCCTCCCGCTTGTTCTCTGTTGTTTTGGCCACTAGGAACATCCGAGAAGCCACCACATCATATTCTCCGTCAGCTCGCTTGGCAAAGATAATATCATCTGAGAAGTGCAAGTAACTGGGCTGACGCAGGAAGCCCAAGCGCAAATGTTCAGTGAAGTTACTGCGTGACAGACTGGTACTGATATTCAGCCCATGCAGGTAGTTCAGGTAGCTCTCAAACCAGGAGATGCGTTCAAAACCCTTGGTGTACTCCAGGAGGTCCTCCTGTACACTGGTGTTCCAGTACTCAATGGATTCATAGATGTAGAAGCCGATAACAGGACTGTAACTGCTGAAATAGCGCTGCTGTGCACGGGTATAGGCAATAGTGCTGGTCTCTGTGGCAACCACGTTACTGAGATCCGAACCCTCGCTCACCTGTAAATAGCCCATCAACGCAAAGGAGACATACACTAGATAAAAGAGCACTACAAAGGGCTTAACGTACGTATTGGTGATCCAGTCGCAGTAGTAGCGCTTCATGAAAGCCACCAGCAGATGAGTCTCATAGGCACGCAGGTCACCAGGCTCTGCTGCCTCTTCATTGTAATGCGTGTACATGAGAAACCGGTACCAGGCCGGTTTCTGCTGCAGTAGTTCGGGTTTGGGCACACGCTTGCAGAAGAGGCTGTGGCGATAGTTATTTTCCAGGTAGCCGGCAAAGACCAGATTGGAACCATAAAAGGTGAGGATGTAGAGGTAGTTGAAAAGGACGGAGATGCAGGCATTGCGGCAGAACAGGCGCACAGCTTCAATGTTGGTAAATGGGCTGGCTCCGATGCCGAAGGTGACCATGTGCAAGGCAGTGCTGGCTGTGAAGGGCAGCATACAGTCCGAGAACACTGCTGCCACCCGTTCCTTTACGTGCTGGTCCTCACGCGTCCGCCGCCACGATGACAGCATCTCAAATGTGCCAAACAACCCATGACCTAAAGAAACCAGAGAGGGAAACAGAGGAAGGCAGAAAGAGAGGAAGGCAGAAAGAGAAAGAGAGGGAGAAAGGGGGGAGAAAGAGAAAGGGAGACCTTTTCAGTGTCTTTTTAACCGGTAACAAAATGCATGTACTGAAATAGTTCAACCACAGCAATTGGTTCAGGCAAGTACCATTCACCTGAAGTGACAGACCTGCTGGGAAAGGGGAACATAAATAATTGAATAAAAGGGTAACAAGACGGCGTCTCTGCAGTAGAACCGCAGTGATAAATGGATGTAAGAGGTACTTGCTCTTTCTCAGTCTGCCTTTTTATCCCTTTTGCACTCCCTGCTGGGGGATTTATGGGTGTGTGGCATCACAAGGCATGTAAATCAAACAAAAACAATGGACCATGTTAACCTACTTCCAATCTAACTTGACCACTGTTCTGCCTTTAGGGATACTCAAAACTTTTGAATAGACCTATCAGTCTTTGAGCAAATATGTCACCATGCAATTTACCAATACTACAATACATAGAAACAAACAATAAATCGTCATTAATAATGAGTACTCGATTGTTCATCATCTTTATTTACAGTAGTTCTTGTCTGACTCTTTCTCCACCCCGCAGAAGCGTTTAAAAGAGTTTCTCAGGCACCCAGGCTAGCCACTCATTCATGCAAAATTGATCTGATGAGAGAAGTGGGGCCCATAGATGCCAGACTGGGTAAGAGCCTTTGCGTTGTTGTCCAGGGACTCTGCAGAAGACCGAACTGGGTCAGCCTACTTTTAGAGGCTGCCACAAGTGATGTTTCGTCTCTCAAACGCATCTCACGGATGAATCATGGAAAAGGATGTACAAGTAGACCACGGAGCACATGAAGAGAGTGAGGTTAGTTAGTTGCACTTTACTGGTTTGACCCATTCTGCCATGTACTCTACATTTCTGTAAGTCCCGTATGCCTTTTTTTCCCCTTCCTCTCTTTCTTTTCCCTCTTTCTTGCCTGGGCTGTGTGCACAGTTGGAGCAGATGGCTCTCACCTCCAGGGTTGCTACGACACCAGTGACTCATCAGCCATGACGGAGGTTCCCTTGGCCCGGCCACCACCTTACTCCCCACCTCTGCCTGCGCACACTGACCTAGGAACAGTATCCTGCCTAAAGGAATGAGCTCTACATCCAGCATGCACTGACCTCAGGGCACTACCCCCGGGACACAGCCATCTGATTGCACTCAGGAGACAGTGGATTCTGAGCCAAATTATACTGCAAACCTGAGCTAAAGGGGAGATCAATGCTTAAAGATTACACAGGACACAATGATTATTGCAATTGCAAAAAAAAAGATGCAGAGAAGCGAGGGAAGGATAGGAGAGGATGATGCAGTATGTAGAAACCCAGATAAAAAAAAAAAAGAAGAGCACAGGCATTCACCTGAGCCTAAACTCTGTTCCTCTGCCCCTGGCTTTTCTGCTATTCTCTCACTGCTAATGCACAAGCTCTCTTTTTCTCTCTCTGTCATCTCACTTTTCATACTCATGCATGCATACTGCTTTTCTTTGGTCTATGCTCTGAGAGAGGTTCCTATATTTGCCACAGCATTTAGCTCTATTTCTCTATTATATCCATTCATTTCAAATGCAGTTAAAAGTAAGCACAATATACTACAGCACTGCCACCACAAGCGATCACTCATTACACACATATTAGGGACCACTTTGGTGTCTCCCAGGATATTAGAGACCATACAACCGGTGCTTCCTCCCCATAAATGCGATATTAATCCCAGCAATTATGAGCCATTGTGTGTCCTATGTAGATCACTCCATCACTGTTGAAAGACTATCATACAAGCCCATTTGAAGGCTGACGTCTCTGTAATGGAATTAGCTTGTGCAATGAGTGGCTGGTGGTGCATGGAGATAAGGGCCATTGTGCTGGCCTGTAATGCTGTAATTGTCATGCTCCATATTTCTATTTCCCCTGCACCCCAGAATATAGTATCTATTCAAACTCAAGGCCTGTAGGAATCTATAGGATGGAGTGTTTGTCTCCCACTCTCCTATTTGGAGAAAGCTGAGAACGTTAGGTAGCACAATGTGTCCTGAACTGCAACAAGAACGCTGTGTGTTTTTCAGGCCTCTTTTTTGCAATACACAATACTGCCACTGAACAACTTGATGGCCAAAGGGCAAGTGTGGGATTGAACTGAGGGAGCTATTAGAAGCATGTATATTTCCATTTTCTTTTACACAGATACCCACCCTGTAGCATTGTCAGTCTTACTGAGAAGAAGACAAAATGGTAATTGTATGGAGTGGCTCAGGGGGCCATTCGGATTGAAGCTACTCCTCCTGAGTGCACTCTGTACTCACAGCTATCTGCTCCACCTACCCATCTCTCTCTCTCTCTCTCTCTCTCTCTCTCTCTCTCTCTCTCTCTCACTCTCTCCCTCTCCCCATCGTCTCTCTTGACATACCCCCTCTCCCCTCTAGCCCTTTTTATTTTCATCTTGCTCCAGTGTGTTATTTTCACCCAATGCTCCAGTCAACAGAACCCCCTCCTACACATGGCACTAATTACCATGTGCGTGAGAGAGACAGAGGATAATAGAAAGAGCTGGAGAATGAGATGCAGGTAATCTGTCAGTGTATGCTGAATGTTTGTGTGTGTGTGTGTGTGTGTTTAAGTGTGTTTGTCTATGCGCAGGATTTGTCAGAAAGAATCTATCAGTTTGGAAATTTGTTTCTGAATGGCTCAGGGATAAAGTACAAAGAAGACAGAAACACAGAATCCCTTAGAGGGCCACTGTTGCGCACTGTCAGTTCTTTGATCTTTGGTTATTAATTTTTAATGAAGAGTTTACAAAAGCTTGGCCACGAGTGGTGATGGCCGGTCAATAGGTGTGCTCACTTTCCCATGTGCTTCTTCTGCCTGTGATTTACTGTGACAGCCTTGGGAAATAAACCGTAGACCACGGCGGTACACAATAGGACATGAGAAGAATGATGAGTGATGAGAACACTGCCAAAATGAAAATAATGAGTGTGTTTGTAATCATGTTTATGTCTAGGGATGGAAATGTTCCCCACGCAAGTGTGCGGATGCTCTGAGCAGTGAAAAAAGGATTTCATGCAATAAAGCATTCTAAGATGTGAGCAGCAAAGGGTTCTAGATTGATAATCCTTGTAAAGGTTAGACACATAGGCCCAGTCCCAAATGGCACACTAAGCCTTGCAAGCCTCCTCCAGGTCTACACCTTGTCGATGTCATTCAATATAAGACACTGAAGGAGCTAAATACGTGCCTTTACTGTGTAGGATCTGCATCAGCCATTCTTTTATAACTAAACTAATTATATTTACAAACATGCAGCTCAATGGCAAGATAAATTAATTTAGTTAATCAGCAAATCATTTCTACGTGCTTCCTCCTCACACAGTTGTAAACAAAACCATCCACTCTGACTGAGCCTCACCTGAATTTAGGATAACAGTCGGCTGCTGAGTTTGCATCTTTGTGCCCAAGGTTGCGTGGCAGTATGAAAAGTGACACGACCCACAGCCTAGTGGCCCTTGCATGCTCATTCTGATTTGTATTCTATCATTCCTTTTAGATGCACAAGTAAGGATGCAAATGCTTACCCAGCATAACAAAGGGGATGCCAAGGTACGTGGAGTTGTACTTTCCTCCCGCGAGGTTGAAGATCCCTGCTGATGTGAGGGTGGCTAAGCTGACGGTGACCAGTGCCAGGAGTCCCAGCCAGGGCTTGGTGCGCACACAGTCTCTCATAGAGCAACAGAGCACAGCTAGTGAGAGGCACACTGCCAGGCTGAAGAGCAGCGGCCGCTCCGACACGCGGCTGGTTCTCTGGAAGTCCCTCTGCAGTGAGGATGAAGTGAATGGGTACAGGCTCAGCTCCGGGTGCATCTGTCCGAAGTGTTCCAGCTCCTTGCAGAACAGGAGTTCCCAGTTGGCCGCCACCACCTCATTCAGTGGGCTGGCTGCCTGCAGGTAGTAGGTGAGCTGAAGGGCCCGGGCAGTGCGCACCCCTTCACGTCCACTGCTGACTGGATTCACCCCTCCTAGCTGGTGCCCGATGTAGGCCTCTCGTCCGTCCTTGAGCCTGGTGATGGGGTATCGCAGCGGCAGAACTGTGCGGTTGGAGGCCCTAGCTGCACGCATCTCTTCTAGGACCCGCAGGATGTCATCCACTATGCAGTTCTTGCTATCATCCAGAAGGCAGAGATGGGCGAATGTGTAATTAAAACCGAGCATTGGAACCTGGATATGGGTGATGGTGCTGTGAAGCTGGTGGGGGAAAAGCAAAGCGGTTACACAGAATGCCAAGCAAGGATGATGTTGCTCTCAAAGATGCATTTCCATCATAAATTTGCAATTTAGTTCAAGAGTTTTACTGTGAAACAGAACGAAATGCATCTGCACACCACAGAACAGATGGGAACACTAAGTACCAGCTTGTCACGACTAAGAAATTAAACAACTTGTATTAGAAGCAAGCTCTCCCTTCCCCAAATTCCTATGCTGTGGTTTATGGGGCAGTATGATGCTCGAAAATCGAGGCCAACCCATGTGTGACAGATGTATTACCAACTACTACATGTCATGTTAAAAATTACAAAGAGTCAGTCTTGCACAGCTGTTCACAAAGGCAATTAAGAGAGACAGCTATTCGGCTGTCAGAGAAATTGGAGGTATTGAAGCTCTAAGAGTATGTGATTATATCAAGTTCTAAAAGCATTCGGAGGCAATTGTTGAGACCTGCAGGGTAGTGGTTGCCAGGCAACAGGGAAGCATGGTGCAAGGAGTGGGCAGCCACTTTTACTTCCTGTTTAAATTCATTTTATGATATACATAAAATAGGACTCACAGATAAACGGTGTGTGCATAAGATTCAGTGTGCAGCTGTACCCAGGATGTTCATGCATTTACACGCTGTGGTTGCTGTATGGGAGCTCTGGGAAGGAAGCAGCAAGACAAACAAATCCTCTATCTGAGGTCAGCATCTCCACGGCATGTGTGGGAGCGATTAAGACGGGCTGAGATCAATGGAGGTTGCCCCAGTGAGTCATTTCCACTAGTGTTCTTACAGCTCTCTCAAAAACGAGAGAAATGTCAGACGCTCACCAATCGGACCTTTAATTGCTTCGCTTCGCTAATTACGCCCTGGTCGCAAGCCGAAGCGTGACATCTGCAAGCCCACAGTCAGAGCCACTGACCTGGACGGATGCTGGCCAGCTCGCTGCCGGCTCTTTATACACGGTAAAGCAGATGGGCCACAGTAACAGTATTTGAAAATGTCCACCATTCAGTTTCAATATATCCACCTACTGTTTCTCAACAAGGAGTTTTCATTCTCACAGGAGTAGAAGACCTTCACAAACATATGCACTGCAATTCGGCTGGATCCTACTCTATCAAATCACAACTGAACAGAGGGGAGAGGGCTAGCTCTCTCCGGATGGGATTTGATGCAGTGGCACAATGCTCAAGGTTATAGTAAGACTTGGTGTGTGGCGTGTATTGCAGAAAGAATAAAAACAAGGCTCCAGTCGCAGAGGTGTGGGGTATTTTGATGCAATGCCTGAATATTAAGAACATACAAATTGAGAGAATGCAGCTCCAGTCCTTCGCTACCATTCAACACGGGGGCCGGTTTTGAAACAATAGGGCCAGGCTTGATTCTACAGTAAACATATTACGTAACTGGAGGTGCAGAGGCTTAAGAGCCTTGGCAGTTTTATAGAAGGTACTCCATAAAGAGTAAGAGTTAAGAGAAGCAAAAGGTTCTTTGATCAGTGCCACGGATCTGTCAGTGAAAAGCCTTTAAATAAATAAATAAATAAATAAATAAATAAATAAACAAGGTAAAGGGGATATTTCTAGAACCTTGTGCAAAAAGGTTCTTCACATTCAAACACTTTGTTTACAAAAATGGTTCACTGAAGAACCGTGCATTAAATGTTTTAGTAGGACAGCTGAAAGGGTTCTTCTATGGCACCATGTTAAGAATAATTTTTTGACAGTGCATGGTCTGAAGTACCATCTTGCAGCCATGGGAAACATTTGGTCTCTTGAATGAGGGCATTGTTTTTTAAATCAGAAAAACAATGACAGCTTTTATAACATTTTATGTCTGTGTTCTACTGGCAGAGTTCCTTCTACTGACAGACAGACCTTCCTCCAATGATGAAGTCCTTCTTTGTTCTTCAAAAGAACTTTTCAAAGAACTTTAGATTCAACTCATTTCATGTATTTTGTGATTTCACTGCTGATTAAGGTTTTTAGTGCTCTGCTGATTCTATCTTGCGTTTTTACATAACATGGAAAGATTCTACCTGGCAGTGATAAAAACGGCTTCACTATTGAGATGTTGTTGCTTTGTTTAGATATGAGATGCAGAGTTACATTGCCCTACATATGTTTTAAATACTCATCTAGGGAAACGAGCAGGGGGGGAGAAAGATGCAGTAGGTCTCTCTGACTAGTACATGGGATGATGCCACATGCAAAAAGAGCAAAATACTGAGGAGAGCTGTATGAGCAGAATGTTTTGGTGCCTCTTAGAGCTGGATTTATAATCTCTAGAGTGGGAGATCACGAGTGGCAGCTTGCTTTAGTACATTTTGGCCTTACTTTTTTCCCTTTCCTTCAGTGAGCTGCGCAAAATCTCTTCGGGGAAAGGTCCAAGTGGCAAGTTGGAAAAATCCATAATTGTAAATTGAGTTTTAGATCCTAAATTTAAGTTCCAGCACTGCAGTTTCTGTGAGTCTCAAAATGTTAACTTAAATTCTACAGCTTTAAAAGAAACCCTTTTTAACATTTAACTAAATTAAAATGTTTAATGCAAGGAGCCACATGACCGGACTCAGAAGCGCACACACACACGCAGTCTGATGAAGGACTATCTTCCTATAAACTGTGATAACAATTTTGGAATCGGGGCCTAAAACTCTGCTGAAACTCTGCTTTCAAGTTTTCCTACACAGCAATTCCACGACTTTTTCCCCCCAAAAAGAAAGAGAAAATGAAAGAACAGCATCAGCAGAAGATTAAGCACGCTCTTTAATAATTTAGATGCTGAAACTCAAAACAAAGATGTTCTAGGGACCAGCAACATTAAAAATACATATATTTTATGGAGTGTTTTGGTTTGCTCTGGCAGATATATCCCAAACTGCAAACATTATCTTTGTTTATTACCGAACAGGACAGTTTAGGGCAGGTATGAACATTATTTAAAATGGTCTACACTGACTTGAAATGATGTTTATTGGAAGTAACTTTATAGTTAGAAGAACCTGTCTTTGCTTCCATCAGCACCACCTGGTTCATTTTAATGAAAGATACAGTATATTTCATAAAGTTGGAATTCCTGGAGGAGAGCTTTAGAGTGGGTTAAACTAAACACACCCACATATAAAATGACTGTTTTATGTGTTTGTGTTTTTTAAAGGTTCAGATAAACGCTTTTACGGAGGTTTATGTAGTCTTGCAAGTTGCCTTGACTCAACTGGTCCACACACAATAAGGCATAATCTATCACTTTCCCCATAGAAGCTAAAGAGTTGGAAATGCTGAAAAGTGCGAAGATGATGGAAGAAAATCCCAGCATCTTCATTCACTGTGAACATTTGTACGGGCCCGTAGAAATAGAGGGGTACATTTGGATTGCCAGGTCTAATAAAGACACGTTTTCTGGTTTTCTTTCTTTAAAAAAATACATAAGCTGCCTCCCTGCATCTGCGTTCATGCTGACCATCTATACAGGACTGATAAAGTACATTCGGGTTGAAAGGTCTAACAAAGGGAAAAAATAAACTTAAATAAACCCCCTCCTTGCATCTGCATTCATGGTATAAAAAAAAATATGTACAAGACCGTAGCTATAGATAAGTGCAATCGGGTTGCCAGGTCTAATAAAGAAAAGAACTTAAAACTATCTTCCTGCATGTGAATTCGTGGTGAACATCTGCATATAGAACAGTGCGTTCGGATTGCCAGGTCTAATAAAGAAAAAATAAATAAACGTAAACTACCTTCCTACCTTCAGCACCAGGTCGGCGTGGTGAGGCTCGAGCACGCTTCCTTTGCGCGAGGTGACGATGACGCGGCCGTACCTGCCGGGCGTCTGCAGGTCCGAGTACAGCGTGTGTTTGGAGCGGTTGACGGGGAAGAGGCTGTCCACCAAGTTGCCCTCGATTTTGGCCAGGCTGTGCTTGGGGGCCAGCAGGTACTCCACGTTCTCCTCGACGCGGTAGCGGCTGAAACTCGCGCCCAGCAGGATGGAGAGGAGCACGGGCGCCGAGGCGAAGAACACCGGGTGGTTGGCGACGAAGTGGCCCAGCTTGTGGAACGACGTCTTCAGGCCATCGTGCAGCACCTGCCGCAGCATCCTAGACGGCGGGCAGGGCGCGAGAGCGCGCAGCGACCGTGCGGGTAGTGAGCCTCTCCCACGGCGCGACCACCAGCATCAGGCTGCCGGAGCATCAGCACCGAGGAGGAGCTGCATCACCCGGACCGGGCCGGGTCCTCCCCTCGCGCCTCAGAGCCACAGAGGGTCTCGGGGCGAGTTTGGTGGCTTTGAACGCACGGGTGTAAAAAAGGGTGTGAGAGGGAGCCTGACGAAAGCACGAGGAGTCAGATGCATTGCTGCTCTCTCTCTCTCTCTCTCTCTCTCTCTCTCTCTCTCTCTCTCTCTCTCTCACACACACACACACACACACACACA
>JBBPCW010000001.1:8818277-8830183 GCA_037974425.1 Phenacogrammus interruptus
GAGAAAGACTGAGAGTGGAAGAGAGAGACAGAGAGAGAGAGAAAGACTTGAGAGAGAGAGAGAGAGAGAGAGAGAGAGAGAGAGAGAGAGAGAGAGAGAGAGAGAGAGAGAGAGAATGGTGTTCTGAGTGGGTGCACACACATACACTCACATGCACAGCTCTGCACCTACAGCAGTCTTTCATTCCCACACACATCCCCAGTGCCCTCATGGCCAAGGACACCGACTGGAGACGTACACTCCTTTATGCCCGTGCATTAATAGCTATCTTTGTGTGTGTTCCTGTGTGTAGGTGTGTGATTGTATGGCTTGCCGTGACTCACTTCAACAAAGAGCTTCGCCGAATTCTCAGAATCTCTCTCTCGTCAGCTGCGGACCTCTGCACACATTTTCAGCCACGTCAATACTTTGAGGTGTTCTAGAAAGACAGTGAAAAACGTAACCAATTACAGAAAAGTCTAAACTGTAATCGTCAATATGTTAAAGGAATGGTTTAACGCAGCTTTCCACTCTTTAAAGATCAGCAAAGTTTTGCTTCTTTAGACCTCAAATGTTGGCGACTAAAACTAGAAGTCAATCACCCAAACTGTTTACGTAAAAATGAAATTTCAAAACTTCTCTCAACCTGCTTGAACCACAATCAGTTCTATATTGATGTGGTGTAGACTCGTCTATGTGGTTTAGGACAGCGTTTCTTTTTTTGTGATCAAAAGTTTTTATTCATTTTTCATAGACAAAAATTACAATAAAGCAGCAGGCATTTTAGGAAACTTCCTCACATTGTGCAAATCACACGTATACATTGTACATTATAGTCATTTATTTACAAATCTCTTCTCCAATGAAGTATTTTGGATAAAAAGCTTTCCCAGGCATTCAGAGTTTCTGGTGGTGCTCTGTTCAGTCTTGCAGTGGTGAGTTCTAGGTTAACAGTGTTAGTAAGACTGTGGGCCCAAAAAGATTTTAGATACATCCCAGGAGTAAACCAGCGTTTTGTGTTTGTTTTCTTTGTCGCAGTAAATCCAGCAAATAGCATTTTACATTGAGTGAACTTTAAATTAAGATCTGATGTGTCATTAAGAAGACAAAGGGCAGGGTTAGATACTTAAGAAATCTCTAATAGGTTAACTAAACATGCGTTCACGTCACCAGAATTCTGATACAATTGGACAGTCCCAGAACATATGCAGAAAAGTCCCCGGACATGTGTTGTTGCATATATGACAAACATATGTAGGTTGCAACCCCATCTGGAATCTTTTATAAGGTGATATATATGCTCTATGAATAGTTTTATAGTGATGTCATATTCAGATTAGACAGCAACTTCTCCCAATTCAACTGTAAGTTTGCGCTTTCTAGCTCTTTGTCCCAAACGAGTTGAATCGATAAAGGTTTCTTGTTATGTTCAAGAAGTTTCATATATATTTTAAAGACAGAGGGTCTACCCACTGATGGGGTAATCCACTGTACCATTGGGTGTGAAGGGAGAGGGGAATTCCATGGAACTCCATATGCTTTTAGTGCTGATCTTATCTGAAGATAAATAAAAAAGGAAGACGCAGGAAGGGAGAAGGTGGACCTTAGATCCTGGAGTGCAAGAAGACCCTGCTGGTTTAGGACAGCGTTTCTCAAACTTTTTTGTCCTGGGACCAGTCATGTCAGGCCTTGGGGCTGCAGGTCCCTGCATAAATGACTGTCACCTAACTTTCCCTGGGTTTCTGGTCACAGGGCGAATGCCCTAACCACTAGGCTACCAACTGCCCACTACCACTACTGTTGTTATTACTATTTGCATTAGTATTTTTAGGGCTAATGCCTTTTTAAGAACAATATTAAACAAGATCAAATAAATACATTATTGCCAAGTAAGTATACAGATGAGTAGTAAACGAGGAAGACACACTGAAAGAGCTGCTTGTAGTGAGTTTTTCTGTTTCTGTACTTTGTTTTTGTGGCTGTTGAGAGAGAAAAAGCAGTCTCGCACAGATCTGTGGAATGGAAAAGCAAGACTTTTTTAACTGCATCTCACTCAGCTGTGGATTTTACTCACAGCATGACAGTTAGAACTGGGACAGAGACAGCTGGCCGAACCTCGACTGTAACCCAGCATGGCACCAGAGATCCAAAAGTTCCACTAGAGCTCCTGGACCATAGGTGGCAGATCACTCCTCTCTCTTTATACAGTGGTGCCCCGCACAACAAACGCAATCTGTTCCAGTGGCGCGTTCGTTATGCGGGGAGTTCGTTATGCAAAACATAATAAAACAGTAAACACACAGACACCTAAAACACATCAATACAGGAAAAAATTACACTAATGGGGAGAAACAACACAACAACATGCGTTGCCTTAATTTGAGACACATCTGGCCGGATTCAGCCGTTTTTTAATGCAAAACTTTTTCACGTGCGATTTGTTGTAGAAAACGCGTTCGTTCTGCTAGACATGTGCGCGGCTGCATTCGTTATGCAGAATGTTCGCTCTATGAGGCATTCGACAAGCGGGGTACCACTGCATATATATATATTACACCCATATACACCACTATGGTGGAAACACTGAACAATCTAGAATGCTGAAAGAAGGGGTAGGGCCGTAAATTCGTGGGGGTGGGGAGGGGGCGAAATGCTGGTTTAGGACACAGTATGACTTACAGTATGCAATAAAAATGAACAGAACTTCACCACTGCAGTCATTGCAGACAATACCAGGGCTGGAGAGGACTGATCCTGGCCCAGACTCCTCCATGATTATGATTGCCATTTACACAAGGACTGATTCTAGATTAGCTCTCCCTATAAAGCTATATTCACTGATACATGGTTTTGTAATGCTGTTATACCAGCAGTCTAATGGACAGTCCAGAGAAAGAGGCTGTGATGTAATAAAGTCTCTCTTCCTTGCTTCCAAATTTGAAGGCTAATTCCAGTGTGGTATCAGGACAGAAATCAAAGTAGTCAGCAGATGGCTTTAGGGCATATAATGCAGTCAACACTGCTATAGAGGAACTAGAGGGCATGAAGTGCTTTAGGGTACATAATGCAGTCGGCACTGCTATAAAGGAACAATACATTTACTGTGTCTAAATCAACACTGACACGCCCCTTTTTAGAGTATAAGATCATTGTATTCCTCTATAAAGCTAATATTCACTGATACAAGGTTTTGTCATGAGAGTCTGATGGACAGTCCAGAGAAAGAGGCTGTGATGAAGTAAAGTCCAGTGTGGTATCAGAACAGATATCAAAGCAGTCAGCAGATGGCTTTAGGGCACATAATGCAGTCAGCACTGCTGTAGGGGAACTAGAGGGCATGAAGTGGAGTGAAGAATGTCAAAGTAGTACCTCAAGTCTTTTCACAGCTTTGGCACCAGTGGACCATCAGAATTGCTGAGACCCTCAATGTCGTCAAATGAAGACTGAAGACCCACCTCTTCACTGAGCATATAGAACAACTACCTAAGCATCTTAACTATCTTCTGTGTGTGTGTGTGTGAGCTGTGTCTTCTAGCAGCTTTTTATTTTTATATTTTATATATATTTTAATTTTAAATTTTAAGTCTTGTTTTCTTATGGACTACAAAGCACAGTCGTTTTGGATAAGAGCGTCCGCCTAATGCTGTAAATCGGATTTTCAAGGCTTAAAAGGAAATAAATATGGAAGAAAAGCCTTTCTCAGACTGAGAAACGGAAAGGAGAGAGAGAGCTAAAGAAAGAGACCTCGTCAATAACAAGAAGTGAAAAGATTGTCGTGTAAGACTTCAAAGAAATATTCAAATATGTATTAGTAGATTTTTTTTCTACATCCAGTCCCTGTCAGTGCTAGTCTGTTCTCTCAGTGTGAGCTGCTTTCTGCTGGGCCCCACAGGTGACCAGGTGTTGCCAGGAAACCCACCTTTATTACACAAGTCTGAGTTCTGTTTTGCTGTTCTCTCCAGATTAAAGGAACGATTCTTAATCATTTCTCTACTTGCCATTTATATTATACTATTCTCATGGACAAAGCAGTATTAGCTAGTTATTTACCACTTTATTGGTAGCATGATGCCACAGTTCTTCCCTCTGGTAGTCCCATTACTGATAAATGAATTACAGCGTTGCAGCTTAATTCACTGTTTGTGACTCTCAGCCAGTCACAGCCATCTCTAAGCACTGTTTCCTACAAACGAAGGAAAAACAGAGCTCGCAGCAAACCGGAGATGGAGACTTTGGTGACTAAATTAAGAATAAATGTGTAATCTCATCACATGGTGGTGTGGAGGTGGGCAATGTGGAAAAAATATTATTTAGGATGTGTGCCTGATGCATGGGGCACATCCCACTATATTCACACAGACATGTTAATGCTTTTAAAATTGATGTTTATCCAATTTGGGTAGGAATCGAGAACCAGTTCCAAGAGCCTATTTTTGTCAAAGAAATTGAATACAATGACAATGTCTATAAAAATGATCAACAGTCAAGGGGAAAAGCTCCAGTAATATGTCAAAATTTTCACTGCAATACAGGCCAAATTTCCATGAATGCCATGTATTTTGCCCAAACCAAGCAGCACATCCATTACCAAGGGTGAATATCCTGTTATAATTTCATTAACAAGATAACCCAAATGAAAACGAGTGCTGTACAAATATTCTCTCGTTTAGACGAGGACAGACAGACTGATACAGATAGCTTTGAGGCTACAGCAGCTGCTCGACTTGTCCATCAGAATCCATGTTAATCAGTCAGTTCTATACTTGATAAATGCCATCCTTTAAAAAAACAACTGTTATGAGCTCTAACACACAGGACATTCTGAACCTGTTTTGTCACAAAAGCTATTACTATCCATTCTCAATATACTGAGCGTTTCACACGTCACACTCACACGACATAGCTTTGACTCTTCAGTGTGTCTGAATAGGAGTTTTGCTGTAACTCTGGCTCAAAGTGTTCTTTCTTCTGTCTTTCATTCTTGTTGTGTAAGGGACATTTATCTGCTGCATGATTTTGTGTAACATCCGTTTTGGTAGACTGTTTAAATGTCAGCGCACAAAACCAACACACATTAAACTGAGAGGGCCGAGAGGGCTGTGCTGGCTGATTAGACAAGGAGGTGCTGCACAATAAGCAGCAGCAGATCTCAGTGTTGGCTTTTATGAAACATATATTTTGCCTGGGATTACATTCATGACCATAAATCTGAAAGAAAACCACATGGGTTTCACAACTAAACCATGTGGGGGAGTGTCGGTTTATAAATACCTTTGACTGAAAGGCTGAAAGGGTTCTACAGTGTCTTTGATATAAATCTTACCAATGGAATTCAGCAACTTCCCGAAAGCTACTATTAGGATTCTATTGTGGTTTTCTATAACAGGCTTTCTTTTCTGTCCTAGGTAGAATTATGGCACTTTTCCACAGGCACAAGGAACCATGCCATACCATGAACAAATGTTTTTCCATTACAAGTGCAGCAACCTGTACCCTGGCTGGACCCATGCTGTCACGGTCTTTTGCAGAATTTACTGTCTACACAAAAAACAACAATGGATACAAACTAATAACAGGGAGGTCAATGAAGTACGAGCATTACTGCCTGACTGGGCTTAAGATCAATTTGAGTGGGAGTTTTCTATGACGCTAGCAAAACCAGTACTTTCGCTTATCTCTCATACATCTCCTATGTATTAAAAACCCTCAGGTGCTTAACTGTTATTCCTTACTTGTGTATGAACCTCTGACTTTTCTTTTTACAGGGTTTGTTAAGGTGTGTAACTTAGCTGGCTGTAACTTGGTTAAAAGCAGGTGTTGATTTAAAGTTTTACAGGTATGAAGAACAGACGTAGACTACTTAAGCACTGATGTACGTCGCTCTGGATAAGAGCGTCTGCTAAATGCTGTAAACATAAAACCTAAATGCCATGAACGTAAATGTATTTTTAACACTGTGAGAAACATGGTGTACAGCGCTAACGTGTTAGCAGGGTTATGTTTTTTGTGAACAGCTAAAGACAGCAGAGAAAAAAATGAAACTCTCACAAGACTATAAACAATAAAGGACAAGAATAGCAAAAACAGCTCTAACAGAAAACCTTTATGCTGGCTCGACTCCATGGATGTGGTTTTGCAGTGAACTGTGGGGTTAAAATTGCACATCAAACACTGTTACCAGGCTAAAATCAACAGGAAAATCAAAGTGTGATGGGAGTTCTGTGCCATCACAGTACAGTTTATGTACAGCACAGTTCCTGTATATCTAAGTAAGTGCTTTTATTGTCCCCAGTAATATTATAGACTAATAGTATTGACTGCAGCAAGAAGACATTAGGCTGAAAAACTCTCAACCATCCCCTTAAAAAGCAGCCAATATGGGCAAAGAAAGAACTATGGGTGGAACTGTTTGTGACCAGTCACAGGAATAAGGAGCACAGACAGACTGCAGACTAATGTCACTCTCTTTGTCCTGTCTGGTGTTGACTGGCAGCTGCTGTTTTATTTCTATTCTCTCTGCTAACAACACTAATATGTCAGAAAAGGGAGACAGCACGGCCTTGGAAATAATATCAGCCGCTGATTGTGTATCAGAGATGCCTTAACCACCAGGCAGCCAGACAAGCAGACAGTGGGGAAAGCAACATGCTCTTTTAAGTCATTAAAAGTTTTGCCGAAAAGGCAGATAGAAGAGTTGTTCCTCTGAGTGTGTTTCTGTGTGTGTGCGCGCGCTGTATTGGTACCCGTGTCAGCGAGGGGGTGGTGTGTTGTGAGAGCGATGGGACTCTTTGTTGTCAGCAGCAGGAAGTTTAAACGAGAATGGTGTGTGCACTTTGTCAGGGAAACTACAGAGAGGTGAGGGGGAAAACAGCATCATTAAGGCTGCTGATAGCAGAGACCCCCCATTTGCCAAATTGCTCTGGTCACACAGACCCCCAGGCCACAGTACAAGCAACCAGGCCAAACACAGCCCCAGATCATCTTCCAACCACTTTTAACACAAAATGATCGGACCTCTGCTGTGAGCACACAAAAACAAAAGTCACCAGTTATTTCATACCTACTTTCTGTATGAAGAGGACAACTAAAAACGAGATGAGAAGGAGGAGGAAAGAAGAAAAAAAGAAGAGAAGAGGAGAGAAGGGAAGAGAATGGGGGTGAAAAAAAGAAGGGAACTGAAGATAATGGTAAAGAAGTTAACAAAAGACGGTGAAATGTTAAAAAAAACATTTAAAAAATAGAAGAGATGAGATTAAATGAAATGAGAAATAAAGAGAGGAGATTTAAACAGGAATGAGAAGAAAAGAGAAGATAATAGAAGAGAAAGAACATAATGGAAGATAATGGAAAACAAAGTAAGGGAAGAGAAGATACAAATAAGAAGAAAGAATAGGGTGAAAAGGAGAAGAGAAGAGGAGCCTGGGGGTGAAAAGAAGAAGGGAAGCGAAGACAAGGGTAAATAAGTTAACAAAAGAGAGCAAAATGATTAAGAAAATAGAAGCCAAAAATGTAACAGAAGAGAAGAGGACAAATGAGAAGAGAAGAGAAGAGAAGAGAAGAGAAGAGAAGAGAAGAGTGAAGTCCTTAGAGTTTCCTGTCATGCTCCCTGTCAAAAATGCTTGAAATAAATCTTTCAAAATAAAATTCCGCCGGGTTGCCGTGATGGTGTAGGCTAAAATATAGTTTCAGGCAATGAGTTCCTCCATCAGTCATCTCTCCACCAAGACAAACAATCTGTGCCCACCTCTCTCTTAGCCTCATATGAGTGAGATTATGCTGAGTTCAAGAGTCTCCTCTGCTCTGGCACATACCGCTGTCTCATTTATTCATTGATGGAGGAAGTGTTTTTTCCCACCTGAGTTATTTCTATTTATGTGAGCGGGAAGCAGCTGTTTTCTGGATGTTTTAGCAGCAAATCTGTCTTCAAGATTGGCTAGGGCCTGAATCTCTTTAGCTCTGTCAGAACCTCCATCTATCAGGGCTTGCTGAACTTTAAATGGCCCTGGCAAAGGAGGGTGACCAGCACTCCCACCCCTGATCAAGCGCAACATGCTTTTAGCAGAGTAACCATGATGGATAAACACCTTTAGGGAAAAGAAATGATCTAGTTAGATGCTGACTGAGCCTCGCTCTATCTCTCTCTCGATTTTCTCTCTGTGCCTGCTTGTCCCGAGTCAATCTACTGAGCGTCTGGCATGGTGCCGCAGCCTTTCCAACCTTTTCGGAGCTTCATTTTCTCATTTCAGAGCCCCAAACTGCAACATGGCTCTGTGACAACGCCTGGCCAAGGGACGAGCGCTGAGCGGTCCAGCGCTGAGGACATCAAGTTCAGAATTTATGTTCCACAAAGACAAATGATTGTAAAGGTCTTGTTGAGAATCATGAGCGAGTGATGACAGGGAGCTATTACAGCTTGAATTATTTGCCTCAGCCTGACAGACTCACCTATTAACATCAGATTCAATGGGGGTCGTCCTTAAAGGGGTTTTCAACATTTCTGCAAGATTCATTCTCTGAGACAGAAGCAAAACCATTCAGAGCCATTTTAATGTGAAATAGTACCCTGTAGGTAAATGTACCAATGTCTTCACAATAGTACAGTATACAATATTTCAGTTAATAGGGTCAGTGATTTACATCTTACAGTTTTTATAGGTTGTATTTAAAAAAACATTTTTATCTCCAAAATATTGTAAAGCAATGCCTCAGGTAACAGGCCATGTATTGTTAATCATCTCCTCTTTTTTTTGCAGGAAGCTTTTAAAGAAGGGATCTCAATCCCAGTTCTGGAGTCCCTACTTTTTCCCTCCTCTAGCACCCCTGAGAAAGCTCATGAAATAATAAACACGCTTGTCAAGCGCTAGGATAGGGTAGAGTAAGCAAAACACAAAAACTGGAGAAGATACAGATTCCCAAAACGGGGTCTTCAAACACTGGTTTTTATCACCATTGAAAAACAAACCTCATGCAAGACTTGAAATATTGGTGTAATTCTTGAAGGGGAATCACACAATCAATACTCTCTGTCAGATCAAAACTGCATTTTAACACCATTTAAACATGCTGCGTTAAAAGTTAAGAATGTTTTATCCTTCTCTTGAAAAGTTATATTTATACATTATACATTTATATTATTGATGAAAGTCATTTTTATTTATTGTTGGGTGAACATTAAGGTACATTAAAGTGGAATTTATTGCAGCTGATAATTAGGCTATTCATTTTAAAATGTTCTTTTACTGAGGATCAGATCCTTCCAATAAAATATAATATGAAAAGATAGCCTGAGAAAACTGACCCTAAAACGGCCATTTTATTCACTGTATCATCTTCATGAAAACGAAATTGCCCCTTAATTCAATAAGCCTTGGTGCCACTGGAGATCAGTATTTATTGCACAGAGAATAATCAGTATGTTCAGGTTTGGACTAAAATTTCATATTTTAAGTTCTGTGCCAGTGGCAAAAGCCTCATTTGTCTTGTCCAAGTGTCATGTTTTCGCGTCCCACACTGTCATTCTCACTCACATCATCTAATCCACAAACAAGTCATGAGCACATTACCATATCTCCACATGGCAAACAGGATCATAAAGCTAAAGATTTACATATTCCATCTTTATTCCTCCCTCTGAGGGTTTATGGATTGCTTCTCCTCCATGTGTGTCAGAATGAGTTTTCCCCTAAGTGCTGACATAAATTCTTCTGTTTATGTTTCTGAGCTTCTTCGCTCTGTTTTCACGTGTGTACATGCATGCATGGGTGTTCTGCTCTCCCCTGTATGGGCCTCTTCGTGTCTTGCTGTGAGTTCGTTCCATCTGTATGTTGTCTCTGTGTTAACAAGGCACTAATTCTTCCAAAAAATCAAATGGACTTGTGTTGTAGACTTTGTAAACCTTTGTTTCTATCATCATCACTGCTTTTCTTCAATAGATTTCTCTTCTATTAACCATTTTGCATCAAACCGGGGTTGGGTTTGTTTGGATTTGGTGTGTTTCCTTAGTCTACGACACGGAATGACATACTGATTTGTACAAAAATGAAAAAATTGCAATAAAATCCAGGCTTTAAGTTTTTACAGATGCAATATATTCTCTAATTTGTGTCAAGTAAGTCTACCTGAGATTACGTAACACCTAGATGAGCCCAATAAGCCTCAAAGCCCTATGCAAAACATTTTTGACTGACATCAGATTGTAGATAAGAAGGAAACAGTGTGATTTTATAACATTGATTTTACAACATACCTCAGCTTTCACTATGCAACTGTTTGAGTTCCATATCTTCAGTATGTGTGCTGTGGTCTGGTGTTCAGAGATGAGGGCCTTATATGCTGGTTAAAGGGTCTTTTGTAGGCGACGCTGCATCATATGCCATCACTTCGTAATGCAGGCTCAGGCAGCTCTAATGTGATTAAAGTTTGTTCACTCCAGTTGGCTGGGTGTGAGGAGAAGATGAATGAGGCCTACAGCAATCCTGGCCCGGCGGCGCGTATATCACACACTTGCGTCCGCTTCCCAGCCCACACCTTGTATGTCTGTCACTCTGATTACCCTCATAAACATCCCCCTGCCACTGGCGCAGTGGTAAGAACGCCATTTATTCACACTGAACAAGCCTATGGGACATAATCTTGTAGTCAGCTACTCACATTTCAGCTTTAATCAAGCCTGAAACCTTTTAGTCTGAAACCATATATAACCCTGACAACAAACCTGAGCAAACCCAATAAAATTCTATCTGAACATGACTGCAGCCCAACAAAATTCTGTGTAAACATGTTTAACCCAACAAAATTCTGTGTAAACTCATTCGTACCCCAAAAAAATTCCATCTGAACCCAAAAGCAACACATTTCTGTCTGAATTCTTACTGATTTTAACAGTAGTACTAAAATATTCTTTCCCAATTCAACTGCAGCCTGATCAAATTGTCTAACTCAACTAAAATGCAAAAAATCAACCAAAGTCTGACTGAATATGATTATAGTCCAACAAATATCTGTCTGAATGCAAATGTTTTTTTTTTTCTTTAAATTTTTTTACAATTTTAACTGCAATACTAGAAGATTATTTCCCAATTCAACTGCAGCCTGACAAATTTGTCTCAATTGAACTGAAATCCAAATAAATTCAGTCGGAAGCTGATTGTAATCTGATAAACGTCTGTCCCAACTCAAGTGAACTGGCAAAATTCTATCAAAATCTCACCTTAGCAACCGTATTTAAATATCTAGCAACAATGGCAGCCACCAAGTCATCAATTAACAAAAATGTAAAATCACCTACATCAGCTATTTATCAATTTATGTTATCAACATTGATATTTTAACGTTTATGGTTCAACAATAATATATTATGGTGGATGCAAATCAAAGTAAGTCAAATGCAGCTCAAAGTAAAACAGAGATGAATGCGAAGTTTGAATCTGACTACCCGTGTTCAAATATTTAAAGCTCAAATAAACCAAAAATAATAGAAAGGACTTTTTTGAAATGCCACAGGTTTTTTGTCGAGTTATTCAAGGCTGTCACTGATGTCCAGAGGTTGTTTATGTGCAGAATAGCTCCTGAGAGGAGCTTTTGAGTGACAAAGCGCTGGATGAAAAAGATTTCTCCTGTCCCTCATCCCCTCCCCTGTGATGAATTATTTACCCATATTGATTAGTGCATTATTGATGAGGGGACTGCAAGGAGAAAATGGGGCTGAGCCAATGTATATCTTTTGCAAGGTCTTTGAAGAGTGCCGACAAAGAGGGGTTGGAAACTAAACAAAATGGAACCCGAGTTCCTCTGCCTGTGTTTTGGCTTGCGAAGGCCATAAATATCGCTTCCTTCCACCCCCCACACCCATTTCAATTCAATTCAATTCAATTTTATTTATATAGCGCTTTTAACAATGGTCATTGTCACAAAGCAGCTTTACAAAA
>JBBPCW010000001.1:8860154-8882173 GCA_037974425.1 Phenacogrammus interruptus
TCTATCTATCTATCTATCTATCTATCTATCTATCTATCTATCTATCTATCTATCTATCTATCTATCTATCTATCAATTATATTTTTTATACAGTTAAATGTTCTTTTAATCCTTATGGTTGGGGGTTGGGCATCGTACAGAACTAAAAAGAACAGTTATCAAAAGCATGGCCCTTTGGTAATTTTTTTTCATGTCCAGTCAGTCTGTCAGTCAAAGCCAAAATAATACACATTTACTTCACAAAGTGTAAATGAACAATTTTTTTCAGTGCATCTCCATTTTGAACTTCGAGGACCATTTCAACTTCTAGGCCCATTAATGTTAATTAATGTTAATGCTAATGTTAATGCCCATTGTTGTTTCTTTCATTTCTTGTCAAGGGCAGAAACACAGGTTCATGAAATGTAACGCAAGAAACAACTGTGCTAAATTTCTGTGCTAATTTAATTTAAAAAAAAAACAAAAAAAAACGTATTTCTGTAAAATGCCGACATCTAGTGTTGGTGGTCTGCCATTCTTCTTGGTTCTTTCAAATCCAGTTTCATTTCTTTTCCATAACCTATGTAAATTTTGCTGAGAATTACAAGGACAAAGGGAGATTTAACATGTAATCCTAGCGTAATATCTAGGCAAATGAAAGAAACAGGAATTGCACACGTTATGAAAGGTCACAGGATGAGAGGGAGTGCTCCTGTTGTGGCTTTGAAAGTACTGTAAAACTGGTAAGTCTCAAATTTATAGTGGAGACTGAGTTTAAATGTTGGGATAATGAATGCAATGATAAGAACCATCAGATCACTACATGCAGGAACAAAACCTGGCTGGCTGGACAACTGGGCGTGCGTGTCAGGATGAAACGAGGAGGACCCTTCAGGCAAGTGGGCATTATGAAAAGAGTCTTTATCTAAGATAGGTGTTCTAGATAAGCTGCAATTACGGTGACATGAGAGGAGGCTGGTGTATTATGTAAGGTCACCAAGTCAGTTCATCTGTGAAGGGCTACAGTTAGGCCTCCTCTTCCCCAGTTCTCTCTGTTCTTTGTTATTTGCATGAGCTGCACCAAGTATTTTTCTGCTGGATGTTTCCTGGCAGGCCACGTTGGCTAGTGAGATCATGACAGATGTATGGGAGGCTTGCTGGTGCTCTGGAGTGACCAGTCAAGAAGAAATGTGTGAATTTGGCCCTAGGAGGACAAAAATTAACTTTAATGTGTGTTAATGTAGTGAGATTTAATTTCAGTTGATTTTCAGTCGGTTTGGACCATTTTGCTTGGCCCATTCATCATTAACATGTTCATAAAATAGTCAAAAGTAGAGTGTGAAGATTAGCTGGAGTTTTTAAACGGTGTGAGAAAATCGAGTTTTTCCTCATGACAGTGACAGAATGTGCAAATAAACTGAAACTGCCATCACGTCATAGCCTTTGGTTAGTGTACAAAATCGCCATTGCCTCTAAATTACTCCATTTTATACAGTGCCAGATGGAGGCGGAGTGCTGGATTTGCATAGACCTGCTGTCTGCGTGGAGATGCTCAGTAACCTGTAAAGGTCAGACAGAGAGGAACTCAGAAAAGTGACCGACTACACACCACCCTCTCTCAGGTAAGGAACTTTAACACCAACAGGTCTTTACACCAAAGGGCATGGTCTCGACATTCAGTTTTCTTAAAACAATACTGGTTATTAAATGGTTTAGGGCTGTATGAATGTCTCTAGGAAAAGTTATAATTGGTAATTGTGTAACTCAGTTACATAATTGCAGTTTAATTACATTTAAAGCTTAAATGGGAATTGTTGACCATTTTGGCATCAATCAGTCATTAAAATGAAAGATATTCATTCAGTGTTTTGATGTGAAAATCATGCGTTCTACAGTAAAACTTATAGCCACTGTATTTACTATCCAGAACAGTGGTATATTGGGACCTTTTGTCTCCACAACTTGCTGTATGGACCCTTGCACCTTGAATAATTGAATGAAAATACATTTCAGGGTGAAACGGCAGCCATCATTTTCTGTAATAACGTTTGTGTGGGAGTCAATAAAAATGTAGATGTCTGGTTCCTATCACCACCCACTGTAAACAATTCCGACATGCGACATTTCTCAAGAACTGCACTTTTTTGCATCAAACCACTCTAGTTTCCTTCATAACCATTTCGTTTCTGAATGTATTTGGCTACGTTTATCACATTGGCAGTACTTTACAGCAGTGCTTTCTAAAGAAAGACTGCAAGGTTCTTCAGCGAACCAAATCTTTTGTGAGGAACAATTCCTTGATTTATGTGAGGATCCTATATTTTTCTTTTCAGCTTTAAATGAATTGAGATCACTGATGATTACGTTAATGTGGATTTCTGAGCAAGCTAACTTGGCAAATAGGGATCCAGTTGCTTTTTTTCAGAAAAAAATGTTATCAGGCTTGTCAGCTTTGGGCTTAGTTTAATTGGCTTGACTTTGGCTAATTACTTTGTGAAATACCCCCTTGGCTTGTTTGTGCTAGTTCTAGGGTCATCTGAAACCAGCCCAGTTATGGGCCTGAGAGCGTTGTAGACCGACAGTATTGGTGCCACTGGGAACGGGTTGTCATGTCAAACCGTGAGCCAATCAGAGGGTTCCCTGGGCAATTTAAACTCCACACGCCAGAGCTTAAATTGGGTCAGGATCTTAATAAGGGCTGAGCTTTACTGAGCTTCTCTGAGTGAAGCTGGTGAGCAGGAGAGGACCTGAGAGAGGCCAGACAAGGAAGTGATGTTTTGCATTTCCACAGCAAGGAACGTAGTGTGGACCTTGCTTTGACATCACCGCAGGTAAACTTCAAGGGGCCGAGGCTTTCTACGCTTCTCTAACTCCAAACAGCTGGGGGCTTCATGCATTCACTACAATCTGCATTAGCTTGTTGGCTTAAAATATCACCATAGATGACTGTCAGATTTTTCAATGAGGTGGAGTTACTAGTGTTTAAGGAATTGCTCCATTTTCCTCATTACACTTCCCATGTACCATCTACATCGAGGCCATTTTTGATCTAGGTTATAACTTGCTAAATATACTCATAGTGCATGTATTTATAGGACGAGCGGCAATTTAATGATTGCTGGGTCATTTTCTGCTTACTTTTAAGCTGATGTTCATGTTTAATCAAATATGCTGTATTATACTACTGGAAATATGACAAATAGGATTTGCATGTGTGGCCTTATATCAGTGCATCATAGGGTCAATGACTTAAAGGTCCCATATCTGACTTCTTTTCTTGCTTTTAGAGGTGTTATATGTGTGGGTTTATATATCAAAACTATTTTCACATATAAAAACCAAATTGGATTTGTTAAATTTTAATAAATGATACATTTTAATAAATTATCATTTTAACCACCCATTATTAATTAAATAGACATTTTTTGTTACTGTGCCTTTAAGACAGTTTATAAATATATAAAAATAACTTTTATTTTGATTGCTTGTGTGTCAGGTTGCCCCATATCAATAATGAGTGTGGGCTGCAACACTATTATGTGTAACTTCAGTGTGAATGGATAAAGCTAAATGGCTGTTGGCCGAATATGTGATTGAATGTCAATGTACTTTACATTCAATCACAAAACAAGGAATTCAAGTTTCCTGCTGAGCTTCCATATAAAGACTGAATGAACCAAATTTAGCTATTTTATTTCCAAAAATAACAGGGAAAGCTTTCAATTGTATGGGCCCTTTAAGTAAAACTGAAAGTGTACTTTTTCATCAGAAAATATGAATGAGTTCCAGAGAGGTTCACTTGTGTGAATGAAGGGGAATGACTGAAAGAATTTAGGCTGTTCAAGCAAAGTTTATGTTTATATGACTATTACTGACTATATGAGTAACATTTCAGGACATATTGTAATATATTCCATTTTTCTATGGGATTTCACATGATTGTGAGACTGGTGTAAGCTTTTATAGAAGGTAGATTGCTAACTTTTCATAGTGTGGGTTAAATGGAGCGAGTGTATGAAAGAGTGACTGTGATGAGAGTGTGGTCAGCATGGATAGAAAGCAGCATGTATCAGACTGCTATTTATAGTGAGAACAAATCCCAGATATGAGAGGAATCCCTTTGCCACTCTGCAACCTAGAGAGAGAGAGACGAACAGGGAGAGAGAGTCCATTGAACAACACCTCCAGACCACACGGGACCAGGCTGGCCCATTAAGGACAGAGAGAGAGAGACAGAAGGACTGAGGAAGAGTCATATCTGCACCTGGCCTGGCCTTAAAACAGAGGGAAACATTGTTGGACACTTCCAGCAGTAGGTAAGATACTTGAGATCAAGAGAAGATGGATGGCTTATGTGTGATGTCCTTATGTGTGTTTATATGAGTGTGTGTCTGTGTGAGTGTTGAAAGTCTTTGGGTATCTGCCGGGTCACGCTTGTTTTTATGTAGTATAATGTGTCACAGTTTTCGGAGGTCTGCAGTGTCGACGCGTCAAATAGTGCTTATAAATAAGTGTGAATCTGGCCCTAGTTTCTCCCTAAGAGCAAAAAATAGAGTTATTTGACATTTCACTAGTCCAAAGTTCATAGGAGAAGAACAAAAGTTAACTTTAATGTGTGTTAATGTAGCAAGACTTTATTTCTGTTGATTTTGGTCCAATTTGATTCGCCCAATTGCCTTTAAAATTTACATAAAAATGTAAAACATAGAGTGTGAAGAATAGCTGGAGTTTTTAAACAGTGTGAAGAAATGGAGTTACAAGGCTTTCCCCATGACAAGATGTGCAAATGACTTCAGATGCAAATGAGCTAATCCTGCCACCACCCCATGGCCTTGTCTTAAAGAACACTCTTACCCATTCTTAACCTTGTAAATTCTTCCATTTTATTCAGGCATGCAAAAGACTATTCATTTAAAGGGCAATGCCTCTAATTCTGCACAAATAAATGTTTACAATGCAAATGTTCATTTGTACAAAATTCATTTTCTGTAACCGCTGAAGCCTTATTAAGGTTACCCTGAGCCTATCACAGGGTCGACGGGCATGAGACAGGGACCAAAGGGGGCATTTAAACGAAATGTTTTAATATAGTTTAAACAATCATTTAGGGAGCTTTGATGGCAAATATAGTGGGACAAAACCACTTGTTCGATACCAACACTGATACTGCTACCAATACTATATTGCTTTTTCCCTCTTTTATACAAATAAACTGTTAATAATACATTTGTTTAGAATCTTACTTCCTCTATTACTAGTGGCTTTCCTTTGGACATGTTTTACATTATTTGGCTGCAGAAGGCTCTATTTTAATTCCTACGTTTTTCACTATGTGGGGAGTTGGGAGCCATAGCTGTCTTGACACAAAATTCAGTTTATGCATTTATGTGATAGCTCAGACCTTTTCCTGATGTCTGATCCAGTGATTTTGGCCCATTTCAGACTAGAGTGTTGGATCAACATACCCTTAGAGGTTTGTGTATAATTAATTTATACCCATTTAGACTTTTCTATTGTTTCATTAAAACCAGTCTCATTATCAAAAGACTAGATCTAATATGGAAAATTAAGTTAGTGAAATTCACTTTTTAACCATTAGGCTTAACTGATATCTACACATTTAACACTTTAGCTATGTGTTTCAGTGCAGTGTACATATCATAATGTGTTCATGTTATTGACTCAGAGGATGGATATTTTAGGCCTTACAGACCTTCAGACCTTTAAAAAATAGGTTAATTTAAAGGGCATAACGTCCATTTAACATTCAATTGGAGGTTCCAGCAGGGCTAATGCGGCTGCTAGCAGCCATGTTTCAGTGGTGTGAAGACAGAGTGAGCGCGCAGGCATCCAAACACAGCCCTGAGGCCAGAACACCATGCTGCTTTGCATTATAAACAGAGGGCGTTTGTGCCATCAGGCTCTTCGGTAACACACCTGACACACATGCTGCTTTTGGAAGAAATCAACAAGTGTTCAGTGGAAGGCTGACTATGGCGTGTGGTTTGAATATGGGAATTTGTGTCGAAGAGATAATGAAGACGAGTAGAGAAAGAGGAAGGGAGGAGCATTGTGAGGAGTGTTACATTATGAATTTAAATAAACTGAAAGACTATAAATAGATTACCCTGTATTATTTATCATTTCAACTTCTAAATTGAAACAGAAATATAAAATGTGCCATGTCTTTTGCACAGGTCACATGTTATATTTTGTTTAGACATTAAACAGTTTTCTGTTTATAGACATTTAAAAAAAGTTTACCTCAATAATTGCCCGTACTTACACTGAACTACATGCTCAGTCAACTAGAGTCTCTTTTAAGGAACAGTCTCTTTAAAGGAACATTTTTGCACTTACCATAGATGTAGTTGATCAGTCAAGATGTTTGGTGTCCAAATTAGTCCAAGACTGCCAAACACAGTAGAACTCATTTGTCACCCAATTAGTTTACCTAATTTCTTTAAAAATATGTCACCAATACTTCTCCAAATCTTCTCAAACTGCCTCTAGTTTGTCATTTCAGCCATACAGACCTGCGGATGTGGTTTAGTAATCTAATTTACAACTGCTTTGTGAATACCTGTTGTTGTGTGCAATGACTGCCCATAGTGGTGGTTTTATAGGTCACAGTAAGTCAGACATACAGTAGTTCTAAACCACACATTCATAAGTGTGCTCCACCTTGATATCGATTTGGATGTGGTTTGAGAGAAGTTCTGGTGACATAATTTTTCAGAAACAATTTAAGTGACATCTTCAAGTATTTAACCAACATTATCCTTGCAGCTGCAGGTAAACGGAAGCATAATTTGGACATTAAATGTGTCCTCTGATTGGCTACGTGTGGGGTGACTGCAAAACTGTGTACATTTGATTCCTTAAAGTTTTGCTAACTTAAAACCTGACTCTTAAATGTCTATTTGCTCTCTATATATTGTCTGTTTGTTGTAACCTGCACTCTGTTGAATGTCGTATGTTGCTATATCCATGGAGAAACATCTCACTGTGTATGTGTTCACAGCTGCTGATGACATTAAAGTAACCTTGAACCTTGAACCAGGGGTGACATGCTCCGGTCACTGGAGGGCCGGTGTCCAGCACAGTTATGATTCTCCTCCAACCCTACAACTACCTGGTGAGATGAACCAGGTGTTTCTAAGCAGGGAAATCACCCAAAGGTGCTGGACCACGACCCTCCAGTACTGGAGTTCCACACCCCTGATCTACAGCTCTAAAAATGTTCATTTCCTCACAGCTTCCTACTTTTATAAAGCATCATTTTGGAACGATTATGTCCTGTTATCTCAGGTTGAAGTAGGTTCATTGATTCCAAACTTTATAGAAGAGTAAAAATGTGTTGGGGGTGACGCACTCCTGGGATCGTGTGAGGAGAGCTTGTGTGTGTAGGGCAGCTGCTCTCTCTCTGTAGAGATAAATATAGCGGTGCTCAGGGCCCAAGCCGCACACCAGTCCCGGAGCTCCACTGTTGATGTAAACAACAACCTAGTTACAGTCGCTAAGGCCACAAGCTATCTGCAAGTGTATCTCCCTCACTGTAGGTTCTGCCTGGCCCATCAACATCCATCTGTGTAAAACAGGGCAGGAGAGTAATGAAGTGCTTACAGTTTCTTATTGTACTTAAGTGCAGGGTCTGTTCCCAATAGTTCCATTCTGGAGTCTTTTCATTGTACTTTCTGCAGCTTGGTGGGGCGTAGTGTGGAGGTGAGTGGAAGCTGGATCATTGTGTCGTTATACTAAAAGCAGCGGTGATCAGAGGATAACCTGAGCTAATTGATAGCCTGTGTCAGAGCAAACATCATTAATATCCAGCTGAATATTAATTAAACAAGTTCATACTGAAGGAGCACTGATTAGACTACATTCGAATACAGAACAAAAAAAGGGTTTTTCCTTTTTAAGTAATATTGAAAAGGCTTAAAAGGGTGCTCTGGTCAAAAATTGAAAAAAAAAAAACATTGCTTCCTCTTCTGTAAAGCTACCCACAGCTGTGCCACTATAGTGGCTAGAATGAGAGATTCCAGTTTGATAACTGGGAAAAATCACCTTCTGAAGATGGAACCTGAAGGTGGAATATGTTGGGAAGGCTAATACCTGAGGAGGGCATTTTAAATGTTTGAAAGAAGTTAAATAGCAGACGCTAGTGCACAGAAACCAAATAACACACCTGTGTTTACTTCACATTTATCTATATTGACTATGATAAAAGTCAGGATTTCTTTATTGCTCTGATTGGGATTCCCTGTGTTTATCACTCTGCAAACGAACCTGCAATTGTTCAAATACTCTTCACAAATGTGATGAGATTTATATCTTTAATGTTTAAATAAAGAAATGTAAAAGTGTTTCATTTCAGATACTATATGTAAGAAAGAATAGTTATTCATTTTTCAAAGTAATACTATTGTAAAAGTAAAATTTTTATACTTTGTTGCTTAATTATTTTTAAAAATACTACTATAGTAAAAAAGAAATATCCACAACTGAAGCAACTGAACCAATCATTTCTCAAAGCACATTTAGTCTACAGTGCATAATGTGTTGCACTGAATTAATTTACAATTGTTTACATAATGCAGATTAAAAAAATAAATTACATTAACACAAAACCTTGAAGTCTTTTTTTACAACATTTGACATTTAGATTGTCTGAAATCATATAATGAACCAATTCTGACCAAATCTATAATGACCTACAATGACCTACAAGGATGTTATTTCCTTCTACTGTGTTGGAGATACAAACTATTTAGCAGAAATGAATTACAACTGAAAAATGTACCTCTATAATACGTTAAATTCATGCGAAATGATGAATCAGTTAAATTTTGAATCAGGTAAAAAATTTTTAGTGTAGAAAGTAAAAGTGTGTAAAAGTGAAAGTGAAACTGATATAAGCTAGTTTAAAACTGTGCAGCCACAAAGCTGTTCTTAAGCTGTTCTTCAGGATATATAATTATACTAACCACTTTTGATACTTTTCCATTTTGTCTATAGTATCTGTTGAGCAGAGACAAAAAACTAAGCCTTCTTTAAGCCATATTTAACCAGGGGTGCTACTGCTACTCTACCAAAAATGGAATGAGTGAGTGAGTGAGAGAGACAGACAGACTATGGGAGAGAGATGTGTTTCTGTGGCTTTCTTGGGATCACCAGCAAATTTGCCCGAAGCTTGTTTACATGCACAGGTAGACCTGGAGTAAAACAGTTATTTCCATGCATATCTGTGTTTATGTTATGGAAATAAGCAATAACCAGAAACAACCATTAATCTCCACATCCCATCTTTTTATGAAGGCGTTCATTATTACTTAGCGTCTCTCGTCCATCTGGTTCCAAAAAAGCAGTAGATTATCACGCTGTGAGGGATACAGGTGCACATTTTTACCACTCAGAAAGTCACACTCACTGTTTTCAATTGTGAAACCATGTTAACCGTATAAAACGATTCCAACACAACGTTACCAATCCAACTGAGTTCAGATGATTTCTAGGATGATTTACTGTGAAAATGTGTAAAAAAGTTATTTGCATCTAAACACACTCTTTACTGCCATTTTATCCACTGCAAACTGACCATAGAGGTACGCTTTGTACTTTGCAATTATAGACTGTAGTTCATTTGTTTCTCTGCATTATTATCCCACTTTACCCCATTCATCAATGGTTTGCATAATATTTGCATAATGTATTCGAAGAGGCAATTAAATATTGTGAGATCATGAAAACACTATACTATAGATATGTAATAATCACTATACTAAAGATAATTAATATACTATAGATACTTAATAAAATATAGACAAATAACATCCAGTCGTGAAAAATTAAACAACAGTGTATTTTAAATCTATTATTATTATTATTATTATTATTATTATTATTAGTTAGTTATTATTATTATTAGTTAGGTCAAACGCTGACATTCTGCTAACTTTTAAACGATGTTATTGACCTTTGGTTCCAGTGAAATGACTTGTGATTGGACAGTTAAAACTTGGATGAACCTCGAACAGAATATTTTATAATTTGATTAACAATCATATTTGGGGAGGGGGGATAATTGAATTTTTGTTACCAATCAATACATTTAAAAAAAGATTAAAAACTGTTAAGTAAATAACTGGGCCAGCCTTACAAGTTTTTTGATTTTCAATAGTAACTGACAGAGGGATAATCGCATTCATTTAACCTACTATTTAAAGTTATATTAAATCAAAAATTGACTTTTACACCTATTTATCTATTAAAGTTAAAGCATCATTCTGTTTTCAGAGCAGTTCCAAACAAACTCAGAAAATATGCATGGAACGTATTTTTTCAAATGTGCAGATTATATACAACACTCTAACAGAGAATGGCAAAAAAATGACTTAATAATTATGTGTTTGTAACATCCATTGAATATCTTGGTAAATGTATTTTTTCATTTGCTTTACATTGTGTGGCACGTTCACGAAGAATGAGCCAGGAGAAATGTTTAAAACAACAAAAACATGTTACATTGACCTCTATTCTAGGTTATCTACTGTTAGTTTACTTACTGATCAGATTTTGAGGCGGATAATTGCAAAAAAAAATACTATAATATACAAAAAATGTAAAACATGTAATAATCTTTACCACTGTATGTTGTTATTATTACTATCAATTATTGTTTACAATGTTAGACATATTGGCCTTTCTGGGTACAAACAGTGGGGTGGTGGCCTCAAAGAAAATCTTCAGTACCTTTAATTAAGGAACATAATTAATCTGAAGTCGACTCTAGACATTTCATTTTATTTCTCTTTGAAACAAGTTATGTTATCAAAGATGACCAATAAGTCTCTAATGACTGTGAAGGTGACTGTAGTGCAACTTTAGGTACGGAGACCTAACCTGGTTAGTAATTATAACTCATGTGATGTTAAGAGTGAGAGAGTGTAGACCCCCATACAGACACTTAAAGATAAAGCGGTTAATATGACAATGCTAGTGTGTGTGTGTGTGTGTGTATGTGTGTGTGTGTGTGCGGCTCATGACCTGAACTTCATTGAGTGTGTGTATGAATGATTCAGGTGGTCCAGTCCCTCCCTCCTTCTTCACTTTAAGAGTCGCTTAGCAACGGTAAGATTATCCCCCAGCACCTGAAAGGCACAAGCGGACAATGGCCTAACTTTTACACAGACACACACAAACCCATACACTCACACACACATGGTGGGTGGGTCATACATTTTACTTTCGGACCGCTCGATGCTCACATTCGGTTCTGTTTGCAGAGACACAGTGGACGTCAATCTGCGCCATGTCTAAACAGCCATCATCAAACGTCAAAGCCTTGCAGGTGAGCATGGTAGGGTGTGTGTGTGTGTGTATGCAAATTTAAACCACTGTTAAGAAGAGAAAAAAAATAATGGGCAAAGGTAATATTTTTGTAAGGAACATGTGCATTTTTTCACCCTGCACTATTTATACAGTCGTATGCAAAATCGAACACCTCCAGTCAAATGACCTGGTTTGTTACATTTGTGGGTGAAACTGCGTACACATCCTCTTTTGAGAGCACACTCCAATATCACCTTTCTCCAAAGAGTACTAAAAAATTTCTATTTAACAAATTGGGGAAATAACAAAATATTAAAAGTAATCAGTAAATAAACAGTAATTGTGAAATAAAATGCGCAGAAGTGTATTCCGCATAGAGGATGTGTTTGTACAGTATTGCACAAAAGGCTTGACCCAGCCGTCATTTCTTGATGCTTTGCTTCCAAAAAGTCAGACATTCTAGGATTTTTTTCATGTTTCAAGGAATAGTTCTCCAGGCTTCCTGGAGGACTTTTAAAGACTAATTTTCAGTCAAGTTCCTGAACCTGACCAGTTTCACAGGAAGGTTTCAGAGCCCAGTAAATATGAAAAATTCAAGCATAACAACGCTGATGATTTGAAACATAACTTAAGTCCTGAACCAATGAAGAAACAGGAGCAGATGATTCCAGATGATCCGGCGGTAATCAGTATACTGGTGGTTCTGAATGGTTGGAACTCCATTATCTTGGCATCTTTGCAACCAGTAAAACATTTATTCCCATAATATGGCAAAGATAAGTCTGACAGGTGTAAAATAATGTTTTTGCACCAACAAAGTGATTCAAAGCAAAATATAAAGAACTGAGGGGTTGCTCAAAGTATTTTGTGTATATGTATATACATATTAATGTCTTTCCTTTAAATGCATCCTTTGAATACCTGCAGGGTTAATATTGTTTTTAAAATCGTTTGGATTTGAAACTCTGACTCAGCACTGATGTTTTCCTCATGCTGGACTCACTAAAGAAACCCAAAGATGTGTCAACATTTTAATAATTTAATCAGAAAAGAAAGTTCCGCTCTGAACACTGAGTTGTTACCATAAAAACACGTTTCAAACGCACATGGCATTACAGCAGAGTTTCACAATTTACATTAAGCCCAATGATGGACAGAAAATACATACAGAATGGTGCCCATGCTTTTGTGTATATTGTTCTTTAGATATATTATCTAAATGGAAATCTTTCTTCTCCCTCAAACATTCTGATAAACACACTGCATATAAAAATAAACACACACACACACACACACTTTAAAGTTCTTCTGCTGCCCACCGTACTGTGTGTTCATGATTAAGAGATATAAAAGTCTGCAAGAGAGAGAGTGAGGGAGAAAGAGAGGTAGAGTGAGAAAGGGAGAGAAATAGAGAGAGAGAGATAGAGAGAGAGAGAGGAAGAGAGGTAGAGAGAGAGAGAGGTAGAGAGAGAAAATATGGTAGAGAAACAGAAATAAGGGGGAAAGAGTATAAATAGAAAAAGAGAGAAGACACAAAGTAAGAGAGGAGAGGGAGAGAAAGGGAGGAGAAATGAGGGAAAGATATGTAGTATAAAATAAGAGAGGAGAAGAGTGAGTGAGAGAGAGAAAAGAGGGAAAGAGAGAGAGGGAGAGAGAGAGAGAGAGAGAGGTAGAGAGACTGAAGAAGCTCATCTTCTTATTACATTTGACCACAGCACAGAGAGAACAGCTCACACACAAACAGCCAAAAATAGACACCTTTTCTCTTTCCATAAAAACTCTCCATATACAGAATAATCTATAAAAAGCCCAACACACGCTCACAACTGTAGACATGGTCCGGTTACAGGGCAGAGACAGAGAGGAAGACTGGCCATGCATGGAGAGAAGAAGAGCGTTTGGTCACTAAAGTTCAGCCAGGCAGAGCGGCCTGTGACCTCTGACTTGGTCCGCTGTTATTGTGATCTGCGAAGTCTGACACTGAGGCTGCGACAGCCGGTCCTAAAGAAGCACAAAAGCAACAGGCTGGACATAATTCAGGAGCTGGAGCTCATCCAGAGGGGAGTCGGTGAAAGATAGATAAGGATGGTGGATAAGACATTTAACCCTTTGAAGTCAAGTCTCTACTTTGGGGTTCTATTCAAGTGGAATTATGTGATAATTACATTATTTTATACATTATACATTTTCATACATCCTGTATCGACAGATTTGAACATGTGCTTCAAATTTTATATGATTTTTAAATATATTTCTGAAAAATTCAGTTAAAATGTGTGACTTCGAAGGATTAAATCTAAATCAATATGCAAAAAAGACAAAAGATTGTTAGAAAGCATAAAACCAAAGACAAAAAAGAATAATATACTGGATGGTAACCATTGCTGTTATAAGAAAACCTTTGAACCCTTTAATCGTTTAAAAATGCCTCCAAATCATCTCATGACGCCAAGAGAAAGTTCCAGTGATTTAAATATAATTCGCCATTTCATTTCTGCTTTTTATGTGTTAGTAAAAAGAACTAATTTCATTTAAAGCAGTTCACTAAATAATACTAAATTACATACGTCATGTTCACGTCTAGCAGTTTGAAGTCTCTACAAAATAGGGTGTTTTATAAGCAATAGAATTTGAGAGGATTGGAGAGCTTCCTTAGAGACAATTAAGGGTTGGGAATCTGGATTTACATTAGGCCTTATGTCACACTCTACAGGATTTGTCAACTGTTTTAAGTTACACTGATAGATGTTAAATGCTGTCCTCTGCCCCACCAGCCAATGGGAATTTGGCTGCAGCTGTATTTCATGTTGAGGTAACACAGTCTGTACATGAGGTTTTCTTACAGCAGTGGCATTATCAGAAGTAATGAAAAAGACACTGAATTAGAGAGTTGGAGATAAAGAGGATCCAAACGTGCTTTATGGCTCAGATTGAGTGTCGTCACCGTGTGTTATAGACTATATGTCCAATAGTGTGCAGACACCTGCTCACCTTGCTTTTCTTCAGAAATCAAGCGTATTAACATGAGGTCTGCTGCAGTTTGCTGTAGTAACAGCCTCTAATCTTCTGTTGGAACATTGCTGTGAGGATTAGATTGCATTTAGCCAGGTGAGCATTACTACGGACTGATGTTTCGAAAGGAATGCTCCACAGCCCATTACTGGGGTCATTACAGCTGAAGCACTGGGTGATGTGAAGGCAGCTGGTGGCCTAGTAGTTAGAGAGTTGACCTTGCTATCTGAAAGTTGTAGGTTCGAATCCCAGGACTGCTAGTAGCACCACTGAGGTAACCTTGAGCAAGATACCGTGCCCACACTCTGCTCCCCGGGCGCTGTGTTCCTGGCTGCCCGCTGCTTCACTTTGTGAACAGGTTAAATGCAGACAAAACATATTATGCTGTTCACACTGTGATGTGTTCACGTATGACAAAATGGACACTTTACACCTTACACACTCCAGAGCAGGTATGGAAGTGTGCACAACAGAACAGCAGTGGGTGAACCTTACCAATTAAAAGAGGTGTCTGGATACTATTGGCCATAAAGTGCATTTCCTCTGTTAGACTGTTGCGTGTTTGTCATTTGAAACTAGGAAGGCTATGCCAAGCAGGCCTGTTTTAGGCCTCCTAAGCCTGATCTTATCTGTGCATCCAGCCGCTCATTTTCATAGAAGCACTCTACTCTTCATAGAACATACTGATGTCCAGCAGGAAGACAAAATCCAGTGTGTGGAGCTGAGGGATTTTTTCCAAGGGCTCACAATGGCGGGCACTATCGGCAGCCATTAGTACGACTGTACACGGACTAGTCTTCCACTCAGCCGTCCAGACGTAGCCAGTTAGCATCAGTGGCTGTTGATTGAACAGGTGGTTTTGAGCATGGTGTCGGTATGAAGGTACTCCGGCGGTGAAGGCCATCTCACTGGCTCTCGTCCATGTCTGTCTTAAAGGCCAACCTCAATATTCCGATGGGAGCTTTGCGTCCAGGGGCGGGGCATCCTGTGAAGAGGAGAGAGGAGACAGTGGACGCGGAGGAGGTTAGCGTCTCAGAAATACAAGTACAACCAACCACACACACACACACACACACACACACACACACACACACACACACACACACACACACACTCCGCACAGCATGAATTATCCAATACTGTTTAAAATCCCATTTAACAGAAACTTGATCTAAATTGTAGTAGTATACTGTTTTATGTAGACTCTCTTAGTGAGAACAATTATGAGAAATTATAGAGAAATTATAGGCTAAATGTGGGTGTGCAGAGTTTTTAGAATGAGTGTGGAACTAAACCCATCCAGGGGGTGTCTTTGTTAGTATAAGATTCCATATCATGTGTTGGAAGATATGAGACATGAAAAATATTTTAGATCCAGAGCCGCTGATAATTCCAGAACAACATACTAATTCCATAATGATACATTTAATATAACATTTGAGTCCAGCATACTGATCAAACAAAAAAGTTAAGAAAATGATAAATAGATCTAATGATTTAAGGTTTAATGTTATTTTAATAATACTTTAATAATCCAAAACTTTTATTAATAAACAGAAGCTAATATTCTGCTGTAGGCCTGAATGCCCCAGTGCTATGATTGTTAATGAATGTTTGACCCCTCAGCCGCCTGTGGTGACCCCCGAAGAGAAGAAGCCGTTGCCTGGTGCGGTGAAACTGCCCGGACCTGCCGTCAACCTCTCTGAGATCCAGAACGTTAAGAGCGAGCTCAGATGGGTCACCAAAGACTAGATGCACACAGGTACACTCTGTCCTTCACAAACCTTCACAAACAGCACACACAGCAAAACACTGCATAGCCATGTAGAGCTGTAGCGTGTGTGATACTGTAGAGCTGTAGAGTTTGATACTAGGAAGGCTAAGCCAAGCAGGTCTGTTTTTTGTTTTTTGTTTTTTTACTATTTTTTACTTTTTAAATGAGGAAGGATTTTTTAAAAGTAGTTACTTATTTTTTATTAAGTATATAATGTATTATATTAATAATAATATGTATGGTTAGATTTATTATTTTAATATTTTGTGCAATAATAACATTATTATCATTGTTGTATGATATTATAATAATCATTTTTATTATATTCATTATCCGATGCTACAGGCCATACAAGCTTTTTGTTTGAATAACTTAAGCTTGCATTCTAAATTAATTACAATTAAAGGCATTTTTGGTAGTAAATATTTGTATTATTTGTTAGTATTATTATTATTATTATTATTATTATTATTATTATTATTATTAGTAGTAGTAGTAGTGGTGTTTATCCTTATAATATATTATTAATGATTTATTTATTATCAAATTGTAACATTTGTATTTTAACGGAACTGAAGTAAACCGGCTGCATGAATAATTATATGATCATTATAATTACATATTAATTTACACATTATGTTACATTTGTGTAACTATAGGGAAATCCATATACTCTCACACGTACACACACACACACACACACACACGCGCACACACGCACACACACACACACGCACACACACACACACACGCACACACAAAGCAAGGTCAGGGTAAAGGACGACCCATTTTATAAGTGTGTCATACCATTAAAACTGCTGCATGCTGTGTTCACAACTGTCCACAGGGTGTCAGTAGCTGTAACACATCAGTAATATGAGTTTGCATACGAGATCAGTATGTGCGTATGTGTTTGTGTGTGTGATAAAAGGGGTGAAGTGTGAATCAGAGTCTATTAATATCAGTGACAGAGCCGGACTTGGTGGGGCATTAAGAGTCCGTCTGTACTGTGACTGCCCCAGCATGACTCTCCAGAGCTTGCCAACACTCAGAAAACACACACAAATACACACATGTGGCCTGTGACCCTCTCCGGCCATCTGGAGCATGGGTCAGTGCGTTTCTAGAAAAAGAATAGTGAATGTAGGGTATGCAGAAGGAGTATGTGGGGTCAGTTCATTTATAATGTAAGGGGGCCTTACTACTGGTCCACTTAGCACTACTGCAATGTTGCACTACATACACCACATACACATACATGGTGTTTTTCTTAAGCACCAAACTGTTTACCCACTTTAACTCAATGTTAGTGACTACATGATCCCCTTGTTAACAATAACAAATGCAAAAATATAGAGGGGAAACGCTGGTTTATAATTTTGTTATTCATGTATGATATTGCAGTCCTAAGCTCACACATAGCTGCAGCGAATCCAAATGCCACCAGTGTCAATGTGGGGCAGTAAATAAATCTAATTCTGGAATAAAGGGGACTCATGCCTGGTGAGATTGTTGGCACTATATTTGCAAGATCAAAAGTTTATTCCCTGGTACCATAGCCATCTGGAAGTCTACAAGAGCATAATTGGTCAGTTGTTTATTTATTCCTTCAGGGGTGATGCTAGCCAGGGCAAGTATCTGTTTGCTGATGAGACACAATTGACGGTGTTCTCCTCCAAGCATGTTGAGCTTTCCAATGATGTTAAATAAGTGGCAAAAAATGTGCAAGCTCTTCATATGTCTTGGAAGAAGCACATGCTTGTCTTCACTCCTTTTAACAGCTAGCTCTTCTTTCCTCATCTACAGGAAAGATCCGGCGCTACCAGCTTTACCCATTCAGTCTCCAACTCTCTACAATCTCCATCATCTAAAGTTCAACACGTCCAAGTTCAGCTCCAACATCCCCATCTACAGCAACCAAGAGTCCCATCAGACAATACAAGCAGCACAATCCTGCAACGAAAAAAAAAAATCTGTCTAAAAGGCTCCAACTTCAGTGAACATACACAAAACATATGGTGGACCTAAAGCAAACGACGGACTACAACTGTACACAGACTGATGGGGAGAGTGCGCAGTTAGGACTTAAAGCGGGCTTTGATCTCTGTTTGTTGTAGGCCATCCTCAAGACGCCCAATGAAACCTGTAACCTATTCTGCATTATGTTATCTGTTTAAGTGTGTTTGTTTCTAGCAGTGATCAGATCTCCACAATATTCACATATTTGGGTTCCTTTTTTAGTTGCTGAATCACAGCAGCATGATGATGGGTCTGAGTCGTCCACAGCAATAGTGACAAATGCTGTCTCACCACATCCTGAACAAATGTGAGGCACATGACTGTTTTCTTGCCTTCTTTGCTACATGTTTTTTTTTTCTGTAAGTCGCTCCATTTTGTCACCATTCCCTTGCTTTTGTTCTGTGTGCTGCATTGAGAAAGTGTAGGCTGACATGTAATAAAATCATTGCTCGTGCTCAGTGTGGGAGGATGAAGAGATCGTGTGCTGTCTTTGAACAAACAGAACTGGATTTCCAACACTTTGCCACCGTTTTATTAGGCCTGGGTTTGATATTTGCAAAGAACTGTTAAAGGATTTCATACTCAGCGATGGCAGTGATGAGCCGAAGCAGCAAAGTGTTTGTGCATCAATGAAAGTGTCCTTATTTGAGATCTCGACCAGAGTTTGAGTCCGTCTATGTTAAGGGCTAAAGATAAAAGACAGTATGTGTGAAGGGTCATCCACACCTCAGGCACAAATAAATGATTACGCCCCAAACCTGGTTTATGTTTTATTCATCCCAGTCACTTCTGGCATTTAATGTATCCTTCTGCTTTACCTCTGTACAATTCCAAGCTTATTACACCCTAAGGCTTTTTATTCAGAAACTACATGGACTCTAACAACTGACTGAGTTATTAAGGGTTTTTGGACCTTCTGATTGTAAATATTTAAGGTGTTACGGACGTTTTAGTATGTTGCTCAATTTATTTAGATAAGAAAGTTGTAAAGAGTTTGTCACAAATGACCATATTCTAAAGTAAACATATGAATAAGAATATACTTGATAAGTCAGATGTATTTTACTGTTACACTGATTAAATCAGTAGTTTGTAGTGATGTAAATGTTCTGAAAGTTTGTGCATGCTCGTTTAGAAGCTAGCAGTGCATCCAACAATAAGGGCAGCATGGAGCTTCTTTTTTTAGCAATAGCAAATAACACAAAATGCTCCAATTCCACACACTTATCCATTTAACAGTGGGCAGCATGGACACAGGAGGACCCACTCCACCAGCTTCTACCCATTTGAGTAACTAGAGTCCGTTTGAACAAATGAAAAGCCACATTACCAAATTTAAATGTGTAAAATTTTGCAGGTTGTTTGACCTATTGTGAATGTTATTTTTAAGAACCATTATATTTTGGAGGTATGTCACCTTTTAAAGTGGCACATTTTAAAGAGCTTAAGGGAACATTGCCAGAGTTGGGGGCCATTGTTAGAGCTGTCAGGATTAAAGCTGTCAATACTAGAGAATTCAACAGACAACTGCACAGTGTTTTAGTAACAGCTAATTGTAAACATGACCCCAAGTGGGCCATTTTTAAAGCTGCAGTTAATTTGTGCCAAAGTTACACAACTTTCTCCTTGAGCCAAGACGTTTGGTGTGTGAAACTTGCTTCTTTATTTTTGCACTGGAGCCACAAAGGTATGCTGCTTGGCTAAAAACAGTAGCAGCCATCGTGAAGTCTGAATTCCATCCACACTTTTTGTACTTTTTAAGATTGTCAGTCACACAGTGTAAGAAAGCACATAACCAAGACTGTCTGAGATCGAAGCAGTTTGAGGAAATTGACTGATTAAGAAATCCAGTTTGCACAATACTGGTGCTATACAGGCTTTCATTATCTTTGTTGCTCCATGACAAAACAGTACATTCCAAAAAGCTCATAGCCGCTTAGGAACAATTCTATATCTTGTTCACTTTGATTAATCAACTATATTTGGGGTACATTTGGTAAATCTGTTCATCTCCCATTGGACTATCACATTATAAACATCTAATCTGATAGAGCTAGAGAGGTCTTTCATACACTATTGACTTTTATGTTCTCCATTTTAACCTCTCTCTCTAAAGATCATTTATTATTAATAACATAGTAAAAAGATAATAGTGATTAGAATAGAAAGATGACTGGTTTCTTCATTGACCAAAACAGCCAGGGCTTAGTGTGCGCTGGTGGCACGGGGAACGTATCCTGAGATTGGTCAATCCTAAGGGATTCAAAGAGGAATGCCACATCCACAGCACTAGAGGGGAATGTGTATAGATTAGAGACTCTGACAAAGCCCCCAACCAGAGAGCATGAGCAGCTGGGCTAGATAATCAGAAAAGCCTTCCTAACACTTTCACTACCCACCCTGCAGGGCAAAAATCCAGCCTATCTGCTTTCTCTTTTTATATCCCCGAACCAGCTCAATAATAAAGTCTCTTCTCAACCTCCATCATCCACATCCAGCAATCACTAAAACTCTCAACCGCAACAACATCATTGTGGGAGTCAACCTTTTAATTGGCTATATTCAGAAATAACTATTTTTTTCAGTAAGAGCAGTCTATAAGGTCTACATCAGCACAGTTTCCTACACAAAGTGAACTGCAGTATATTTGCCTCTCAGGTCTGTCTCAGCTACACAGATATACAAATCTCTAGATTCCATAAAAGCACATATTGACTCATTAACAGATACCCAAGTAACTGATACATCAAATACAATCTGCTGCAGATAGATTTCCATAAAAATAGCTCAGAAAGTCATGATCTCTCTAAGCTGCACAATATCAAATGGATGCTTCATCCTAGAGATGCTGGAAATATAAAAAATAAACACATTTATTCTTAAACAGATTCACTTTTCGTATATAGTAAGGAAAAGGATCATAAAATGGTTAATTTTGTTTGTGTGCAAACAAAAAATGATGAATAGCAATATTCATTACCAGGATTAACTGAAAATGAAATGATTTTCAAGGAACCTTAATGCAAATAAAACATGCTATTTCTCACATTATCCTTGTATTACTTTTCTTTTCCTAAAGTTGACATATGACACGCATTGTTAAACAGATTGTTTTTGCACTGAAACATGTAAAAGAAAAAACTCTGTATTGGCCCTGTATTGTTCCTCATTCAAAACACAGCCTGCATTGAGACACTCCTTATAACTTCAACATTAAAGGCTAAACTGCCGTAGGCTGAAGAGAAAGACGACGACGTATTAGTTGTTTGTTGCAACATGATTAAAACTAGCAAATTCAAAATGTGATTTATTTTGCAGCTTGGTTTACATGCATGGACTGTATAGACTAGAGAGTGAATGGTTTTATATAATCATACTAGAAAAACATTATAGTGATTTCATACTACAATAAACTCATTTTAATATAAGGCAGGTTTATATTGACCCCTAAAGGTTTAAGTGAATGTCTTCTTCATTCCTATTTGAGAAGCAAAAAAAAAAAAAAAAAAGGGGGGGGGGGGTTCAACATTTTCACTCTCTTGGTTTTCCTCTCGTTCTTCTCGCAAATGTGGAAATAAAGGTACAACATTAAAATGAATGTAAAACAAAAGTAAACCCCCTTTTTATTCCGTTTTTGACAGGTACTGTACTTTAGACTTTAAACACCTTTAACTGTTAAAACAATAATAAGCACTCAGTAATGTCAGCATTGTTCTAAATGTGCTTTCCTTTATATGACAGAAAACACAGCACACAGCTCCAGTTCCACATTCTGATCCATTTTACTGCTCAATATAGAGTTTTTAAGTCGAAGTGGACAAAGCCGAAGTCTTTGAATATATTGCAGATGAGGCTTTAAGTAAAAAAATATTAATCCAATTTCATTTTAACAGCATGTACATAT
>JBBPCW010000001.1:8899657-8916992 GCA_037974425.1 Phenacogrammus interruptus
TCTCTCTCTCGCTCTCTCTTACTCTCTCTCTGTATCTCTCTCTCTCTTTTACACTCTCTCTCGCTCTCCCTTACTCTTTCTCTCTGTCTCTCTCTCTCGCTCTCTCGCTCTCTCTCTGTCTCTCTCTCGTTCCTGACTATTGTATTTAAACCTCGGGTTTATATGTACATTTTCTTTAAGGGTAATGTATTAAACTGAGTTCAAAATAAAATTAAAGTGATCTGGGAGAACATTTGGGCGCATATTTATGGCATTGGGATCATTTTGGGGAGGGGGGTTTCTTCAAATGAGCCATTTTAATCTAGATTAATCTACATTAATTCCAAGATTACAATGAGATTAATCTAGATAAAAAAAATAATATATATATATATATATATACACACATCCTTAAGCTTGTGCATCAGCATTTCTGCAGCTCCCCAAGACTACAGTATCTACACACACACACACACACACACACATACACAAACACACACACAGCAGCCTGTTGTCTTGAGTTTAATTACAAAACGCCTGAAAACCACTCAAGTACTTTCAAACACATTACAGACACACTTCCTCAATCATGTACACTCAAGCACAGCACAGGTCCGCAGGAGTTCCATTTTCTGGCAAAAGGAACAAGGTAACTTGAGGTAAAACTGCCAGGCTAGCAGCTTTTTCAATCAATGCCTTGTCTCACGTCTCGTATCCTAGTACAAGCTAATCAATCTGCTATAAGAGCCCAATCGATCGGCACTGGCTTCATATCATATGAACCTCCACAATGGGCTGACGGTCTTTAAGGCCAAATTTCTCAAATGTCTCTGGTATAAAAGGTCTTGGGCAATAGATATACATCATTATGAAGAATGTAAAACAATATTTTATACAAACAATACATAAATTAAATTTTTTGACCCTGATCCAATATGATCCTTTAAAATTACTGGCCATATCAATCTGGACAAATGTTTATATTTTCATACGTAATTTAGCCATTATACATTTAGGTTTATTATGCAGATACATTTATATGCAGATTTGTCAGATGCTCTTGATCCAGTGTGACTTTTCATGCTACAGATTTTGGTGAATTTAGCATTACAAGTGTTGTCCAAAGACTCCAGACACTGCACACAAGTACCCTTAGCTGATGCAAGCTTTTTAAAATGACAATTTTATAATGTGCTACTTTTGACTTGTGATGCAACTTGATTGACAAAGGTGGGGCTAATTCCTATAAAAGACTGGATAATCACCTTATGGTATGATTTATAATTCCTTACCTTTCTGTAACACAAAAACGCTTTCTCTCAGTGCTTTGAATACACTGTAACTGCCAGAACAAAGGAACAACAGAACATTTCAGCAATGCTTTTGTCACAAATCGCAAGTGGAAAAAGTGGAAAAAGTCTGCTGGAGTGTATTTTGTACATACTACTGGTGGCATGCTGCTCATGCCAGGCAGCAAACAACAAACTCAAAGTGTAATAGCCATGTGTGCACAACGTCCCTGCAGCCAGTTAAATTGTGAAAAGCAGCTGGTTCACATATAGCCAAAACACAAGTCAGCACAGGACATTATAGAGACACAGCTTCTGTCACTGTCTGACATACCAGATGCTTGCGCCGAGCTAAGAAAATAACCCAGGATGGCTCTCACACAGGGAACTGTTTGTTAACAGTGTATACAAACATATAGCCAAAACACAAGCACTGCTGATCCATCTTCATTTAACAAAAACTGGTTAAGAAAAATCTAATTAAGGCAGTTTTGTTGATTCAATGTAATTTACTTAAACTGGCTAAATCTCAACTCATGTCAAAGTCAACTCATGACGGTTCACTGAACTTGATTTACTAGTGCTGAAATCTTTTATTCAGGCTGATGTTTTTGGCAGATTGTAGTATTAGAGTATAGGTATTTACCGTAGGTAGGCGTGCTCTCTCGGCGAGAGGGTGGGGCTCCCCGGTTGGGGTCGTACTCGTAGCAGTAAAGAACAGCCTCCTCCTCCATGAGTGGAAAGCGGCGACGGTACTCCTGGTCCAGAAAGGAGTTGGGCGACTCGGAGCCTTTGGCTGCAGGGACTCCTCCTTGACCTCGTTCATCACTCGGCAGGTTGCCCTGCTCATCCCTATACAAACATCAAAAAAGTTCATCAGTCTCACAGAGGCCTGAGGCCGATCTTCCGTGCTGCACCGTACAGGCCACTGGGCTCCGAATGTTTTCTTTAATACATGGAAAGAATATAATAGTGTCTGACATCCTATTAAACAGTTGTGTGGTGATGCAGAGTCAAATTCTAAACTGTATGTCACAGTGATACAGGTATGCAGGACCAAGAACCCCCTAGACACAACCTCGTTGCACGGCGGAAAAGCCCCGACGTGGGTGACACGAGGGAGCAGGAGAACCACACTGTTTAATCTGAGAACACTCTGGGAAAGGTTGAGACCCACACCAAGTGGGCCCTCGTTCTCACTCGCACACACAGGAGAGCAGCTCTGAGCTTTTACTACTCACAGTACTGAAGGTAGAAGGAATGGGGACACGTGTGAGGATTGAAACATGTCACTTCAATGTCTGTGCGAGTACTAACACCTGTTTCCACCTTTTATACCTGACGTGCAGTCATTTCCGGTGCCCTTGGACTGCACGTGACGTGGTGTGCATGACAAGGTAGGCATTTTCTGGTTAATAAAGGTACTCAAACAGTGAACAGAAATTCTGCGTATTTTTTGTAATTAAGGGAGTAATATTTACCACTAAATTTTAACATTTAAAGTTGCTTTCATTGTGTTGAAATGGTTTTTTTTATTGTGGCATGATTTTATGATTTCAAGAATGCTGCAGCTGTCTGCTCTATTTCTTAAGGGAGAGGTGATAAACCTTAAGGTTAATGAGTAATGTTCAAATGTAGATGATCTCACTGGATGCTGAAACTACTGACTTTAGCGTATTTCATGGAAATGTGTATGATTTACAAAAACTGGATTTTTATCCCCTAGGTCAGAAAGCAAGGGGTGTTAAATATTAAGTGAGTTATATGCAACTGTAGAAAATCTCAGTTTGTGCCAAAATTTTTGACGGGTGGTTCATTGATGGAAATGTGTACGATTTACAAAAACTGGATTTTATCCTTGTTGATCAGTGAGTAAGGGGTTTTAAATATTAAGTGAGTAACATGCAAATGTAGAAAATCTCAGTGTGTGCCAAAATGTTTCACTGGTAGCACAAGCACAATACACGACATCCTCCAGGAATGTAATTCCTCTCAGGATAAGAAAAAGAGTTTTGCGATTCAAAAACATGGACTGTGTGCCCACAGGCACATGGGCACATCTGCTAGACTGCAGGATCTGTCATAATACTGTATTCATTCAAACTAGTACTGCAGCTGTCGACCGCACTAAATGCTCTCATGTCCTGTTATGTTTTTCTTGCACCTTTTCTAGTCGTGTATTTTGTTTTGCCTGCCTGCCCTTGTGTAGTCTTGTGTTGTTTCTCTTTCTGTTTCTGTGTCCACGGTACATGAGGAACGTTGTTTTGTTTCTCTGTGTACTGTGTATATGGCTGAAGTGATAATAAAGCTACTTGACTTGATATGACTTGACACCTGATCCTGAAAGTTTAAACAGTGTTTATATTCTGATGGTAAACATTCTTTCAGTTGAGGCTCGTGCCTCTGTCTAACCGCAAAGTCTTCTGTTATTGTTACAGGAAGTCCCTGTGGTCTTAAGACTCTAATGCAGTAGTCACCAACCCTAGTCCTGAAGACGTGAGAGACTCTAGTTCCTACCACTATCTGCCACACCATGTAGTAAAGAGGTTTTATTCAATATGCAAATACAGGCCGAAGAATTAAATAATGAATAAATAATATTATAATTATGTACTGATTGTATCTTGACTGTGTCTTTATATTGTGTGTCGCTTTGGATAAAGGCATCTGTAAAAGGATAGTATTATTTATCTGTGATAGGGGTTTTCAGTCATTTTTTTAAAATAATTTTGATATTACTTCATCTAGTCATTTATTGATTTATCTATGGCTCTATTCATTACTCTGAACAAAATTAAAATTTATTTATTTATTTATTCATCACAACAGTACTTATGTATTTCAGCTTGTAAAACTGGACATAACTGGACACTATAATCATTTTACACATTTGTTTGCAACCACACTGCTTTTATACTATTCAAAACACTGATTTCAACCTTCCCAACATTCATATCAAATTTCTGAATAGCAGAATACTATTCTGAAGGTCTGCTTACTTTTTTGCTTTTAAGCGTTGCATCATTTGCTTCAAATAGCATGTTTGTATGCAATAGATACTTTGTACACAAACATTAGCTTGAGGCAGTTTCCCAGACCCGGAGTAAAATATCAATAATGTATCAATAGTGCCATGAGCCCATCAATTCATGTACTGCTTACAATATACAACATCTTTCCTGAGTGATATTTAGAAACACAGCTAGCTACCATGCTTCTATAGTGTATAACTGGAGCTAAAAGGATAACATCACTAAACTACTAGAAGTCAATCATACATTTCAAATCAGCATAAACTTCTTCATAAAGGTGGTGCAGACTTGTGGATGTGGTTTAGGATGCAGCATGACACATTGTGACCTGACACCTTCGGAGTGAAAGTGCAAATCTAGAACCAGTTTTTGTGGCCATCATAAATAGGAGGAACCTGATATTTGTCCTCTCCAGCCCTGGTGCTCCCTGAAATGACTGTTTGTTCATTTTACATGATGAGTCCTAAGACCACTTCCACAAGTGCTGAGTGGGTAGAGAGAAGTTTTAGGGATGTAATTATAAAAATGAATTTCAGTGTGCATACTGGACCTGGGAGCATTCATGAATAGTGAAAACAAGCTTGGAAACACTCCAGTGAAGGAAACATACGTGATTACCTGGGTATATAGGGCTCAGACGGTGGCGGAGGGATGTAGAGGTCCTGGAGGGCGGAGCTATCCCGCTTGGAGGGTGTGCTGATGGTGCTGGTGGGTGTGGCCGAGCTGCTGGTGGGGCTCTTAGGAGCAACAGGCTGCAAGAGGGCAAACAGAAATAATCGATGGCAGATCAGCGGTCATCCACGAGTCCTGCCCATACACTGTTTAACACAACCGTCAGCGAGCTGTCTGTTACACCCGAGCTGTGTAGCGATGGCTGTATCAACAGAATAAGGATTTAATAGGTCCCAGAGCAGAGAGGGCCTGGAGTGATCTCCCTGCTCTTTCTCTGTCTGGGTCACTGAACTCCGACATAATGAACGAGAGTCAGAGCCTGTCCTGCCACTCCAAATAAAGTAACGCTTTTAGACAACCCGATTTGTTATTTGACCACAGGGATGGGAAGTAAAGAAATATAGGATGACGGCCTAATATAGTAACCTAGCAATCTACTGATTATTCTGATAGTCAAATGAACAACAGAATACTTTATAGCCCTTTAAACATACCAAATAAAAATCAGATTTGCCAGTAAAACACTATATAACATTAATATAAACACAAATAAAAATAGATATGCTAAAATGTCACAAGAAGTCCCAATTTTCTGTAAGGTCATTCAAATCTAGGCTAGAGGTACACAGGTTTGGTTCCTAACTTCTCAGTGGGCTACAGTAGTTTTATGTGTTTGTTCAGCTCCTGATTTTAATGAACTGAAGCTGGTATTGGATCATAACTGTAAATACAGACCTTCCTTGAGGAGGTTCAATTGACACACTTACATTTATTTATTTATTTATGTTGTAATGTTAGTGGCTGATTCTGACTTCAGAGTGCCACATAACTGATATGATTTTAAATGTAATTTTACATGCTTATAGTATTTGCTGAACAGTGCTTTACAGGCAGATGTGATTGTAAGCACTATCACACAACATAATATCTCCAAAAATATCTCGAATGGCACAAGAGAAGGAAATCATTCTTAATTTAATTAATGCAAATGCTATGAAGTTTTCACAATGATTTTCTTTGTTTGTTTTTTCAAAAACTGAAAACAAATACAAAGACATACACACGTAAACAAAAATATATTTGTATGCAATATAAATTAAGTAAAAACTTCAAAAAACGATGCCATATATAATTATAATTATAGCCATCAAATGTAATATAGGCCCAGCAGAGTATTTTCAGCAGCCCAGTAGCAAATCTGTGATTAGATTTGTGTTCTTCTGTTTCAACACAACACAATTTGTGCACTGAGAAGTATATTAAACGTTTTTAAATATTTTATGCTGCACTGTTCAACTTTTTGGACTGTTCAACTTCATGATGGTGACATAATGTATACAACTAATCAATTACAATGAATCACAGTCAAATTAATGTTGCATGTTCCTACATTGCAACATGTATGGAACAGTATACACACACATGCATCAAGCTGTTTTTTTGTTTTTGCGACTTGAATCCCACCTAAAGAACCACAAAACGCACCACAGGCCATAAAAAGATTGATCTGATCTGATTGTTTAATATACAAACAAACATAACCAGATAGTCTCATGGATTTTGTTTGGCCATACAACCACAAAACATTAAACACCCACATTTTTAATATTAGTTTGTAAAGAATGCCAGACCAGTCTACAAGCTCAAATAGACTTTTTTGTAATGATAATAATAACAAAAAACAATCAAGTCAGGCCCCCTGTACCACAACGGCCCACTGGGGGCTGTGGATTATAGACTGAAAACCGTTGTCCTGGAGGGTTTAGTACTTCTGGTGGCATCGTAGACATTTGAAGCTGGATTTGCATGCAACAGATCACCCAATCACAAGTCACAAAACCACTGAGGGTAAACGAATGCAACATGCTCATACGAATGATCTTTTTATTAAGTTGTGTGTTTATTAAGTTTTTCATTTGAAATGCATCCATCTGCAAAAAAGATGTCTGGATGACAAGAGTTGGAATGACAAGCAGTGATGTTTTCCAGTATAAACCTGTATCAAGCTGTTTCACAGCACAAACACTGTGTGTATTCAGCTGCCAACACATGCAATCTGTATCAGTCACGCCCCGTTACGCAGAGGTAGTTTGTGTGAAACAGGTCTCACAGCAGGGAAGCACTACAGTGCACAGGACAGGGGTGCTTCAGGACTAAGGTTGGAAACAACGGGCCTAAGGTCTAAAGCTGCATTCCTTAGAACAGGGAATTCCTACTTCCCACTCTCTGTAGTGGCACAAAGAAGGACAATATGGTAATTTTGGATGTATGAATGTTAATGCTTACCAATAGTTATCCAAGCATCGCCCTTAAAGAATTTTAAAGACCGTAAATGATCCCAAACTCTATTATTTCTTCTTCTTGTACATTCACCACTGCCATATTGACACAACCTGACAAATAGTTACTTGGGGAAGCTCAGAGTGGGAACTGACCAGTCAGAGCGCTGTGGATTCGTCCTACTCGGAAGTTGGAAATGTGCTGATTGTGGCATAGTTATGAGAGTAAGCAAGTGCAGGAGGAGCAAAGCAGCAGGAAATGGAGTAAGAAGAGAGGGGAGTTTTAGCTTGTCTAAAGGGCCCTAGCTGGGGTGGGACAGAGAGGGAGATACGGAACAGAGGCAGCCCGGGACGGTGCACAGCCCATGGGGCGGGGAGAGCTTCCTACCTGCAGGGCCAGGGGCTTCCACCTCATGTTCTTTAGCAGGGCTGGGGCGGAGGTGAGCGTGCTCTGGGGACGCTTTTTCAGCGTCAGCGTCACCCCTCCAGGGTCCCCGCGCAGAGAGTTTACCAAGTTTTTCAACTGCCAGCCCACCTACAGTGACAAACACAGGGTCAACAGAGGACACACATAACACCAAATGTCATCTACTTGACAACAGAATACACACTCTCTGCCTCTTTATATTCCACGTGAATATAGAGAGATCAACTGAAAGTGGCATTCAGAGACATGCATGCACAGACAGGGCCTTATGTAGCCTTCATATAGCCAATAAGATCTGAAAACTGGCCTAAACCTGAGAAGCAATGACATTTACAAGGCTTTGCAATTGACCTCTCTGGGCTCCACCCACATTTGGGTTCTTGTGGCACCTGATGCCAAGTTGGACAAGCTTTACGGAATGTTGACAAAAAGTTGATAAAAATAGTAGAATAACTCAGTCTGCAAACCAAAATGTAAAGTATGTTTCAGAAACAGTTAATGTGATTCTATCATATGTAAGGGAATTACCAATACCACTGTATTTCTGCCCTGGAATACTTTAGATACCACTTTTACTTTTCTGATATCCATTCTGTTACAGACCTATAGATTTCTTTTCTAAGGGGAAAGGGGAAAGGGGCATATCTTATCCAGAGTGCCTTAAAGTCATTGGATACAGGGACAATCTTACAGTCATTAGTTACAGGGACAGTTCCCCTTGAGCAACTGAGGGTTAAGTGTCTTGCTCAAGGACACATTGATAGAAAATGTGTGGGTTCGAGCCTGCAACTTTGTGGTCATCAGGGTCACAAGCAAGTGTTTTACCCACTAGGCTACTGCCACCCTTACTTGATAAAGTTTGAACTAGTGGTGAGTCGTTATCAGCGTTAACGTGCTTCATTAACGTGAGACACTTATTGGGTGATAAAAAAAATGTCGCCGTTAATTTATTAACAAATTTGTGTTGGGAGCAGGGTCTATACTACGCAAGCGATGTTGACTTGAACCTTGATATTTTAGTGTGGATGTATACCTAGCAGAATTGCACTGTAGGGGGCGAGAATGCCTACTGTGAAACAGGGACGTCACTACGACAGAAAGACAAGGGTATCTAGCCCCCAGGGTTGTAGGAAGGAATTAGCGTGTATAGAGGGCTGAATAGAATGATTATTGGTGGGTCAGTTATTTCATAAAATGCTGAAACAACATGTGGCAACCATGTACCAGTAAAACCAACTTAATTTAGGCCTATAAAACATCAAATTGTAGCTGAGGATAGACTACCATTTAATTAATAGCAATTTCCAATATTCTTTTTTTTTTTGTTTTGTTCACTGTTTGCAGGTGGCCAAACTGGCTGATTCACAATCTTAGTTTCTAGCTGCTAGTACTTATTAGCCTCCAACTGAAGGAACCACGGGGGGTGGCGAAGTGGGTAGAATACTTGCCTCTGGACCAAGAGGTCATAGGTTCGAATCCTACCTTCAGCACACCACCACTGGGTTCCTGAGCAAGACCCTTAACCCCAAGTTGCTCCAGGGAGACTGTCCCCTGTAGTTAGAGAATGGAAGTCGCTTTGGATAAATGTGTCTGATAAATGCCGTAAATGTAAATGTAGAACAAAAAATATTACTCACTGCTCACTTTTGATTTACAAGAGATAAGGATGTCTCAATAAACATCCTTACTGCTGTCTTTTATTTACTGCTGTCTTTTGTTTGCCTCAGTTCAGTCTCAGCTTGCCCAATTCACATTGTTTTTGAATGTGTTTAGCTTAAATAACTGTGGTCAGGTGATTATGTAGTAACTGTGACTGACCTCTAAGGTGCTCATCTAGACGACTGATTATTTATCAAACCCTTATTAAAACTTTGAGAGATAAAATAAAAATCAATGAGCCTCCAATTCTGAGAAAAGAGGGCCACACACACACAGACACACAAACACACATTATCATCACATTTTAGGAATGTCTTACAACAGGAATCCTCAACTCCTGTCCTGGTAGGTTGGTGTCCAGCACAGTGTTGTAGTCCCCCGCCCTAAACACACTCACTAAACCTGGCCATTAACAGTTGAACCAGGTGTGTTTGAGCAGTGAAATCGCCAAACCGATCCTCCAAGACTGGAGTCCCTACTGATGACTCAAACACCAATTACTCTGACTGCTTGATATACTAATCAAACAGAATGAGCAGTTTAAAAAATATCCATGACAACCTGAACAAACCATAAAAACTCTCTCTCACATGTTCATTACAGCATGAAGGACACAGGCACCCACAATTACATGTCAAGAGTCTTCCTTCTGTCCCGGGACTCACAGAGACATCTAATCATGACAGCACCACAACACACACACACTGGGATGGGCTGGACCAACACATCTTTACTGTCTTTTGACATCCAGTCCCTGTGATGGCCACTATGGGTGGGATATATTATACTATGTTATTCTGAAGAATAATGTGACGAACTGCTTTTCTGAGTGTGTCTGAACAGCTTCATGCATTTAGACAAACCGATCTATTCAAAGTCCACCCACAAATGCAGTCTTTCAGAACAGCTATTGTCAGATTTGACAGACTTTTGGCCAAATAGCCATTAAACCTAATCAGAAATATTTTTACCTTTGGCAGACACTCTTATCAAGAGTGATTCAATTCTAATTATGTTACATAACACTATGTGCTTGTCTGGGCAGAGAACTGAACTGCAGTCTCCTTTGTGGAGGGGAGCAGCAACCAAATACCAGCCAACATACAGAGAGAGTAACAGTATATTTGTGTGTAGCAACATTTCTCTCCATTTTCCCGTTTCTTCGAGCTGTTTATCTTGGGTAATTGCTCTTGGTGAGGTGTGTTTGCACTATATTAAAGGATTACTGTGTTTGCAGTGTTTATTTATTTAGATGTTTTTATTTTTTTGCTGTGATGCTGTGATTCAAAATACAAGTCGCTTATCACACATTAGCCACGCTTTCCCCAATAATGGAGTTGACAATGTGATAATTAATTTAGGATTAATGAGGCTTCGGTCTTGTTGATCTTTCATCAGGAAAAGCACAGCGTTGCTCAGCTGCAGCAACACAATGGCCATGGTGGGAGATAAACAAACACTCGTGGATTGAAAACTAAAATAATATTTTTTTAAAAGGTCATAGGTGACGAAGCCAACATTCATGTGTGTCTCAAGAGTACGTTTAGACAGAACCACAAAGCTGAAGGTGGAATCTGACTAGTTGTGTTATGATACACATATTAATACATTGTGTGTGAGTATGATTGTGTTTGTGTGCGCTTTTTATATACTGTTTTTGTTCTGTTTTGTACTTTTGTGTATGTTTTGATATTTCCATGCTGGCCAAAATGTCTGTGCACCAGCCAATATAGCAGGCAAGAGTGAGAAGACCCCCAGGGCTCAGGGGGTCCTGGACCAGAGCCTCTATACTGTATCTATTAAGTTTCCCAGGCCTGTACGATGTTGCACTGGAGCTATGAGGCTCCTTGAGAGGGACTTTCTTAAGCCTCTTTCTGCTCCAGCTAAGTGACATTATGCCATGGTCTGAAGAGTTTCTCATTGTGCCAGCTGCAAATTGTGTGTGTGTGTGTTTTTGTGTGTCTGTGTGGGTTGCAGCTTTCTTGTTGATTGTGTACTGTGTATTGTATTCATGTTTTCAAAGATGAGCAGGGTGCTATAATAAATAATAAGTGCAGTACTAATGAATCTTCTAGCTCTCTATGTGTCTGGCATTATGGAACACAAACAAAACCACGAGAAAACAACCTATTATTTATTTACGGCAACTTCAGTAGACAACACTGCAAAAAAAAATAAAAAAACATAAAAGGATATTTAATAGCTTTTAGAAAGTGGCTGTTTACTTACCTCTTCATCTCAAACCCTGCCATAATATAACCTAATATAGGCCAACTCACAGACTGAGTCCCAATCTGCTCGCTTCTCTGCTAAACCATGTGTTTAACAAAATACCGCCACCACTGATGGAGAGCGACTTTGATTAGTATGGTGAAGACAATCTGAGATGAAGCTGCAGAATACACAGTTTTACAAAAACCCATGTGGGGTGACCACCTGGAGAACAAGGCACAGAATCTAGGCGCCATCGGTGAGTGTGTGAGAGAAATTAACAAGAAAAGTGAGCTCAAGATTAGACAGGCCAGTCCAGACATCAGGCAACCTCAGTGTGATAGAATATACACAGTGAATTATATTGTTCAAATATAGATTGTGTCTGACTGGGTTTCCAACAGGTGCTCAGTTTTCCTACCACAATCTAAAGACTGTGAACTGGAGATGCTAAATTGCCCCTGGGGGTAGGTGTGTGTGAGCATGTTAGTATGAGTGTCTGCCCTGCGATGGACTGGTGACCTGTCTAGTGTGTTGATTTGCCCTATATGTGCTACAACCCCTTGCAACCCTGGTTAAGCATAAGTGCTTCAGGTAATGGGGGAAAAATATTTTGTCTTTGTTAAGGGGAAAGATATATCATGGTGCGAAAACCTCAATACATATGACAGCCTTAAGACTGAAGGTGCCTCTCAAAACACTCCACTCAATGTCACTCAATGTCCAAAATACAATTCAAAATTATTCATCATCTCATATTCATCAAAGAATAATGACTGTTCAAACAGAACGACCAACTTTGATGTCATTTACCCCCATCCCCATCCCCCGTACAGCCCAGTCATCTCTTTGTTATGTCAAAGCCAACGCAGGCAGAACTGATGAAAAAAGTGCCTCTGTGACCACACACGCACACACACACTGGTCTCCATAGTCACATATACGTCAATGATACAGCTCACCACTCTTTTTGCACTGCATAATACAAACAGCTTTTTTACCTCTTAAGCTCTAATGGGAGTTTATAGATTAATTTCATTTATCACTCCCAAAAATTTTTCTTTTCATAGAATCCATTTCTTTTCATAGAAACTCCTGAATAACTTGAACCATAAAGTCCCTGAACCATAAAGTCTCATTTAAATAGTTGAATAGTATGCTGGCAGTTGAAGGGATTAAACCATATGAATATACAAGAAGCTCTCATTCAGATGCAGATTGCAGATATACAATGCACTCAAACTGTAGTGAAAATATTCCCTCGAGTCTTCTTGGGTATAAATACCACCTGCTGAAATCTGCATTCTGCAGAAAATGCAAAAAAAATGACCACATTTGCTGTCACAGATGGACAAACACACACACAGAAACACACATAGGTGTATATATAGCACCGTGTGGCTATTAGAGCTAGGCCTTCAGTTTGGGCCATATGTTAAACCACTGCTATGATAATGCTCACTTCTCTTAGCGCTCCCATTTTGGTAATACTTTATTTAGTGTTTCAGTTCAAGGTGCTTTGTAGATTCTCACCTTGCTTTTAACTAACAATCAAGCACATGTCATTAAAAAATCCTACAAATTTAACCATGGCCTTAACCTTAAACTTTAAAAATAATCCTTATGTGGATTATTATCCAGACAGTCCATTGTTTAGGTAATCTATTGTTTAGGTAATCTATTATGGTGTAACATTCTTCTTTTGTTTTCCATGTTCTTGGCTTTTATATGTTCCATGTATCTTTTTTCCTTGTCTTCTTGTCTGTGTTGTTGTTTACACTCTCCATGTGCCTTTGTCTCCTTATCCATGTGAGTCTGTTGTTTTGGTCTTAGCCCCACCTTAGCCATGCTCCCTTATAACTGTGCTCATCTGCAAAAGGTATTCTTGTTTCTCCTGTTAACATAAATACCTTCGGTTTTAGTCTGTGGTTTGTGGATTCTCAGTCTTTGTCTATCGCTCTATTTGCTCCCTGTCAATGCCGTCAGTGCCATATTCCTGTTAAATGCCATGTTTTTGCAATAGTCTTTGCAATACATTGCATTAAACGTTTGTGGCTCGCGCATTGTTCATACTACTTGCCTCAGACCCTTACTCATTACAAAGAGGCAATCAAAATAAAGTGTGAGTGAGTTTCCTAATAGCATGTTAGCACTTAGAAAGTGTTGATGCACATCAGTGTTATGTATTGACTTCCCACAGATTTTATTCAAACCTTGTAACAGACATTCTCATCTATGACAGCTGTGGGTGTTTTCTAACGTCTGTCTGAAGCCTGGTTGGGCTACGGCTCACACTCACAGTTGGTGACGTGTCTAGGACGTCCTTAAAACCTAGAATGATGTTTTTTACACTAAATTGAAATTACTTTAAAAAAAAGAAATTGCTATTAGTTTAGAAATTGCTTCCACAGCCAGTTTCCCATTATGTTGGCTGTTAATTGAATGTGCCATTCCAAACATTCTGGCCAGCTCAAGGCCGTACCAAACAGAACGCCTGCTTTAGTCTGTCCACTGTAATGAGGGACGGCAGAGAAAACATCTGATGGGACAATTTTAAATCAAGTGTCCAAGCTTATAACCTTTGTGCTTCCAACCAGTGAAAACTAGTGAAATCTTTACAGCTGGAGAACTGGATTGGACTCAGTATAAATAGTGAAGTATATTTTTATTTAATTTTGTCACCTATCAGTTAAAGATGCTCAAAAATATAAAAGAGAATTATATTTAGTGTTAGAATATATATTTAGAATCTAAACAGAATCTTAAAAAAATCAAGTGATCATGTATACAGTCATACAATACGCTCTTCCCGATTGGCCACTGAAAAGCATGCACAGCACTAGCTGAGTGCAGTGACTATGAAGAATCACTGGGTGCTGGGGAGAGTAACAGATGGAGGGATGGATGGCGGGATAAGCAGAGAGAGACAGAGAGAGGAGGAGAAGATAATGAGCCTCACCACTGTCTGATGGTTCACTTGGATCACCTCGTCACCAGCATGGATCTTTTTACAGCGGTCAGCTGGAGACTGAAAGACAGAGAAAGTGAGAGGGGGGGAGAGAGAGAGAGAGAGAAAGAGAGTTACCTCATAATTATTGCTGAAATATTAGCCAGTTATCTAGACTTTACATTGCTGAGTGTAGTCTGTAGACCTATCACAATTAATCAACAACTCAGTTTTCACAAAATAATTTAAAATTAGCAATGAATGCAACAATTCCATAAACACTGCAATATTCTAGAGAACTACAAAGTCAAAAAGGAAATTAATGTTACAATACACTTTCCTGCTCATATATTCATATTAGCCCGATCATCGGTTTGAAACAATAAAAAAGGCTGTAGGCATAATCAAAGCATTTTTTTTTTTTTTAAAAACAGTAAAAATGGTCACAGCTGGAATATTTTAAGTCGGATGCACACTTTCATACATTTTAGGGATGCACTGAATATTCAGCCACCGAAAATTTTTCGGCCAAAAATGCTTTTTTTTTTTTTAACGCAACCGAAACAGTGATGACGCAATCAACAACTGCAACCTACACATGCCAGATTGGATTAGAGTCAACATGTCTGCCGCCTGGGCTCATTTCTATTTATCTAAGAAAGACACACGGAATGGCGTTTGTAAAGCGTGCAATGCTGAAATTTCAAGAGGAGGTGCATCCACAAATACTTTCTCAATTATTGGGATTGATTTATCGTATAAAATCAAAACATCCTGATCGCCAGAAGAGGCAAGACCCTTCGAGCACACCCACTCTGTCTGTGGCGCACATTTTTGCAAAGGCATGAAAGTTTTCCACAAAACATAAAAGATGTTTTTGTTATCAACCTACAGAGAATGTTGTTACATCTTTCAACAGTTTTAAAGTACTTGTTCTGAATGCACATTGTTCATGCACTTGTTCAGCATCTTTTTTAACAGATTTATTATTTGAACCATGGATATTAATTTATGCAATTCCAGTGCTTTGCTTTAGTGAGGTAAGTACACACAGTCCGAGCCATAACGGCAATATTACAAAAAAATTGTATAAATGATTTATTTTGGTGTTTCCTCAGAGGGAGAGACAGAGGGAGAGAGACAGAGAGAAAAAACAGAGAGAGAGAGCGAGACATAATGCAACAGAGAGAGAGGAAGTGAGAGAGACAGAGAGAGAGACAGAGAGGGGGAGGGAGCTGAGTCGTTAGTAAGCATTAAGGCAGACTGGGGACTTTGGTGGCTTCTGCACATCTCTGCAAACATTCCTTCTTCCTCTCCCTTATCCCTTCATCTTCTTCTCTTACTCTCCTTCTTAATCCCTCTGCTTCTAACAATCAAACATCAAAGTTATCACTTCTCCGTCACACTAACACAATCACAATTAGTCAGGGCTCGTGTTCGACACACACGTCCCTTTTGTTTTGTAGTTTTTCTTGCCGTGGTGGGACACTATCTTCTCGCTGTCAAGTTCTCTTGCTCTCTCTCTCTCTCCCTCTGTCACAGGAGGAGACTGACATGTTGCTATACTGTTTAAAGGTAATTGCATTATTAGTCATGCACATAGTTATGTAATGAATTACATTCCCATTCATTCTACACTCTACATTGACTAATGTCAAGAAATGACAAAACAGGGCTGATATGGAAAGAATGGGTCTTCTGTTCATCAAATTCAAATTCTACAAAAATATCTCCTACTCACAAACGCAAACATGGAGCAGATTCAAATTAAACTTCTGAATCCACGATTTCAGCAGTACAGTAACGCCCAGGTTTTACGCAGATCAGGAGTCGCGGATTCAGTCACATGCAGATTTTTTTAAAGAACCGAACTAATCGTTTTACTCGGAAATCCCTACAATAACGCAGAAACTGCAAAGATCCTTGACTTTTGTTTTTTTTTGAGAACCGAACTGTATTACCGCCACCAGCCCAGCGGTGGCAGTAATACACTGGAAAGTTGTCAACCACCATTAAAAAAGAAGAAGATGAAGAAGCCTGCCTGTCTGCTCTGTGTCTTGTCCTCCTATCTTAGTGTTTTAAACGCCCCCCCACCCCCAAATGTTCAAGTTCTATAAACCAATATTTCCTACATTATCTCTGACATAACTGAACATTAGCACAGAGAGCTATCTTCTTCTTTTGTGTACGAGTCTTTGCATGCTGTTAATGCTAACTGCTAACATTTATTAAATGAAAGTGTTCTGGGAAACATTTTTTAGGGCGAATTTAGGGTTTACATATTTTAGGCATTTTTTTTACCCCGCAAAGAGCAGGGGATTACTGTATTAGTTAACATGGGCACAAAAGAACTACGTGTAAGAGCAGGAGTTTCAAGATCAGACCACTGGGGACCAAGGAATGTAGAGTAACAGAAACGGTGTGCACACACACACACACAAACAAAAACATACACAAACACACACACAAACACACACAAGCAGACCCTTACTCCTTCAGTGGTTCCAGTAATTACGTGCAGGCCATCATATGTGGACTTGATGTACATGCCCTGCAAAGAATAGGAGAGAAATACATATGAGCAAATTTCCTAAGTATTTCCACCACATCATTTTCACAGTTTACTAAATAAGAATACCATGTACTCACACTCACTTGCCATTTTATTAAAAAAACACCAACATTACATTTCTTCTCCCTGGCCACTTTATTATACTAAAGTGGCCAGAGATTATGCCACCTACACTACCGGTCAAAAGTTTTAGAACACCCCATGTTTTCTTTTTTTTTGTATTGAAATTCAAGCGGTTCAGTGTCTCAATGTTCATTCGGCAGAAATT
>JBBPCW010000001.1:8938013-8950212 GCA_037974425.1 Phenacogrammus interruptus
ACACACACACACACACACACACACACACACACACACACACACACACACACACACACACACACACACACACACGCTCCGTTTTTAGGCAGCTTAATGAAGCCCTAATCTTTAATTCGCCACCTGGTGGTCGGCTGACTATTGGTTGACTTGATATGCAGCAGAGCCCGCTATTCAGATGTTAATATCGCTGATGATCACCTTAATTTAATCTTGGCTGCCAAAATCGTGGTTCGATTAATTGTGCAGCCCTACACATATTCACACCATTCACTCACACACTCACTTATGGTCTTTGGACAGTGAGAGAAGCCGGAGGAAAGCCACCTACCAGGACCAGAATTCAAACCCCCAACTCTGGAGGTGTAAGGCAATGTTGCTACCCACTGTGCCACCGTGAGACCTGTATTATAACTAAAAAATAAAAATTTCATGATCATGACAGACCCACCTACACTTTACTTCTTCCATTGATTCATTTTCTGGGTTACTTATACTTAACCAGGGGGGAGCTTATCCCAACAATCATAGCATGGAAGAGGGATAAACACTCTGAAAAGGTAAAACGCTATATTTCACTGGAGATGCTAAATCACTAAAACTTAGGGTATTAAGATCATTAGAGAGCAAAGTGCCCTAAAAGAGCACCGACAGGTAAACTGTGTTCTGTCCAACACAATTATCTGCTACATTAGTGTAAAAAGCTGACATGATGCAAGGACCCTATTACAACCAGCTCATGTGTTTTTATGCCAGCTATAAAAATGAGAGTGGCGTCACTGTAACATTTGCTGAGTAAACTGTCAGTGTATTACATTCAGGGTATCTTCTCTATATTATAATCTCAGGGGGCTGATGCACTTAGTTGCATTTCCAGGGTGTATGAAGTGCCGCCGATAGCCCCGCTTATTGTTTTGCATTAAAATGCCGCGCTGTGGTTAAAGGCACTGTACAGTGGGGTTAGTCTGCGTGGTGTGTGATTGAGTGTGTGTGTGTATGTGTGTGTGTGTGTGTGTGTACTTGTATCTGTTTGTTGGACATTCTCTGTATACTGCAGAGAGCTGTACCTCTGTGCCTGCTTCTATAGAATGACTCAGCGCTGACTCACACCCTTTACACCCACTAACCGCACATAAACACACTTTTACACACTTTCACAGGAGGGAAAAGTCGCCCAGAGCCAAAAGCCTCCCACCCACACACCCGCCCGACAACGCAGCGGCTCAGGCCACAGCGCCGTGTGCGTGTTCGAGAGAAAAGTGTGTGCACTCATTAACATGCAGAAGTCTCTCCACCTCTCTTTCCCATATCCATTCCTCTATTTCAGCCGTGGTGAGAAGTGTATTGGAAAATACCACTCAAGCACAAGTACTGTTACCTCAGAGAAAATCAACTTAATTAGAAGTTAAATTGCTGGCCGAGAGCTTGGCTGTGGTTATTTTCAGGCCTGGATAAAGGACTTGCTCTCGAAGTGACAGTTCTGAATACTAAAAAATATTAAATGTGTTAAAGGAACAGTTACACAAAAAGTCTAATTCACTCCATTTTCCACTTGTTATCGACTAGCCAAGACATGTTTTGGGTCAACTTTTTTTAGTGCAGCACTGAATCTACAAGGCTAATGCAGTTAACAAACACAGTTAATGCTCAACCAAATTAATTCCTTAAATACATCCTCAGAACCAACTCAAACCAAATCCAGATTTGTTGATGTGGTTTATGACACATTAGCTATAAAAGGTGTTAAAGTGAAATCTAAAATCAGCACTCAGTAGTTTGTGAAAAAAGACTCAGTTGTCTAGAAAGGTGAAGTTTGTTCATTTTTATAGTTTCCAAAAGGTCTTGTAAGTGAAAAGATATGTAATTTATGTTTGTGATATAGAAACTGATCTGGCAATAATTGTCACGTCCCCCCGAGTTTCCCCACAGGACACATGACTGCAGGCGGGCTTCCATGACTTTAGATTGTCTTTTATTCAGAACAAAACTATAACATAAATGGCACGTGGGCCAAAACACTAATATTCTCAAACAAAGGCAAACAAGGTAACTGAAAGCAAACGCTACTACAACAGAGCGAATACGGATTAAGGAGACATTAGTGCAATGGTTGACCGACAATGAGGTCCACTAAAATCACAACTTAAATAGTCAAGGCACTTAACCCTGAGTCCCCCTACAGCTGACACCAATTCTTTCACAGGGGTACTCAGGGTGTCAAAATAAAAGACATACACAACACCAGGAAAACACCCATAACCCCAGGACGCCCTCTAACGGCCATCCCTGAACATAACCACCCAGAGGTGTAACAATAATAAATATGTTAATAATGAAAAACAACTTAAATAATTATTTAACATACAAGTTGACAGTCAAGTTTATGGCTACCTAAGCTAAGCCAGTCATGCAAAGAACACAGGGTATATATTTTAGATGTATATGATACTGAAATTGAGAAGATAATATACTATAATAAACTATAATATAAACATAATAAAATACTGCTTATAAAATCAGATCTATCTGACTATAAACATTACCCAAGATTAGGACTGGCCAGGTTAAATCAGCTATTCAGAGGGCATGTTTAGCACATGTACGTATGTTGTGTGCACACAAGAGCAAGATTAAACTAATTAGTAAGAAAATATTGACTTCCACTCCCTTAGTCTTTATTTCCCAAGTTAGCTTAAATTTGCTAAATTAGTTAGATAACAGGCACAACAGAACAACTAATCCATAGCTTGAAGATGCATCATGCTTGTTATTCCAAAAGCAATGCAAATAGTGAAAGACAGCAACCATTTAGCTACGATTAGTTAGCCAGACAATTGTGCTGGAATCTGAGTTACTCTACGAGTTACTGAAGTTAGCCAAGTTTCTATTATATTAAGCTTCAATTATATGCAATACTTTATTAGAAATATGCTCTAGTGAAAGTAAAATGAAAGAGAACAGAAAACTACTGGTCTCTTCAAAATACTAAACTAAAATATATATTTTTTTGCTTCTAAGGGCAACTCCACCTAAACACACATGCACTCAAACAAACACACACTCCATAGAGCCTGACCTACCCACATTCACCACATGTCATGTGAAATATAATATTCTATTCATGTGTTCCCATAGGACACACCCTGGAGACAGGCCTGGAATACTCAAAATATCCAGCCTGGAGACAGGAGGGGCGTGTGTATGGGAGTGTGCGTGTGTGTGTGTGTGTGTGTGGGTGTGTGTGTGTGTTGAGCAACATCAGTGGAGTCCGAGGGGGCAGACAAGGTGCACAGTCATTACCCTGCAAGCATCACCCACTTCAGAGAGAGAGAAAACAAATCTGATCGCAAAAGCAGCTAATGCACCTTCATACATCACAATCAATTATGGAGGCATAGCCAGAGAAAAGGCCCTGCCTTTATTCAACCTTTCATCTTTCAGTCAAGCTGTTTAAGCCGGCACCGCCGCCACTCACTGCTTTCTATTTGGTAAAGAGTTTAGGAACAACCAACCGGAATAAACAAGTATACACGTGGGAAGGGGGGGGGGGGGGTTGGGGGTCTGAGGGGTGGCAAATCAATGGGTTCAGAGCGCGAATGCATTAGAGCTTAAAATGACTGTCAGACTACGTGCAGACGGCAGTCTCTTTCAATATAGGACTGACATTGCCATTATACTAAGGCGCTTCTGCTAATGAGGTTGGTGCTCCCTCTGTTTAATATTCAAATACGAAATAAAAAGCTGATAGAGAATAGAAATCTGGATGGTGGGGGTTGCTCTTGCGTCTGCCTACTCTGGAGCTCCGGAGATCCTTAGAGAACTGGGATGCAAGCAGCATTCGACCCCGGCTCTATTTGTCGTTGATCTAACGTGCAGCATACTTGAGCTACTGCAGCTATTAAGTGGCACCATCAATTGTGCATGTAAATGTCAACAGTACAGCTCTTGAATACAGTCTGAAGTGATTAGCAATTGTTCTTCTCAGTGCATTTGCTTCTTCTGGCTGGAGATCGGGTGAGCTGACTAGTGGAGGATCCACTGTCGTCCTCAAGCGTTCAGAGATATGTTCAGTTTTATCAGTTTGGACTTTAAGCTCCAGATTTAGACTGATCCTAGCATCAGCCTCCATGTGTTAGAGTGACGATACAGAGAATACTTGGCTGACTTTCAGTGTTTGTTAGTTCTTTTGCCTTGTAGCTCCACTGCTAAACTGAAGAATTCAAATTTGACACCCAAATATGAGTATGGGCAACTGACTAGACATGAGATAAGCGAAGAAAATTAAGAAAAGTTATTTATTTCACCATCTCTTTTACCTCAGAAGCCTAGGTAATTGGCAGACCATCCCTTAGGAAAATGAACCATGGTTTACTATGATTAAATAACCATGGTTTTCATGTTTTTTGGGTAACTATGAAGTGGTATATGTATATGTAAACTATGGTAGTACCACAGCTACCATGAATTGCTATGGATAAACCATAATAAAACTATGGGTAGTACCAAAGTATTTTCATAAGGAATGTGTATGCCAGTTAAGGATGGGCAAAATGTCAGTGTTGGCATGAAATTACACCCCATTGCACTTTTGATTGAATAATGGGTGTTATCTAACCAGGCTGTAACAATCACTGCAGAGTTAGGAGATACCATAGTGTTGATCCCCCATCTGCAATCCCTACCAACCACCACTTCACACATTTTTAAACTAACTAGGAGACCCACAAGTCTCCACATGTTTTCAATAACTGAGAAATACCCCCTGAACTGATTAGCAAGGGTTCTTCTCAATGCATCCATCGGGTGAGGTTTAGATGTTGACTGGCCCTAGCATTACCCCCACCCCCCACCCCCCCGGGATGGGAACCAGTGCTTGGGAAAAGTGCATCTGCTCCAAAGCTGTCTCTTCAAGAAAAGCACCTTAGGCCTGTAAGCCTGCGGCTGCAATGAGGCCGCAAAAACCCACAGATCTTGCTTCTATTTCAAACCTGTTACACCACCCTCATCTCTACTGACTTTACTGGAGATGGAAGGCTTTCAAGATTATCCTTATAGAGGCTGAGAGGCTGAAACCAATGATTTGATTTATAGAGGTACACAGTATTTTCCCACCACATCGTTTAGACAGATATCTGGTTATAATCACCATTAAAATCTGATTATTATTAGGATGTGGCTGATATTTAGTGCTGATACAATGACACATTAGTCAGTCTATGCTCCTTGCATTTCTGACTGTACACATAGTCAATATAATTCTTCAGTACTTAAAATTTGTGACAAGCTAAAAAAAATAAAAAATATATTTATTCACTAATCTTTCCTTACACTAAAATGCACTTATGTGTATTTATGCTGAAATGGTTGATCTGTAAGTTGGTGGATGGATACCAGAAATGCATGGCTATAAATTCTGCAATGGTCCCAACTGTGCTAATGAAATATTTATTTCAATTAATTCTGCTCAAGCAAAATTACAATAATTGGTTATAATTGGTGGGGTAGGCTCATATTTGTTGATTATATGAAACATTTTATCATTAATTGTGCAAGGAGCACTATTACATGCTCAATGAAATATCTAATTCATGCACTTTTTGACTAACCCTACATCTAGTAAAAGAGACTAGAGAAGCTTTGTGGAAAATATATGGGTGACTTGTAGATTGGCCTTGTAGTTCCAGTGCTAAACTGAAGAATCCAAATTTGGCACCAAACTTGCCTCGGGCGATTGACTGCATGTCGGATAAGTGAAGAAACGTCAGAAAAGTTGTGGGTTTAATCATTCTTTTTAATTTAGAAGCCAACACATTCTATCAATGTTCTTGGCATCGTGAAATTACATCCCAATGCACTTTACAGCATATGATGTGTTGTTTAGTAGGGCTGCAACAATCATCACCACACACCAGTTTTAGGAGACACCATGGTGTTAAACCCCCGTTGACACCCAACCCCCACCCCAACTCCATGTTTTTCAAAAATCTCAGGGGCCCACAAAATCAGTCTCCACATATTTGCAAGAACCAAGAACCCCACCCCACCCCCGAACTGATTAACAATTGCTCTTTTCAATGCATCCACTTCTTCTGGCCAGAAGAGAACCGCCCCACAATATTTTCAAAAACATTGCAGATATTGATGAATTCTCATGAAAGTGTCATGTATTCAATTTCATCAGCCAGGCGATACACTGTGTGTTCTTTGTGTGTTTGGTGCTTGTTCTTCTCCCTCTGAATGGTGTGAACATCTCAGCGCTCCCCTAAACCGCAGCAGGTCCACTGGTCTTCAGTGCTTATGCCCTCCCCACCACATGCCTCCCCCAAATCAGAGGCTCCGCTCCTCTCTTCTCCTCCACATGAATTTTAATCATCCCTCGTCTACAGCCGCTGCAAAGTTCAGAGGCACGACAACAAAAAGCGGAGGAAAAGAGAGGAGGAAAAGAATGCTCTCCCACCCCCATGAGCTCCAAACCCACACACAAGAAACACTTTTAACACAACAGAGGACCCCCAGCCTCCTTCTCCCTAGACCATTCTCTCTTTCTTTTCTCCTCTCTCTCCTAATCTATTTCTTTCTTCCCTTTCTAAATTACATCTCTCTCTCTCTCTCTCTCCCTCTCTCTCTCTCTCTCTCTCTCTCTCAATTTCTTTCTTTCTTTCTTTCCTTGGTAATCTAATTCTATTCATTTTCTCTCTTATCCGTCTCTTTTTCTCTTTTCTCCCTCCCAATTTATTTCTTTTTCCTTTCTAATCTATTCTTTCATTCTCGCTCTCTCTTTCTCTCGCTCTCTCTCTCTCTCTCTCTCTCTCTCACTTCCTTCTCTATATTTCTCTAGCTTTCTGTTCTCTCTCTTTTCTCAATGTATTTCTCATTCTTCGCTTTGTAATCTAATTCTATTCCTTCGTTCTCTTTTATTTTCTTCATTTTCTCAATCTTATTCTCTCTTTTCACCCTCAATTTCTTTCTTTCTTCTCCTTTGTAATTAAATTCTATTTCGTCGCAAATCATTTTTCCTTGTTTTCACAATCTCATTCTCTCTCCCTCTTTCCATCTCTTTCTCCCTCTCTCTCTCTTTCCCTCTCTCTTTCCCCTTTCTCTCTCTGTCACGCTTTCTTACCCTATGTGTCGCTGCCAAAACGCCTGATGTCATTTGGGAACATGTTTTGCCACTTTTTTTTTTCTGTTTTGTTTATTTTCACCCAAAAACAGTCTGCCTAACCATCTCCACCGCCTCAGGCTTTCTTCTCGTTTTGTACTATGTCTTGGCATTTATTTCCCCTCATTCCCTTCTGCTCTCTCACTTCTGTCTCTCTCGGTTGACTCAGTTTTTTCACAGTCCGATGTGTGTGATGTCAGGGCAGACGTGGCTTCATTTCTACTGCTGCTGATTAGAACACTCTGCTACTAAAGCTGCCCGATAGAACATGGATAGCAGACTGATCTGACATGCAGGCATGGTTTCCAACAAGGATCTTAAAGAATACAGTTCACTCGCTCACACGTCTCATTACTGGCCAAATGCTGAAGATGAAGAGCCAATTAAATATCTAAAACTATTAAGCAGGAAAAGATATAGACTATATGACAAAGGTTTATGACCATTACATCAACAGGAACTTTAATGACACTGCATTCAAATCCATTAATATGGAGTTGGTACTCCCAGCTATAACAGCTTCCACTTTTCTTGGAAGGATTTCCACAAGATTTTGTAGTTTCTGTGGGAATTTGTGCCCACAGAGCATTTATGAGCTTGGGCACTGATGTTGGATGAGAAGGTCTGGCTTGAAATCTCCCTTACAGTTCATCCCATAGGTACTGGATGGGGCTCAGGTCAGGGTTCTGTGTGGAACTTCTTCCACACCAGAGGCCTCCAACCATGTCTTTATGGAGCTTGCTTTGTGCACTGGGGCACAGACATGCTGGAATATAAAAGGTTCTTCCACAATACTGTGTCCACAAATTGCAAATAAGAGGCCTAGCCCAAACCCTGAAAAAACAGGACTGTCCCAATGTTTTGTAAGTTAGTTGACGGAAAGATAATCTCTTCTGCCAACCCTACCTTACTGTTATTAAATGTGTGGACTTGAAGTTAGCTGGTATTGTCTTAGTAGTCCTATAGCTGAAATTAGTCGCTGTCTATGGTTGGTATAAAAATGCATAGCACAATTTTCAGAATTTTCTTATGTGTCAGCAGAGGCTTCTGAATGTCTGAAACCAAAGCAATGTCCTTAACCCCATGAGAACCAGGCACACTCTTTAAAAAGGTGCCACAAACGGTTCTTTGAGGATTGCCACAGTGGGGCCACACTTCATAAAATGTCTGTCCACATGGAGAACCTTGACATTAAGTAAAGGTTCTTCACCAATTTACTGTTTACATTTTGTGGAGGGCAGGTAATTCACATGCACACATCTCACTTAGTTCTTCAAAGACCCATTCCATAAACAGCTCTTTAGGGATCCAAAAACAGAATTGGTGCCAAGATCCCTTTCTGAGTGCAATTTAATTTTAAATACCCTGTCAAAGAATATTAATCCATTTATGCTCACACTGGAATAAAAAAACAAAGACAAAATCAAAATCAACCAGTCAAACTTTTTTGTCTAATGTTGAATGTGACTGGATAAAGATGCATATATTCAGTAAAAGTGCACTTTTTAATAAAGCCCAAAACATGAATCTGAAAACATTACAAAAAACAGTCAGAATACTGGCATTTAAGAATATTCAAGGAAAACCCAACATCAGAAATTAATCAAAAACCAGAAAAGCTATCAGAGTTGCAACACAGTTTTTAAAAGCAGATTTGGATTGAGTCCAAATCGAGTCCAGATTGAGTCCCTCTGGCAATCTAAATGTTGGGGCTGAAGCACCTTAGAATCCTGAAATGTAGATTTGCATCTGACTGGCTTGGGTGTGAGCAGTAGTTTTACATTTGGGCCAAAATGGTTAGATTCTTAAAAATGTTCCATCTATCCCATTTTCTCATGAAGTGATACAATAAGGTTCTCATAAAGTGGAGCAATGTCTCAAAAACCCTCATAAAGATAATTTAAAAAGCACATTGTACACTTCAGAGAACACCTCTATTGATGGGAAGCTTCTTCAAACTGACAGACTGCTGGAAGATTTCTAAAATGTAGATGAGAACTCTGTCTAAATCCAAATATTTAATATTTAATATTATTCAGCTAAGAGTTGATGCAGACACAAAATAGTTTTGATTAAAAAATATCTAAGCTTTCTCATGCTGATTACAAATCTCTACATAAAATTAACGAGGTTAAATACTCTATTTCTCTCTTTCTTTTATTCATACTTGCATGCCCACACAGTCACACATGTTCATGTGTTGTCATGGTTCTATATATAACCATTTTTTTTTGCTATAAAATATTGTTCCAGCCCTAATGGTTACCTCTCTATTCTCATCAGACCTTGCACAGCATCCTCCTTCTAACTGACTCATCTTCCTTCGCCTGTCTCTCCTCTCTCCATATTCAAGTACCTATTAATTGCTAAACACAGATAAGCCCATGTCCTTTAAAAGCATGAGAGCTTGCCTGGTGGGAGAACCTGTAGAGTCAGGCCTGTGGGGTAAATGAAAGGGAGTATCCAGGGGGAGCAGGTGAATCCAAAGAACGTTTTATGAAAGCTCTACTGTTTTCACGATCTCCTTCCACCCTGGACAACCTTTAGACTGAGAGGACCCACGTAGGATTTGAAGCGCTAGTGCCGCTTTAATCACACTGGTTAAGTAATGCCACGGAGGGTACTGGCTGAGTGTAAATGTGTAGGCCTGCGGGTGTACGGGGAGCACAGTGATCCATCGAGCACACACCGGCTGTCTGACTCACTCACTCCAACCCATCATGACCCACAAAATGTAACTCATTCCAAGCCTCATGTAACAATACCACCCCCCACACACACAGAAGGTAAACTCTCTGATGAGTTTTTCATCAGCGTCATCAAGTCTCTCACTGTATAACAGCCAAGCCAGCCTTATTTGGTCTGCTGAACAGTTCGGTCCATGCCAGGCCTACAGTTGACCTACCCATGCCCACAACTGTATTCTTTTGTAGCTTTGAGGTTGGACAGCCTTTACAGAACTATGGAAAAGATCTAATTCCTCATCAGTGTCATCGAATGTCCAGCTTGTAGACCTTAATGTGGGGTAAACATCTTAAACCAGTGGTCACCAACAGTAGTTCTGGGACTCTTCTAGAGTCTTCCTTAGAAGTGCAGATCCAGCCTCAATCTGCAACACCTGCTCTGACTAATGAACTTCTTCTGATTTGCCAGAGCGTTAAGTAAGGAGAGGGGCAGCAGGTTAGATGCACAGGAGGAAAGTAGATCTCAAGGAGGAGGGTTGGCAACCACTGTCTTAAAATATTAAAACGTCATTAACAATGCACAAAATAACTTATTTCCTGTAATAATCCACATCTTTGTTTAATATTTGAGAGTAGATAGGATCAGATAGATAAGATAGTAGATAGTGAAGGATATCAAATAGATAAACTTGCCGATAAATAGTGTAAATGCAGCTATTTGGGGTGTGATTTCATTCAAAGGCAAGAAACAAGTGCTATTAAACACTTTTGGTAAGAAATGTAATAATAATAATAATAATAATAATAATAATAATAATAATAATAATAATAATAATAAAATAACAATAATAATAGGCTGTAAACAAGCAAGGACTACCAGATCAGAGTGAAGACTAACAAATCATAGCCTATCAAGATTAACAACATTTCACTTCACAGTGTGGATGCGTTCTCTCTCCTCTATAGTTTTCAAATGCTCTGCATATGACTGTGTTTTGTTTCCAGGCCTCAATCAGGTACAACATAGCTCAGTAGTGCAGCGTCTGAAACTGAAAGACCAAAATTATATTCTAACTTCAAATACAGACCACTGTATGATCACTAAATGGTCTTTACAGACTGATTGCAGTCTTTTGGAATTATAGATTCTTTTTCTCAACAGATGTTATCTTGGACACTTTCAAATATCATCACTGCAAAAGGGCTGCAAAGACTTTCAGAGACTTTAGTATTTCGAGTTTCTTTCTAAGAACTGGAATGTAGATTGAGAGTCAGGTCTTCTCATCCAACATCAGAGCCTCATAAATGATCTACAGAATGAGTAGGCACAAATTCCCACAGAAACACTCCAAAATCTTGAGTCTTTTATAGCTGCAAGGGGGGACCAACCCCATAAGTCTATGTATAACAGATGTTATCTTGGACACTTTCAAATATCATCACTGCAAAAGGGCTGCAAAGACTTTCAGAGACTTTAGTATTCCGAGTTTTCAGAGATGTTAGAGTAACAGATCGGCTCTCTTTTTGTGCCATCATATTCTGATCTTGTGATACGGCCTTTCTAAGAATGGAGCGTGTAAATCACAGAAGAATAAAGCAAAATACAGTAAAAATATGCTCTGTGTCATGTAAACATGAATGTTTCTTGTCACTAACTTTAAAATAAACAGCATTAGGCTTACTTAAGAAGCACATCTGGGTAATTAGGGTTACTGGGTAATCCAGTGATAGTCGGCGTTGAAATACAAACGTTACCTCAATCTCTGTTACAAGCTTAGATTGTCCATAGTGTCAAGATGTGTACTAAAGAAACAAATGTGGGGGAAAAACTCCACTGCCATTAGATTGATGCTAACATGTAATGGAAAAATCTAATATTCCCACTAGCAGAAATTAGCATCATCATCATTAGTGTGTCTTGATGCATACAGGCAACTAATACATTGCTATGAAATGATGATTATAATGATGTAATACCAAAAAGAGCAGGGTTTTATAGCCATTTAGTGTTCTCAGCAGTCCTAACTGCAAATAGTAATGTATATGAATCATTACGGCATGCTTTTGATGACAATTTTATTGTAAATATTGCTATACATTTTCAAAAAAATTGAAATATCATAAACAGTGATACACAGTTAGGTAGTTATCATGCCAAAGCTTTAATACACCAGCACACGATTAGTGGTTCATTAAAAAGTAAAATGTCTTTGGCAGTAAGCACATTGATCAGAGCTAGTAGTGTCATTAAAATTCACTGAATGGAGGATCAGTGTTGTAGAACACTGTAACACACACACACACACACACACACACACACACACACACACACACACACACACACACACACACACACACA
>JBBPCW010000001.1:8955185-8967852 GCA_037974425.1 Phenacogrammus interruptus
CTATCTATCTATCTATCTATCTATCTATCTATCTATCTATCTATCTATCTATCTATCTATCTATCTATCTATCCATTCATCACTCTGTCTGTCTGTGTACCTGGTTGTCTGTTTTTCTGTCTGTATGCCTGGTCTATCTGCTTGTCTGTATAACTTTCTGTGACTGTACATCTGTCTGATCAATATACACAAGTCGAGAGCTAGGTGATGAGTGCACAGTTTTTGGTGACCTTCTTTTGCTCAGTAATTCCTTTAATCCTCTGGTAGATCTCCTTAGCTTTAAAACTCTGTAAAACAGGGTTTTTTTTGTGGTTCAAGGCTCTCCTCTCATACTGCTCATACACTGAACGTCCAAAAATGTGAAGCCACCTGCACATCCAGCGTTTCTACTGAAATGAAGGGTGTTAAAATCGAGTTTCTCCCTCTTCTCTTCTGGGAAGGTTGAACACTAGATGTTGGAACACTACTGTTGACTTGATTGCACTGAATAGTAGTTCCACTGCTCCGCAGCCCTGTTCAGAAAGGACTTTGTACCCCTCTGGCTGACACTTCACATTGAACATGGTGACCTTTGTGATTATATAAGCTGTGTGTGTATAACCGAAGCCAGCAATGGATGCAAAGAAGCTGCATTCATGAATTTAAAGTGTTGTCTGAATGCTTTGACAAATAATGTATGTTGACTAAGCCTAATAATGCTGGGCACTGTTGATCATCCGTTTTTTTGCTTTATACTGACACCTGCTGGTTATTACTTATTCTTTCTCACTTTACAGGTTCTCCTTTCATTTATGTAGCTCTGCTGCTGGGCCAGTTTGTTCACGAACGAAAAAAGTTAATTAATGCTTAATGCTCTATTAATGCTGATACTGATTGTCAAACATGTCTCAGGTAGAGAAAAGCACAAATGCAGGAATGGAAATGGCTCTGAAATTATTCCACTTTGGTACAGCAGATGGCAGAAAACAACCAGTCCTAGTATTCGTTCATGAAACAGTATGAGGAACAATGCTTTATAATGGGGATATATGACACAGCTTTGGCATTTTTACAAAGGAATCTGAGACTCACATTCTTCCAGTTTGCTTTCCGAATAAAAATTCCAGACACTCTTTGGTTGCCAACAAGAGGTAAACGACACAGTCATAGATCAAACGACTGAAAGGTCTGATGGGAATCTAACAAAATGAAACTGAGCTGAGATTTCTGTGACATACATATGTCTGCAAAGAGGTGACATAGGCCATATATAATAACTCATTTATCCCTCTCTGAGAGACCCCTTTTATGTGGTTTACATGGGTTTAGGTGTCCTTGACACTTCACATGAGAAATAAAATCATAACACAGAAAAAATGTTTGTAATCCACAACATACTAAACCAGTTTTTTCAGGCACATCAACTTTTTGAATTATGAGTAATATTAGATTTGCAATAGATTTGTGGTTTTTATTAAACGGCAGGCACCAATCAAGTAACAGTTTTCAGTGTGAAGTAAGACAGGCCACACTGTGGCAGAGATATAATGATCAGTGTCAGTCAGCTACCACTGTTTCTTCAAAAACACTCAGTATATGATTATTATATTCTAATTATACCAACTATCCTGTAATATATAACTAGCTTCATCACAAAAATCGTATGTGCGGGAAAAACTAAACACAGATTTGAAATCAGCATTAAAAACACTACAAAAACTTATCTCTGATGATTTTGACCTGTTGACCTGGGTAATTACTTTCCACATGATTTCTGACCTAGCCTTAGGCCTTATACAGGCTGTCTCAATCACTGTGGTTTTACGAATATATAAATGATCAGAGAAACAAGTTCTGTTATGATTGGCTGCCCTTTACTGCACCCCCTTCAAAAAGCTGTGCTGAAACACTCTTTGTGTTTTCACAGCAACTGAACTGTGGACTAAAATGTGGTTTACTGATTGGCAGATATATGGAAATGAATTTTGTGATGTGATGAAATTCAAAACAAGCTTTTTTGCAGCTTAATTTTTGTAAAAGTGTTTAAGTACAATATCGAATTCTATGAACACGTTGCTGTATATTTGTGGTGGCGAACGAACACCTCCAAAAAAAATCTGCTTAGTACAAGAAGTTAACCTGTCACACTACACTTCAATGTCCTTTAAGTTCAGTATGAACACATTTCTAATCTTGAAAAGATAGATCAGCGAACTCCACTGGCTACTAGCTTGCTAGCTACCTAGCAACACTAAAACAAGTGTTCACAGGATGATTATTTTTAAACACCACAGCCACAATGACATGGCTTTCTTTTCATAACCGACCTTTATTTTCTTATTTCTTTTCATAACCTGCTTTATTTTCTTAAAAATGAGAAGCAGGATTGCACAGATGCTAAAGTAACTCGAAATCAAATACAATTAAATGGTCATCTCAGCAACATTCATGCATACAGTTAAACATGTAGAATACACAAAATATAACCCCCAGACTAGAAGTAAAAATATGCAATATTTAGTGCAAGATGCATTTTTAACATCTAAAATTGCACAAATGCTGCATTAGCAATCAAGTGGAGACTAAACAGAATACTGGAATGTAATTACGTGTGCATGCTGTCAGCACCAGTTTAACATAAATAGACAGTCAGTCTCTGTAAATACAGAAACTCTGAGACAATATTCATAAACAAATGTAACATGAATGTGTTTTAGCATGTAGCTGCATGTGTATCATAAAAAGTCGTGTGTATATTGCAAAGGTGGAAAGTCAAGTCAGTTCCCTGTTTGTGTGTGGTGGGGGGAGGGGGGTGCAGTCAATGTGTTCTGAAGTCTGATTGCTTGTGGGGGAAAAAGTTCTAACCCATTCTGGCTGATCGGGCTTTAATGCTGTGATAGTGTCTGCCAGGTGTGAAGAGTCTGTGTGAGAGGTGTAAGGAGGACTTTCTGTTGCAGGGCCTATGGAAGATGTCCTGTTGTGATGGAAGGGGCACCCAATTTATGTACCAAATGTACTCTATTTGGTACCAAACAGAAATGCACTTTATCAGGAGCCCCTGTAGGACACTGAGAAGATGGGGGAGGGAGGTTTGCCCGCTTCAGGCATTTTAAGAAGCTTTTTCAACAAACATTTCTTTAGTTTTGTCCACATCCAGAGATCTTGCTGCACCTGCCAGCTGCTGAACCTCATCTCTGTATGCTGACTCGTCATTGTAACTGATGACTGGTTCAGGCTTGTATTGAGTGACAGCCTGAATGCCTGCCATAAACTGTGTGCATCTTTGGTGTTGTGGAAATGGCTCTGGATTTCGTGTGCATAATCGCTTTTTGCTTTTTTGATGTCATGAGAGAGGTTGGCCCTTCTCTGGCTCCTGACCTGAAGGCAACCATAGATAGCAGCTTCTCTGAACATACTCCACACCATGCATTCAAAACTGTGCTTGGACAGGGCCACTTGGACAGGGTCTGATGGGTTTCCTGGCTGGTTTCATGCGTTTTAACAGTGATGTACATATATGAAAGGAGTAAACAGTGGCAAAGCAATTCAAAAGAGTTTATATACAAGGCTTTGTTTAGGTAAACACACAAACTGCCTCTGCAACTCTTACTAGACAAACAAGTCTGCGTGTTGGCTTGGTAGCAGGCTAGCCTGTCTAGCTAGATGAGTCCATGATGTTGGACTGTAGCCATGTTTCTATGAAAATGAAGCTACAACTGTCTTTTATTGCAGGTTATAGGATGAACAATAGAGCTGGTCAGACTGGGTGCTTGTGGGTTGCTAGGTGGTTAATAGCTCACTGCAGGTGGCTGCTAAAGCATAGCTAGCTGGTTACTATGGTAACTATGGTGGTTACTATAGTGTTACAGGGTGGTTGCTATAATGTTCGAAGTGGTTCCTAAAGTGTTGTTAGGTTGTTAATATGGTTTCACAAGTGAGGGTTATTTTAAAAAACATTGGCCAAAAAAGACATGGGTGCAAAACACTACAGCCAATGTTCTAGGGCAGAAGTGACAAAGTTCTTATGACATGAGAAGTAATATATCTCTTACAAATCTAAAGAAAAACTGTTTTTTTTTTTTTTTCAGTTAAACCATTCTTAAAGCTGAAATGACCCACCACTCAAACCCTGGGTTGCCATGGAAAAGCATGCAGTGATAAAGCCTGTATCTGGAACAAGATATGAGAATTACAATACAAGTAGAGAATGCCTAAGGGAGCCAGATAGCTTTCACAACGGCTCAGAGAAAGAGATCTGCTGCATTTCTAAGCAAGATGAATGAGCCCCAGTACAGGTTACGGTCATGCTAAGAACTGGAGGCAAAGAAAGAATGAAGACTATTTGCAGGGTCAAGCGTAACAGAAGAATAGGTACAGTTTGCATCAGTCAATGTAAGTGTTGTTGAAGATTTGCATTCTAGGAATATCCCAGTCACAAGTACGAAGGATAATATAAGTACAGAAAACAATGTTCCAATTCAATAAAGGATTTTATTTTTTTAATCAAAGTTACTTAATAACTGCCTGTATTTCTCACGTATCACAAACTTGTTACTCAGTATTTTTCGATTGCGGTTTCATGCGAGGAAGAATTTATTGCAATCAAAATGTGCCATGTGTTTGACCAGAAGGCCTGAAACATCTAGGCAGCCTGTCGCACTGACCCTGACAAACCAGCTGTGTCTCTGTAGCAGAAACTTGTGTAGTCACACAATGTTTTAACAGTAACTGAATATGAGGGAAGGATAATAGAGAAGTACAACAATAGGATGTAGAGCTGGCAAGAAGGGAGGTATCATCAACCCTCAATACTCATGGTTAGGGGCCATATTAACATGTGGCTATCCTGAGGTGGTGGTAAAAGCACACAGAGGCCTTCAGAATAGCACTGTGATGGGAGAAAATCTCAGCATACTGTGTTTTGGAGGTTGATCTTATTATCAGGTGCAGACCCAAATCCATTTGATGCAAACAAGCTACTGTGACTTTGTTATTTGGGGACCAGGGAAAGCCAATGGAGAACACATTGGGAGAATTCTGTGTTTTTGAATCCATGTGTGAAAAGGTCCACACATATGTCCAGAAATGTGTCTCCCCAGACCTAATAACAGAAGTGTTTATAGCTCCTTTTCTAGCAACATCACATGATGCCGCAAAACCATCTGAAGGCACGGCCTGTTACTGTGGGCTGCCACAGTAATTTTGAGTTGAAAATGCTGTGACTGTGTGCAGGAAATAGCCAAACAAAAGAGGGCTAACAGAAAACTCCTGAAAAGTAGTATTTTGAAGTGTTTTATTCAACATACAGTAGACATTCTATCCAGTGTATACATTATAGTTTTTGCATGTAGATTTTTATTTATGAATAAAACAATCAATGCAAATATGTCATTATTTCATTGAAATAATTCATAGTGCAGTAACACACCCTTCTATTGCTTAATGGAACAACTGAGGGAGCCACATTTGTAAGGGGTACAATACACAAGGATTATCTTATCTAGAAGTGTAAGACCTTTAGGATGCTCAATGTCATTTGACGTAATGTACTGTATGTAAGATTTTAAGCTTAGCAGTGTACCAAATTTGCCACGTCAACCTCTGTCAGCTAATATCTCATCACCTGGACTGAGAAAGTCCAAAAATCTACTTCAATCATTCAAATTTTTGTCTACTGTTCTGCCACCCCATTCTTTTGGCTTAAAAGAACCAATTTCTTATGGTGTTATGCAAAGTAGATATCTCATGGTATGATGAGGTTTGTATGGCTTCTTGCTCTTAGGTCTCTAGGCTTTTCAGTGAATTTGACATCGAAATGTTCCAATCGAAAGCATTCCGGTAAATGCTTTCACTTTTTCATCATCTTTTTCAAAAACCTGTTCCTGATATTATACATGTTCTTCAGTCTGTGGTTTTTCTGGCCATTAGCTGCTTGTAGCATGCAGAGTGAGAAAATTGATTTTAAATTATTAGTCTGTCCAGATCAACTGATTGAAAAGTTGTGTTCATGGACAATGTGCTGGATATTAAAGCAGTGTCAAGAGTCAGAACAGTGCCAATATCTCAAAGACTATAAGAGGAGAAGCAGCTCCCAATTTTAGCTGTAAAGAAACTAAAATGACACAGAGGACAAACAGTAGTGTGATTGCTGGTGTGTTCGCTCTACTAAGCTGACATGAAAATCATTCTCAAGTAATCATCAGCAACACGTTTTGACTAAATCATTCTTGTTATTACCTGCACCTTGAGTGCATTTCTTTCTGTCCCAGCACATCCGGCATGGAGACCGACTCAACAAGCTGGAGCAGGTGCCTTCGTATAATCACCGGTTTCAGAGCAAGTAGAAGTGTTTGGAAGAAAATACTATTGCCTCAGGGCATTAAGGGCAATGTTGTGATGGTTAGCATAGACATAACAACACAGGAGTTGGAGGATAAGGGGCGAACTAAGGAAAGAACTAATCTATTACCAGTATTTATCCATTTACATTTACATTTACATTTACGGCATTTAGCTGACGCTCTTATCCAGAGCGACGTACATCAGTGCTTAAGAATTCCACAACTGTTTCTATCCATACGTTTGAATGAATGCTTGGCCTGTTAAACTACAGTTACCTCAGTTTATCCAGAACAATTTATTTTCTCTGCATGCAGGAAGTGAACAAACCCTTCATTATGTCACTGTAGAGCTGTGTTTTGTTTTTAACATAAAGGAGGAAGTAAAATTCCTTCTTAAGAGAATCACTTGTTCCTACAAACCCTATGTACTAGTGTAGATCACATTCCATCAAGGAGCTCCTCTGTCAAAACTGCTGGTTCCTCAAAATGCCAAAAAAAGTAGACATGATCTCTATGGACGGACAGATAAGATCATGGTGTTAGCCTCGGGTCTGTTATCTAAAAGACACTGGAATGGTCATTTGTGAGAACCAGCAGGGCCATCCTCTGTCACGCTATGATCATTTTTAAGGACTTCCTTTGGGACTGAAACTTTTAAGAGTTTTCTGGCTGTTGCTCTCTCTGGTGCAGCACATGTGAGGAACGTCTAACCCTTTGATGTTTTGGCTCCACTTGGTTCTTTAGCTGCTTTAGGAAAATAAGAAAATAGCTGTTGTAAAAAACACTGTTAGCGGATTGTGAATTACCCCTCCATAATTAGGGGGTACTTCCCTTATAACACTGTTAAGAATCCCCCTTTGGGGGGATCTGGGTGTTGATCGGGGTAACCCCTGTAGTTCCAACCATGTTTGTTCATACAATTAATGTGTTAGCGCTATTTTATGTGAGTCATTCTTTACCCCTTTTATCAGTGGTCAGTCCAGCAACACACACACACTAACATGCCACTTCTGCACATACACTATATAGTCAAACGTATTGGGACACACCTCTTAACTATCTCAATGCTTCAGCAGACCAAGATGTTTTGGACAAAACCATGCTTCCAACTTTGTGGACACAGTTTGGGGAAGAACCTTAACTATCCCAGCATGACTGTGTCCCAGTACACAAATTAAACTCCATAATGACATGGCTGGAAGAGTTCAGTGTGGAAAAACTTGACTGGCCCTCACAGAATTCTGACCTCAACCCTATCCAACACCTTTGAGATGAACTGGAACAGAGATTGTGAGCCAGTCCGTCTCGTCCATCAGTGTCTGACCTCATAAATGCTCTACAGAATGAATGGGCACAATTTCCCACCAAAGCTTTATTAAGGGGAGACCAACTCCATGTTCCAGTCTATGTGTTTGATTGTAGCATAATCAGGTCCCTTTTGGTGTAATGGTCACAATACTGTTGTCCATATAGTGTATATAGGTTTATAATTGAGTGTAGTTGCATGATAGGCTTTCCTAATACACTAGCAACTCTGTATGCCTAAATCTGAACTGAACGGTGTTGATAGATTCTTGTTTTTATGGGCCTTCATGAAGTTGTTTTCATGTGAACATTACTAATCCTTCCCTGTTTCCTTGCATCATGTTTCAGCATGTGCCCATCTGGTCTGATAAAAGGTAGCTCCATCTGCAGGTGTAATGGGGCAGCTTTAAATGGCCAGTGATACTTTATATATATACTTGTGTATGTGTGATTTGTTTGCCAATGCATTTACATATTACAGTTACATGTCATCACATGTCAGACAATCTCTTTACATATATTTACATATTCAGTCAACAGCAGTTTAGTTTCACCTCTAGGGATTAATAAAATATTCACAGTAAAACTTTTCGGTACTAGACTAATGGCCTCTTAAGTCACAAATACTGATCTGAATCTGTATTCTATATTCTGTGTGCTGAAAGTACTCCTGGATTTATCATTAATATCCATTTAAAGACAAAAATAGAACGAAACACTGTTTTAGGCATTCAATTACAAAGCCATGTGAAAAACAACTTTATTAAGGTCTTTTCAAGTTTAGTACATGTACACCATACAGAGCATTCATACATATCAATCACTCCAGGAAAAAACGGAAAAAAAGAGTGATGGCTTTTCACATGAAAGCAATAAACAAAAACTCTCACTATCTCTCCTGTTCACGATATCATGCCGGAAACAACACAAGGCAAAAATCTTTGGTTTATGACCAAGTGCGTATCTCATTGGATATTATAATGCACTTGTGGTGAAGCTGTCCTCTCTACTATCTAAAGACAGATCTTGAGAAAAATGTCAAAATTGAACAAAACAATGAGTATACAAGATACAATTTAGGACATTTTTTCGTGTCGACATCTTCTAATTCTCCTCTAGTTATAAAACCAATTTTTACAAAAACACATTGAAAGATACACTTGTAACTCCATACACCAAAACAGCAATGACAGTAACTTAAAACAATACAGACGATAATTTAATGAATTATAACAGAAGCGGGATAACCAAGGCCACGTTAGGTTCTGATGTCTGTACGTAAATCCCCTCAGACGACCTGTCCGTGCTCTGAACACTAATGCATTAGCAGTATGCGAAACTTTGAACGTACCCAAACAAATGACATGTTTTGCTGACTTTCTAAGTGAACATATATGCTACAGAAAATACATTTTTCTGCATATTATAGTATACAACTTTGATATAACAAAGAAAAATAGATATCACTTTTAGACAAGTATGTTATTTCCCAATACGCTAAATTCAGGAAATAAACCACAATTTTGCATTAAAACTTTTGCGTGCGTAGGCTGCACAAGCTTTCCAGAGTCCCATTCAACCCAATGAGAAATTTCAGGGTACTTGGCTTTTGATTAATATATTGAATTCATGTGCAAGGTATATCATTCATATGTGAAAGACTGCAACGTTACAATAGATGAATCAATAAAATTGATGTTTTTTTACATGAAATTTGATACCACAGTTTTTTTCATTCTCTATCTACAGGGGGCAGACTCCCTGGAGCAACTTGGGGTTAAGGGTCTTGCTTAGAAACTCAGTGGTGGTATGCTGAAGGTAGGATTCGAACCCATGACCTATTGGTCCAGAGGCAAGTATCCTACACCCACCCCCCACCCCAGTTTATCTCAACAATGTTTTAAACTTGAAATTGAATATTATGTAGAAAAACTGCAATTCAGGTTAATGGGGATTTTTGTCAACGTGCTCCAAAGCTTGCACTACGTTTGCATTTGTGGGCGGGGCTTGGACAGGTCAGTTCTTTTAGAAGTTCAGGTTATAACCAGCTCATTCAAATACTGCTTAATTTGCCTTTATACAGTCACGTTCTTACCTTACAGATTTAGGTTTGCAGAAAACCTATGAAGCACAGGCACACTCACATATGCACACGCAAAAATACTCTCTCTCTCTCTCTCTCTCTCTCTCTCTCTTTCGCTCTTTGCTACATCTCTCTCTGTGCACCGTCCACACATGGCTAGGGTTAAAGTAGATACATGATTGTGTGAACTGATTTCAAGAGGTATTAGCTTTGGTCTGATGTAAGGCTGCTGTACTTACTGATACAGTAAAACAAAGATCTAATTCGTATTTACAAAAGGCTAGCAAAGGGAGAAGAAGAAGAAGAAAAAAAGTGCCTCGTTGGGGCTCACCAAGAATGAATAACTTAAACATCAACGAACAAGAAACGTTTGAGAACACAAACACAGATAATGATGTGCTCACAAACGGGGCCCTGACATTAAAACCCATCCACTCTGGCTCAACGCTACAAATATTAGCCGTCGGATACACTTTAAATCGAGCCTTTTCATTGGATCCTCACCAGACATGAATAGTAGACACTCGTAACGGTCAGATATAACGACCGGGAAAACACCTATGACTATGACGCGTGAAGATCCGTGGATCCTCCTGTTAAAGTTCTTCGATGATTTCCTGAAAACACACAGAGTGCAGTGCTGAGTAAATATCATCGAAGCCACACGAAATACTAAGTGCTACTGATACCAATTCACGTTCGCCCTAAAGCACACGATACAAACACAAGGTCAAAGTAGCCAAAACGCACACAAAAATGAAACACGCAAGTAGAGCCCGGTCGTCTTCCGTTTACAACGTCCCGTTTGAGTCAATGCCCTCTCGGAGGCTCCACACACCACACATCTGCCTAGCATACCATTCACCCATGCACAGTCATCAACATGAACACCATACGCTGTAATAAAATAGTAAAATGACAATAAAATAAGAATGATGGTATAATAATAAAATATTAAAGTAAAAAAAAGACAAACAGAGGCATCCGACTGATAGCGAAGGGACCCCAGTAAAGAAAGAATGGGGGTCTGGGTCACATGTCTGAGATACCAGCGATGCCAACCCGAGTATATCACGGTCTCTCGGACAGCCGTGTGTGTGTACACACACATTACCAGGCAGGTGAGTTTTGATTTGTTATGTTGCAGTCTGGATGTAACTAGCCTAAACTTCCCTAGGCAGCAGATAAATATTATTATTATTTCTGTTTTTCAGAAGGAGGAGCTACATAGGGAGCTGGATGCTGTGCAGTAATGGGTTTGACTAGCAGGTCTGCTCAAACTCCAGCCTGTGGTCGGGCTGGAGAGCCTGTGGGGACACACAGGTGCAACCATCGGCTCAGCTTATCTCATCCCTGCAGTAAGGCCTGTGTTTGTATGTGAGCATGAGTGTGTGTGCATGTGTGTGTATATGTGTGTGTGTGTATGTGTGGGTCAGTATGAGTGTGAGAGGCAGGGGTTTAGGTGCGGGGTCATGTGTGGTAGAACTTTTCGTTGTAGCGGTGGATGGTGACGCAGCCGTGGTAGGAGATGGGACGGGGCATAGCTGCCACACCCGTGATGATGCCGGTGGCAGGATCGTAGCACAGGATTGTGTCCGACGCCTCTCCACTTTCGCCCCGACCTCCCAGGATAAATATCTTGCCATTGCACACTGACATGCCACAGCTCTCCTACGAAAAGAGAGGGACAGAACAGACATGAGGTGAAGAGGTGAACTTTACCAATTCAGACATTTTAGACCTTGTCTTCTGCACTTTCTTAAAGTCTAGAAGACACGGCCCGCTTACTAGTTATTGCCTTCTGCTGATAAATAACAATTTTACATAAAAACATGCACTGAGGCCCTTTTAAGGCCTATCTGAGTCTAATTTTACAGAAAAAAACAAACAAACATGCATTCAGTGTCTGAAACTGATGAATTGTGACACTTTATGAAACTTTAAATTGGAAACAGCTTGATTTTCTGTGATGCAGATTAAAAATCTTCTATCAATCAGAGCTTCGTTGTCAGGGCTGCAACCCAAGCAAACGTGTATAGCTCTTCTTGTTTGACAGAATACACGTGCTCATACAAAAAGAAACAAACTACCTGGCAGATCATAGCTGAGAGTTAGCTGTGAGCACGTTAATACAAAGTTGTGGTTTATACAACTACATTTTTTTTATCAAAAAATACGCAAGAGTTGATGTGAAGGCTCCGCTGCGTTAAAAGTTTTAAACAGGTTTTAAGACTAAAATAAAGACAGTAAAGCATTGTTCTATTTTATTCTACAAGTGAACCACAATAAACCACACTTGTACCTGTTTGCTGAAGGTATGGACGACGTGCATCCAGTAGTCCTCAATGGGGTCATAGCAGTAGATAGATTTAGTCAGGCCTCCCGATACGTAGATGAGGTTGTTGAGGGACACGGCTGTGATGCAGCGTTTAGCAATAGGGATGTTGGCCCTTAGCAACCAGGTGTCTGACTCTGGGTCGTAGCACTGGACCTGAAAGAGGAGGCATGTGACGGTTTAAAAGTGACACAGTGACACTGCAGGAAATACAGTGTGCTGCTTGGAACTGTCAGTCTCATGAATTCATAACATTCCATACAAATTAGTGGCATTTTACATTTATCATTTCAGTCTCTGTGCTGCTTATCCTAACCAGGGTCCAGAGGTGGAGAGTGCGTGGGGGGGTGTTACTTTGATAGCACTCAAAGAGTAATTTATAGGAGTTACTATATACTATATAAACCAGTCCTTAGGCCCCATAAGCGATTAGTCTGCCACGTGAATTAGGTTGAAGGAAAAAACATTAACCATCTGGGGGCCCTAGGGACTGATATGAAGTCCACTGCCCTAAATAGAGTTGATCAGACAACATGGCTTGCCTGGGAGACTACACTACCGGTCAAAAGTTTTAGAACACCCCATGTTTTCTGTTTGTTTGTATTGAAATTCAAGCGGTTCAGT
>JBBPCW010000001.1:8990924-9001259 GCA_037974425.1 Phenacogrammus interruptus
TGTGTGTGTGTGTGTGTGTGTGTGTGTGTGTGTGTGTGTGTGTGTGTGTGTGTGTGTGTGTGTGTGTGTAAAAATGCTATTCTTTTATGAACTATTGCAGTAAGAAATGCCTCCATATGTGTTGAGTGCAGTAGTGTTTGTAGAGCAGTTTTTCTATGTGCTGTATTCCAGCAGCCTCACTCCTGATTCAGTTTCACACATGCACACACTCTGCTCTTAACATCACTGTTGTAATTGTTGCAGTTGTTCAGTAATGTGAGAGTGTTGTGTACCAAGGTGTAATAAAAGATTTAGATGTATTATTTTGCATTTTTGCATTCCAAACACTTTTTTTTTTTTTTTAATCAAGTATGGTCAATAGTGTATAAAACAGTAGAGACAGGCACATTTTACACTCCCACATATTTCAAAAGCAATAACCAGAAAATAAAATGATGTGGTCTCTTATATTTCCATGGCTGTATATCTGCACCATTTAGCATTGTGCAAACTGTGAGCTTAAGTCACCTCACACCATGTAGAGTTGTTAAGTACTCTCAATTAGTTACTGATGCCTAGAAAGGGATGCCACATAAGAATTACGCATCTCAACACCAGAAAAAGCTGTACTTTTGTCTATTTATTATCAATAGGTGCTGAGCAATCATCTTCTGTTCTTCTGTATACCATATTATCGGGTGTTGATTGAAATCATGACTTTTTTGCAAGCACTACATTTCTAACAGAGATGTTCCATAGTTTTCTGGCTCTAAATTCAGAAATGGGCTCTATCTGGCCCAGCTGATGAACAGTTATGACACTACTGTTGTTTAGCAAGAAGGAGCATTCAAAACACTGTGTGTATCCCCTGGACAAAAGAGTCTTGTGTGAACCGCCAAGGAAAGTACGGTGTAAACTCTCCACTCCCCCGAGGCAAGTGTAAGTTTAGGCATGCAGTTTTGCACAATGCTGATCTGGGTATAAGCTTCCATCAGTTACATTAACCCTGCAGCTCCAGGGTAAAACTAAAGCAGTGGGCACCATTTGGGTCAATGGGAAAACTGTATACATTTTCATCTCTTTTACAATACAGCAGTTGATGTGCAGTAGTGTAGATGTGTAGGTAACTTTTTTTTCCTCCTCTTTCTGTTTCAGATGGAAGTAGAACACATAAAGAAACTCCTGTCCAAATGAACCCACTTTGCGCTGGATGTATGACACCAATATCTGGCCGAGGCTCAAAGCTGATCCCAAGCCAAACGAATCTGTGCCAAAAGAATAAAAAATGAACAAAAACACCCAAGAACAACAGCATAGAGAAAACAAACAACAGATTCCCCCACTTCAGGCTTTACTCTTTTTTGTTGTTGTTGGTCTGTTATTTTATTTTATTTTTTTTAAATTTTTTACAGCTTTTTGTGTAATGCATGGACTGAGTGCACAGACCAGACACAGTGCCTGGGTGTGGCTTCGCAGGGGAGGTCATGTGACCCAGGACCTCTGGGCCACGGTGATGGGCTGGTCCACAGAACTAATTTACACGGGGGGAGTAAACAGTCGCCCTGACGGTTTTGGTGGTACTGCTTTCCATAGAGTAACTAAGTGCAGACGTTGAAGGAGAAACTGGTGTTTGACTTCAGTACGGCTCACCTTTTCTTTTCTTCGCCTCACCTTCGTGGCCTTTTGTTTTCATTTTCATTATTCTTGTGGGGGCGTCTTACCTGCAGACCCTTGCAGTGGCGACCGCAGTCCCACGCTGAGGCCTTCTTTATTTGGAATATTCTAAACTCATATCTTTTCTTTCTGTCTTTTTTTTTCGTCAGTGACGACAAAGAGAAAACTCACATTTTGTTTTCTTGATGCTGTTACTTCTTTTGAGAAAATCTTCTATACATACTTTTATATTTTAATGTACTAAAAATGCATTTATGTGTGCAAAATTTATTAAAAAAAAAAGAATATACCAAATTACTCTGGGTTCATACTATGATTCAGACCTGTTGTATCACAAATGAATAGAGAGATACCTTGCATGGAAAGACCCGCAGTTCTGAGATCAGTAAAACTATGATAAGACACGTAAATAAGTAGGACCCATTAATAACAAGTTAAAGCAGTATTCCAGCATTCTTCCATCTACTCTCTGTCTGTTGCATCTGTAGTGTATCACTGATAACGACAGACAGTAATGTTCCTTTATTTATTCACACTATAGAAGCCCTGCCCATTGATTTCTATTATAAGGGTGTTTTGAGTTTATGGGTTTTCTGTTCTTTTACTGGGTCAAAAGTACTGTCTGTGCCTATTGACCATATTACAGTGATGCAACAGATAAAGGCTTGGTAGGAAAACACTATTCCTTTTAGACTGAGATGTTTATATGTTTGCAGACACTAGAAGTGAGTCGTATAAGCTAGCAAAGGTCAGATATTTTAGTCTGGTTTAATGTGTTGGTTTAGGTTCATTCAGGGTTCATCCACTGGAGACTAATATATCATCACCCAGTCCGGACCCATAAATCACCAAAACACACACAAGCACATAATGAATGTCAATACATACAGCCCCCCTGCTCCTTCCCGTGCACTCTTCTCCGACTCTGAGACACACGCGCTTAGCTGAACCCTGAACAGCTCATTGCTCTTTATTGTATTGGCTCTGATAATGTGGGCTTCGCTGGCCTGGCTGCTGCCCAGTGACGCCTGCAGATGGCTGTGTCTCCCTGCAGAGAGGAGCGAGAACAGCCTGATCCAGCCTGCTGTCAGGGAACGAAGATGGCCTAACCAGGGGAAACATGAGCTAAACAGACTGGTCATATAACAGGGCTGCTTCAGAGAGTTCTAGAGATAGACTGTATGAGGCTCAGACTAGGTAAAGCTCAGAAATTAACCCTCTGAAGTCACATGTACTACTGTTTCTGAGACTGCTGTAAAACAGGAGTTAAACCGACGTGAGGTTAAACTGATTTGAAACCTTTTAGCAACATCTCTTGACATCTTAACAGTTTGCTGCACTGTGCAAGTCCTTTGTCTGAGGATAAATGCTTGTGTTTCCATCAGCCATGCAGCCTGGAACATGAGAATGTGTGGCCTATGGCATATAATGGATCATGTGGAAAGTACAGTGAAAAGTTGACTCTTTTATTCACATGCAGTACCAGACAAAAGTTTGGACACATCATCTTATTCAACGATTTCCTTTGTTTTTATTATTGGCTACATTGTAGATTAATATTGAATATCACCTATTGCTCTGATGACAGCTTTGCATACTCTTGGCATTTTTTCAATCAGATTCATGAAGAATGGACCTGGAATGGTATTTAATTAACAGGAGTTCTTCATCAAGAGTTCATTAGTGGAATTTCTCTCCTTCTTACTGTGTTTGGGATCATCAGTTGTGATGGTCGGGTCGGGACACAGTTAGTGACCCTGTTCCACTACAGTTCTACTCCACAATATGGCAAGAATCACTGAACTAAGTAAAAACAACAGTCCATCATTCCCTTATTACAGAACATATTCTGGTTTAACTTTTTTTTTTTTACTGCATAATTACATGCATTCCTTCATCATTTTTGTTTTGTAAAAAATAATAAAACTATAAATAAAACTATCAAATAAAAATTTGAATGATGAGGTGTGTCCACACTTTTAAGTATAAGCGTCTATGCTGGAATTAAGAAAAATATCAGTGAAAACATGACAAATCCATTTCCTTAAGTACACTGTGAGCTCATACCCCTCTCTGGGACATAAGAAATCTTGTCTTCCTGACAAATAAGCAAGTTGAAAATACTCCAGCCTGATACCCAAGTTTGTGTTTTCTGTAGTGTATATTAATGTTGTGCATTTCCTCCATTGTTCTCTCACTACAGTACCCAGCATGCATTACTCAAATGCATGACAACTACTGGGAATCCCTACTGGAAAAAATCGCAACTGCAAGCCAATGATCTAGAGCAGGGGTCACCATGTGGTGCCCGCGGGCACCAGGGTGCCCCCAAGGACCATATGTGTAGCCCACGAACCTGTTCTAAAAATAGCACAACTTACCCAATGAACAGCATCTAACATGTAATTTTATCATGTTGCTATTCTTTAATCACAGTTGCGTTTATGTACATTTGAAAATGACAATATCTAAAAAATGCATTTAAAACATGTTTAGTATACATGAAGTTTAGACCATTTTACGTAAACTCTGTACTAGTGTATCAAACTGGGAGCCCTTCGTATGGTTCAGTACCCATGAAGTAGCTCTCAGTTTCAAAATGGTAGGAGACATCTGATCAACAGACTAAGAAACACATCAACTAGCCTGTGAAATGGCACAAAACTCAAATTTCTTTGCTAAAAAGCATAAAATAAATAAATAATCTCCCACCCTGCCCCAAAGTATCCACCCAAAACACTCATCAGTACTTCCACAATTTACTTCCACCTTCATGCATCATCAGCAGGTTTTTTTAGTCTTTAAAGCAGGAAACTGGTTTAGAAACTATGTATTGCCACATATATCTAAGAGGCAAGCAGGCATGTTTACAACAGACACAGTAGTAACTTAATGTTGAGACTGCATGTAACTAAGCCTAACTTTTGCATCACACTATTCTTACACGCAATTCAGTATGCTAATTATTCAGACACTATGGACAAAAGTATTGGGATGCCTGACCATTACTCCAACAGGGAGTTTAATGACATTGCATTCAAACACATAGACTTTTATATAGAGCCCCCCTCCCCCTTTTTTTTTTTTTTAGTTTCTGTGGGAATTTGTGCCCATTCATTCTGTAGAGCATTTATGAGGTCAGACACAGATGTTGGATGATAAGACCTGGCTCACAATCTCTGTTCCAGTTCATCCCAAATGTGCTGGATAAGGTTGAGGTCAGGATTCTGTGAGGGCCAGTCAAGTTCTTCCACACCAAACTCATTCAGCCATGTCTTTATGGAGCTCGCTATCATTCTGGAATAGAAAAGGTTCTTCCCCAAACAGTGTCCACAAAGCTTGCCAAAATATCTTGGTATGCTGAACCTTTAACATTGCCCTTCAATGGAAGTAAGGGCCCTAGCCCAAACCCTAAATTAAGAAGTGTCCCAATACTTTTGACCATCTACTGAATTATTATTACCTCTATGCCTTTGCTGAAGGGTGCCCTACAGTATGAGCACCAGTGAAACTTGCACTTTCTGCCCGATCATTATTTACATTTTAATAAATATGTAAGACTCCTCGTTGGCCTCCGGGAGGTTTTAAACCGGTTTAGTGGGTGAATGGTTGTGTAAACGCTGGTCTTTGCGGGAGGAGCCAGCAGGCCGTATTATGCAGGTATCGTGTGTCATGTGGTTGCGAATCAGGGGCAGTCCTGCTGAAGCTCCTCCACACACCACTTCCAGCCTTTTTCGGTCTGGGTCCATTCCGTCTGTCAGACACGCTGCCTCGGCTGGAGGGACCAGCCCGAGTGTGAGTACCCCGAGCGGAGTCTCTCTCACCGGCCGCCTCCGGGCAGGTGAGCGTGGCCACTTCAGCCAGACACTGCGCTGAACTGAGGAGGAATGACGCGACACTGACGATAAAGTCCTTCTGGATGACTTTCTGAGGAACTATTCAAGAACCTACGTCTTTCTTCAACACTTTAATTTCTCTTTTCTGTGAAAACGACCGTTCCCAACCCAGTCAGTCACAGTTTTAACTATGGCTTTGACAGGCTTTCTGGAGTAAATAAACTGAAAAAAAAAAATCACAACAGGACACTTACGAGGTAACAAAAAAGGAGATAACAAGTGCAAAATCTAAGTTAGTAAAATACCATGAATTGACATTTACTCACTGTTTTGCTACCTGTAGACCAGGACAGTCGGTCAGGCAGGCGCTTCTTTTCATTTTTCCATCTGCAAGCGGGACAATAAAGTGGACAGGACATTAGTTACCCTGCTTGATTAGAGTTAGGGATGAGCCTTGAGTTAATAAAGCGTGAGGCGCTGGAAGGGAACGGTTAGTCAGGTAAAAGGTAGGAAAGAAGAGAAGACCAGAGGCAGAAGTTTTGCAATGGAGGTGGTGACGAACCAGCCGGCCGGGGAGAGTGGAGGTTTAGGCGGAGGAGGAGACGTGTCCGTGGCTGCCGCGGAAAGAGCCGAGGTGGGCAGCCCGAGCCCCCTGAGCAAGCAGCGGTCCCTCCGGGCCGTGTACGTGCTGAACGACGGGCTGAAGGCGGTGGCAGCAAACAGCCCTGAGTCTGGAGCCCTGCAGTGTCTCCAGAGAGCCTGCGACGCAGAGAGTGCCATCCTCACCACGGTCACCTTCGGCCGGCTGGACTTCGGAGAGACCTCCGTGCTGGACACCTTCTACGATGCAGGTGCGTTCAGACACTGGGCTGCGGCACAGCAAAACAATGCATAACTTTATTTCTGCAGGCACTATCATGGTGTAAAGCAAACCTTCATTTCCAATAAATTAAGATAAATGAAGGGAAAGTGCACAGATAAAGGCTGTTTAAGGGGTAAAAAGTAGAGAATTAATTAATTATGAATTAACGCCTTATGTTGAATCTTTTTTTGGGGGGGTATGCAACAACGCCCTTAAATCTAATTTTAAGGTAAAATTAAGGGATCGGTTCACAAATTAATGTCCACTTACTTCAAATGAAGTGTGTTTGGTGTATTTCCATTGGTAGATTAAGGTAGGGATAAGCACATTTTAAATAAATTGTGTTTCGTAGTAATAGTTACAGTACACCACAGCTCACCACGTGAACAGTCTGAAATTCATTCTCTGCATTTAACCCACTCACTGAGTGAAGCAGCGGGCAGCCAGGAATACAGCGGTGTGTGGGTACTTCGCTCAACCTTTTGATCGCAGGTGCAGCCCCCTCAACCAAAAGGTCACCCTCTGCCCTAACAGCATTAGTTTTGCTTAATTACAAATTCTTTTTTAATTGTGCTGAAAGGGTTCTGACGGATAAAGCGGCTCCTTACAGTCATGCACGAACCACAGCACAGCTCACAATATGAACAATGCAAATTTATTTCTTTGCATTTCATTCCTTCTCCACATTCATACCCATTCACCAAGTGAAGCCATGTGCAGACAACAAAAGGGCGCCCAGGGAGCAGAGTGTGGGGACAGTACCTTGCTCAGTGGTGTCACTAGCAGTCCTGGGACTCTTCTGAAAGGGGGCAACTCTCCAACCGCTAGGCCACCAGCTGCCCCAATTATCTTATTTTAGCATTACTTTCTGTACATTTGTAACAAAATGAGTTCCTAGTGGGTAAAAATGAGTTCTGGCAGATGCTGATAGACATTCAGCGAACTAGAGCTGGTGACCTGGGGGTTAGGGAGGTACTCTGCAATCAGAAGGTTGTGGGTTTGAATCCCAGGACTGCCAGTGGTACCACTGAGGTACCCTTGAGCAATCCCCACACACTGCTCCTGGCTGCTCGCTGCTTCACTTGGTGAATGAGTTAAATGCATCAAGCAGTTTTGCTGTACTGTGGTGTGTTCGCCTGTGACAAATAGACACAGTTTACACAGATCAAGCAAATAAGGCATAACTGCAAAGGTCCCCACCAGATCAATGTTAATATCACGATATATTAATATCACGTTATATCACGATAGACCATTGAATTTCTTTGCTTAATTTTGGCATCATCTGTGATATGGTTCTATTTAAAAAAGGATTGATAGACACTTTATAATGACGTGAATTCCACCACTTTTTTAAGTGTTTGGCACTTGTTTTGTTTACTGGACATCCCAGTAACCCCAGTAATCATTCGTGGCAGTAAACTCCCTGCAGATGAGCTTCTTCAAATACCTCAAGCATGCCATGAGTCTTTCCTTTAACATGCAATGTTTAAATGAACTGTAGCAAAACCAAAAATTTCGTGTCGTGCCGTTGTGTGAGCAGGCATGCCCCGACCCGAGTTCCTCTCCTGCAGAGCTTTCTGTAGAAAGACCCACATGTTGGAACTTGAAGTCGTCAAGGGGTTGTAAGTTTCGACATTTAACCACAAAAAAATGCCAGATTGAATGACTAATGCTTTGCAGCTGCTATGATTTGACAATAGCAAGTGTTTAAAAATGCATTATGGTTTGAATTGAATTTAAAAAAAATAACAAGATTAACAAAAAATGGAAGGCAAATGTAAATTAAAAAAAAAAAACAATAATTAATTTCATTCATTACTTCCATAATTTGGTCAGAATCAGCTCCCGGTGTAGGAGCTCTCTCCCTATAATGTAATCTGAGAAGCTTTGTGTGTCATTAATGATGCAGCTTCAGGGGAATCATGGCTATTTGCGTAAACAAAGCACAAAACACAGGGAACTAGGAGACTGTCTTATAGAGAGAAGCTCTGCATGATCCTGGAACCAGGTGTACACTCAAGACATGTTTTTAATGTACTTTGTTCTAATGTAGGCCTGTAATGCATAAACAGTAAGCATTCTGTCCCCCTGTTCAGGTGGGGTGAGGTGACATGACAGAAAACTGGATATTAACCATGAAATCCTGTGTTTAACTCGGGTAATTCAATGGTCAATAAAATATCTATTACTTATTTAATGCAGAGGAAACCAAGACTATTTTTCCAAAAATTACAAAATGCATATAAATAATAATATATACACAAAAAAGCAAACAATAATCAGGAAAAAAGCATAAAGAGAATTTCCAAAGTTTTTAAGTCTTTATACTTAATTGCCAATGTTTTCTTTCAAATGTGAAATATGCTTCATTTTCCCTCCATATAGTGAATCTTTCAATAAAGGCTTGATTCTAATAGCAAACACAGGCAGTTGTAACTGATAACCCCCGGTCATTTAACTGCCATGTCATTTATCACATGAGCTCACCAAGCTGTTCTAAAAATGTCATGCGTTCCCCATCTTGGAAATGGATTCATGACATGGTGCTTGTAAGCTGGATAACATGACATTATATTTTAGACCAGCTCACCAGAAAGAAGTGTTTGGTGCGATTTTTCACTGATGCACTAAATCAATGGTTCTCAACCTTTTCAACAGTAAGGCCCAACTATCTAACACACCATGTTGCCAAGGCCCTCTTGGGCACATTAGATGATATTAAATTGCGGACCAATGGCCTGTTTTGATTTGAGATTAGTGGCCCAATCAAAAGCCTTTGCGGCCAAACGGGGGTCCGCCGCCCAGTGGTTGAGAAATCCTGCACTAAATCACACTTGCACTACTCCCTAATTAAAGATCTAGCACTTAGAACTCACTCTCCAAATGAATGTTTAAATATAATAATTGGCTGGATTTTCAGTTTACCTTTTGGCCTTTATACCAGAAACATATAGCTGCTCTTTGTTGGTTTACAGTTATAAACTATAGTCTACCAGTCGCTGCATGAATTTTAGCCCTTCTGTGCATCACTGTCCTGAAGTTTGAGTGTTTCTTAAAATTGTTAGTCGCTTTGAATAAAGAAAATGAATGGAATGCAATGTTAAGCGATCGGGGACAATACCGATTACCGGTTACAGTTCAAAACTGGTGCCACTTAATGACCAAATATACAAATATACATTCAAAAATTCTTGTTTTTCTTGTGTGAATCAAGTTATGTGGAACTATCCTTCCATGGCTAACCTCAAGCCTGTTTGTAGACATTGCAGTTGTGGACATGAGTGATGTGTTCAGACAGCCATCCCTCTTCTACCATCTGGGGGTCCGGGAGAGTTTTGATATGGCCAACAATGTCATCCTGTACCATGACACAGACCCTGACACAGCGCAGTCACTGAAGGTAAGGCTGCCTTGTGCACACAGCCATAATCATGCTCTCCTCTTTGTTTTATGACTTTATCTACACTATATAGACAAAAGTATTGGGATGCCTGTCCATTACACCAACTTTAATGACACTGTATTTAAATACAGTACATAGACTTTTTGTTTTTTGTTTGTTTTAATATAAGTCCCAGCCTTGTAAGAATTGGGTGGATTTCCAGTTTACTTAGTGCAATTAGCTTGCATCTAGACATTTTGGCCATTATACCAGAAACTCCTAGCATATAGTTGCACTTTGTTTGTTTACAGTTATATACTATAGTCTCCCAGTCAAACCAAACATTTCAGCCCTTCTGCATCACTTTAAGACCAACACAGGACCTTTGCAGATTTATGAGTACAGAACTTTCTTAGAACAGCAGTATGGTAGCATGCACAGGGTGCTTATATAGACAAAAGTATTGGGATGCCTGTCCATTACACCAACTTTAATGACACTGTATTTAAATACAGTACATATACTTTTTGTTTTTTGTTTGTTTTAATATAAGTCCCAGCCTTGTAAGAATTGGGTGGATTTCCAGTTTACTTAGTGCA
>JBBPCW010000001.1:9001359-9014558 GCA_037974425.1 Phenacogrammus interruptus
ATCACTTTAAGACCAACACAGGACCTTTGCAGATTTATGAGTACAGAACTTTCTTAGAACAGCAGTATGGTAGCATGAGTTTGCATCTTTTTACATCTCAGTGTCATTGCTGGGATGCAAGTAGTCCATCACAAAATATATCCAGCCCAACAGCCACTGATCACTGCTGAAGGACTAGAAAGAATGGCTAACTTAAGATTTGCATGGAAAAAAAGATATAATCTTTAATTATTCTTTGTGTATGAAAAAGGTATAAGTGCATGATAAAGTGGCTAGTAAGTGTACGCAATGTTTAAAGGACCCATATCCTACATTTTTCTGGAATTTTATGTTTTCCCATGAGGTCCTCATGTTTTTTTTTTTTATTGTTTTACTAAACAGCCATGCTTCGTTTTACCTGAGCACTTTGTAATCTCACTATATCCCTTAGAATTAGGATAAATGGAAATTAGCTTCATTCTGTTCATCTACCCTATCTTTTGTTTCATTCAGAAAAATTTTCAGGTTGAAACAACAAATAACATCAGAGTCATGGACAGGCCTTACTGATATGGAGGTAGCTCAGGGGGTAGGATACTTGCCTCCAGACCAAGAGGTCACGGGTTCGAATCCTACCTTCAGCATACCACCACTGGGTCCCTGAGCAAGACCCTTAACCCCAAGTTGCTCCAGGGAGACTGTCCCCTGTAGTTAGGGAATGGAAGTTGCTTTGGATAAAAGCATCTGATATATAATGTAAATATAGGTGGAATTTATGTAATGGTTTTTGTGACATGAGACAAATGGTTTAAAAATTGTAATTACATGCTGTACCAAACTGTGTTGTAAACAAATGAAGAAAAGGTTTTCCACAATATGGTTCAGTATCTTGTCAGCAGTGGTTCCGTGTTGGTGTGTTTCAGTTAATGAATGGGCTTGAGGGGGCTACAGTCAGTAATTGCACACCTCATTGTATTAAAAAGATGCACCTATTTGGTGGATAAACCAGAAAAAATTGCAAGTCAAGGTGCAGGTAGGTGCACCTAATAGTTTTTTTTTGTTGATGTGAAGCTACAACTACACTATATGAGCAAAAGAATTGGCACACCTGACCATTACACCAACAGGGACTTCAACGATACTACATTCAAATATATACACTTTAATATGGAGTTGTTGCCCTTTTGCAGTTATAACAGTTTCCACTGTTTTGGAAGGCTTTCCTCAAGATTTTGGGAGTTTATACTCATTCATTCTGTAGAGCATGTATGAGGTCAGACACTGACGACCCTAGTTTTGATTAAGTGGCTACAGAAAGTGGGTGTGTGAGTGAGTGGAAGTAAGGGGCCTAGCCCAAACCTTGAAAAACAGGCCTGTCCCAATACTTTTGTCCATATAATGTATATCTAGTAAAATGTAAGAGAACTGAAGGATAGTGCTGACGTCTCATTGGTGTTTTTGTAGATCGTTACACCCAGTCCTGCTGTCTTTAGCAAAAGACACACTCAATGTTTATGGGGCCTGCCAGCTATTTCCAGTGTTGGAACGTTGTCTGCTTTGGGCTTGTGTCCATGGATCTGCCTGGCCCTAGACAGCATGTGCTGTATCTAACTGCCAACATGCCAGCTCCAGGTTCTGACAGCTGCATACAGACTCATTGCCAAAGGGATGCAGTAAAGGAATGTGCTACGGAGGCCTGGGATGCCACAGCACATGTGCTTAGACCTCGCTCCAGAATAGAATAGAATAATATTTTTTTTTTTTTTTTTGCTATACTAATTAATCTGACCCTAACTGATGAATGATATCCCTCTTTCACTCTGCTCTTCGCTCAGGAGCATCTGAATTATGAAGTAGTAGTTAGCAGTTTTATGTGATTTGGTATATAAAAGATTTATTTTCTGTTTTCTTTTTTGCTCTAGGACATGGTGGCGCAGAAAAACACAGTAAGTATCAATGCACAAGTTCCTTTTTATCTTGGGATTTTGCGTCTTTTTCTAGAGAACCAGTCAAACCGGCTTTTTTCATGGGAGCAGATAATGAAAGAAAAACTTCCTTCTTTCACGGTCCCGATCTGATTTTACTGATTGTTTGTGCTTGTCACCAGTGAGCACAAGTTCTTTATAATCCAAGTCAGGATAAGTGAAAGTGATCATTCGGTCATACGTGAACACCTTGCACAGGGTACCTCAGAGGTGCCTAGCGGCCTGGGAATCGAACCTGGACTTTCTGATCACAGGGCGAGTGCCCTAACCACTAGGCTACCAGCTGCCCCGTAACGTCATATGAATATAAAATATTTTAAAGCAATTATCGTAGATCTGCTTTGCGCTAGCAGCATTCTACTATTAGATTAGTTAAGTCCTCATTTAGACCCAGTGTTTCAACTTGTACCTGGATTGTAACTTTGATTATAAAACATGTAACCATATGCATTTACACTTGACAGTTAGATGTGTTTTAGGTTTAGACCTGATTGCTATGTGCACATAACATGCGAATTAGCTTGTATACAACTACCGACTGCCTGTGATGCTCCACTTTATTTATGGAAACTAGCTTAACCAAAGGAGAAACTAATGTCAGGGGACAAAAAGCTATTAGCAAGAGTAGCAACAGTCTGGAGGACAGCACAGAGAGACTCCATCATCATACTGAAAAGGGGTTTTGATTGTCAGATATTGTGTGGCTAAAATGCATCTCAGACCACCTTCTGACTTAACTTATTTAACTCTGCTTTAACCAGATGAATCTCTGCTTTAAATATAACTTGGATTCATTTCCGTCTGTATTTTTATGTGAATAAACCTTATCCAGATATAATCTTGTTACTCAAAAAGCATGAAACAACCACGGGTCTAAGTAAACTGGTGCCATGAAATCATTGTGTGCCATCACCATAGGCCGTAAACAAGAAAGAATCACAAGAATCCTCCCATGTGCTGAGCTGTGTAGCTATTTCTGAAGCTTCCTTGTCACTAATACACTGTGTGCTTTCCTTTGCTTGTGAACAGGGGTCATAGGTTTCTTTTCCGCTGTCATACCGTAATGTGTTAATACAAGTCAATTGAAATCAAGGGCCCGGAGGAATGTCCAAGCTGATGGTATTCCTGCTGGGTGTCCAGATGCTTTGGACTGTTAGGAGGTGTTAGCAGTGATGAAGGCAAAGCTGATACTGGAGGCCTGGTTACTCACCACAAGTCTTTAAATAGACCCCCAGAGAACTACTCCAGCTGCTTTCTGAAGACTTGACCTTGAGATGACAACAAAGTTTAATCCGCAGTGACTGGACTCCACAGTGATGTAGCCATTTGTAGCACTGACTTCCTGGAAAACACAGTGAAGACACTGAGCAGTCTGGTTTAGGGGGGCTTCTTAAGTTTATTAAAGCGACGGTTCAAACAGTGGTTTTGTAAAATATATTATTCTAGTCAGAAGCCACATAAGCAAGTTTGAGGCAAGTGTGTGAAGATTTTGGAAAATAATAACCTCACTTAGTAAGTCCTTACTGGGCCTGTCCACTTTCAGTCATACAAGAAAGTCTTATTTATTTAAGTTGATAAGACATATGAGTCAAACAAAAGCCAGCTTAATGTTCTTTAAATATTTGTTTGAATCACTGGTAAAATCTGCATAAATGTCTCAAATAACATCTCTGCAACATGGAAAGTTTTTTTTAACACCGTGTTGTGTGTTACAAGCTGTATTTCAGATGAAAAATGATTTTCTCATACATGAAGGGCAGGGAGGGGGTGATGTTTAATATGCTTGTTCTGGACTGAGTTATTACTAGGCACTGGTATAATACTCTAAACTATACAGATACATCAAATACCATGAAAAGTGAAAATCTGGTCATACATGAACACACCACAGCACGCAGTGTGAACAGCACGAAATACTTCCTCTGCATTTAACCCATTCACCAAGGGAAGCAGTGTGTGGGGATGGTACCTTGCTCAGGGTACCTCAGAGGTGCCTAGCTTGGGAATCGAACCCGGACTTTCTGATCACCGGGCGAATGCCTTAACCACTAGGCTACCAACTGCCCCGTAATAAATAAGAATGCTTATTTCCTACCATGCATATGTCATGTTTGCATTGCAATTTCACAATATTTCAATGCATTGTTACAATCCTGGACACTGCTAACAACTGCTGTTACTTGTTAGTCACATTTGACTCATTAGTCTTGAAACGACACCAAATATGTCTTAGCTGATCGACCACAGTTCATTTAAATTGGTAAATATGATTATTGGCCAAACCATCACTTTAGTACTAACTAGGCATTTTCTGTCTCTATAATGTTATTTTCTGTCTAAATATGCCTTCTCTTTTTCCCTTTCTCTGCTTTGGTTTTATTTATACTATTTCACAGGGTTGTCGTGAAATCCCAAATAAATGACTAACTCTTTATATTTACCTTCTCAGTGAATCCGCAGTGATGGATAAACCCACCTTTGAAAGGCTCTGCATGGTCGTTATTTTTGCTTGATTAGTTAGGATTATCACGACAGCCCTATTTCCTGATGTGACTCTTTAAATTTACTTTCTCTTTCCATGTTTGTCTCTATGCATGACTGTCATTTCCTCCTTTTGGCCCTCACTCTTCCTCTCCTCTGCTTTACCTGGAGTAGGCTGCAAGGCCGGTTACAATAGGCTTTCCCTGGGTGCAGTTACCTCCAGAGTACAGAGGCTCCGGGCTGAGGAATAAAGTAGGTAGCGCCACTCTGTGGTGCATGCTGGTGATCTCCTTCAGCAGTTAGGCTTCATGGCATGGATGGGCAATGAGTAGTGCTTACAGGAATAGACCAATAAAACGGCTCTAACAACAAATGGTAGAAGGTGCCTGTTAACATGATTAGTCGTCATTATCCTTTTGGTAACGGACCTTTTGCTTTCTTTCATTTTTATCAACATTAGCTAAACTATTCCTACTCTTTGACTGTCACATGCACTGCCATTCTCTTACATTTGATCAAAGAAATAGTAATACCTTTTGGTTTACTCTTAGATCACTGCTTAAAAATGCTAAATTAACTGCCAGACTGACGTTATAATATCCTTGGAGCTCTCACATCGAGGTCATATTAAGCTTGTTACTATATTTTTAATTATAAAAAGCACATAGTGACCATTTGATGCCAGATCTCGTCACCCGTCCAAGGTGTTGATGTGGTGGAGTGCTTGCTGCTGTGAAAGTGTGGAAGAGTGCATGGCTTGCACAGGCATTAACACGACTCTAGTGCGGCTGGGAGGAGGAGAAATTTACCCCGCAGGGTTTCTCCTGCTGAAACTCTATCCGTATCTGACTCAGAGAAGAGGATACTTAATTTTTATGTAGTTTCTAGCATGATTAATTACTGCAGAGGTTTCCAAACTTGAGTCCTGAAGTATTAGTATTGCTCTGAACATTGGAGTGTTTTTTCTGCACTAACACACCTTCCTGAACTCAAATTTATTGGAAATTCTCAATAAATCTTGTTATTCAGATCAGGTGTGTTTTAGAATATTCTGGAAACCACTGGATTATAGCATTTGATCTCCTTATGAAGTAATGATGTAACAAGTTCTGGCCTCCCTTGACAATTTTCACTGCTTCTTTAAAAATGTAATTAAATATGAAAGGGTCAAAAGCATTTCTTTGGGATGGCAGCACAGACAGACAATGTTTCAAGCTCTCGGGGCAAAAATCTTTTGAAAGCCTTCTTTGTAAATGAGTCTGTGAACATATTTAAATACCATTGAAATAAGAGGACCTGTTATGATAAATATTCTGTTGCAATTTATAGTTTTTCAGAGAACTGTACCTCCAAGTAAAGAACAGTTCAAGAGCCTTTTTTCAAAGAGCATAACCATTCCATTCATGTATGTGACAAAGGTGTTTCTTAGTTTAAGTGTTCAGCTGTCTCTGTGTGGACAGGGGGCTCACATAGTTGTCCTGTGCCCCACTCTAGGCCTCCAGTGGGAATTATTATTTCATCCCCTATGTAATGACACCCAACCACGAGTACATCTGCTGTGAGAATGTGGCTCAACGGAGAGCATCCGAGTACATGCAGCCCAGCTGGGACAACCTGCTTGGGCCTCTGTGCGTGCCGCTGGTGGACCGCTTCGTCAGTCTGCTCAAAGACATCCACGTCACCTCCTGGTATGAAACCACTCTGTGTAACATTTTGATAATGATGAATGCATTACATAATCTCAGTAGCAGGACAGGTAGTTTCAGTTTCTCTGTATGGTATGCTACTAAAAACAGGCTTCAAATTCCTTACTCAAATCATGAAAAGCATGTATTGACTCCATAATGCAGTACACATGGACACTTCCAGAATTTGAAAATTGATGAGTATGAGTAAAAAACCTTGACCAGAAATCATTTACATTAAAAAACAATATGACCAATATCATTATTCAGCATTTGGAAGAAGAATCTACCTGGCAAAGGGAAAACAAGGACAGTACAAATATAATAATAAAATAAGATGATGCCGTATACATATACATGTACATATGCATATACAATGCGCTACTTGTTACTGTATAGTTAAAAGATTTGTATTAGGAGTGATGAGGATGGACAGGATCAGGAATGAGTTTATTAAGAGGATGATGCAACCACTGGATTAATATTCGAGATTGCATTGGTATGGATTGTACTGAGTGTGTTGGGAGAAGGATGCTAAGGAGAGACTCTGAGTGTTGTTGGGCCACAGGTCCAGAGCTGGGTATGGGGCATGATCCGGCCGGCATTCGCACGGTGGGCCGGTGTCAAGTTCGGATCACAGCCCACACACCAGACCTCGCCTCATGTAAATTGGCTAGAGCCAGCGCACTATTTAAGAAACAGTTAGTAGAAACGTAACGTCGAGAGTGTCCGAAATGAACTAAACGTCACCGCCCCTTTTTCACTAGTTAGGCCCCTATATAGCAAACACTATGTAGTGAACAAGTGAACAAGTGCACTTTTTGGACAAAGCTTGATTGTGTTGGGAGAAGGAGGCTGAGGAGAGACTGAGTGTGTTGGGATGGTGAGGAGAGACTCAGTGTGTTGGGAGGAGGATGTTGAGGAGAGACTCAGTGTGTTGGGAGGAGGATGTTGAGGAGAGACTCAGTGTGTTGGGAGGAGGATGCTGTGGAGAGATTCTGGGTGTGTTGGGAGAAAGATAGTGAAGAGAGACGGAGTGTGTTGGGAGGAGAATGTTGAGGAGAGACTGAGTGTGTTGGAGAAGTATGTTGAGGATGGACGAGTAGAAGAGGAAGCCCTAGTAGGAGGTTTATGGATGTGCTGAGGCAGGACATGCAGGGGACAGAGGGTAATGGAGGTGGTTGATACTTGACCCCTAATAAAACGGGAGCAGCCAAAAGTAGAAGAAAAAGAAATTACTGTACAGAAAACAGTTACTCACTGTTGTTTTAAAATCTGTATAATTGAACTGTTGAATGGTGCATTTGTTTGGTGTTGTAGCAGAGCTGCTGATGTCCTTCATAGAAAAAGTGTGTCATGGCAATCTGTATTGATTATAATAACCCATTGTCATATCGCCCAGTCCTGTTTGACACTGTAAAGGCAGATCATTTCTAGAGGTAAATCATTTTTGCTATTTTGAATCTGAGATAAGCACATCTCTTCCAGATGTTTTAGTGCTTGTTTGATGTAACAACAGTTATATGTAGCTTTAGAATTTTGACTTTTAAGTATTTACCTGTTAGGACTTTTTTCTTTATCGTACTGCCACTTTTTTATTTATAATACACAAAATACATCATCAAGAAATTCATCACCAGAAATGGTGACGCAGGGTGACGAATTTCCTCAAACTGCAGTGTAAGCTGTCACGGTCTCAGCCGGTACTACCGGAAACCGGGACCAGTACCCGCCTGCAACCACCTGGGGTCACTTCTGCTCATGGACTGTGTTGCCTGTTCTGTTCCACCTGTAGATAGTCACCACTGATCATCACACACACCTGTCTCATTTCTATCATTATCCTCCTGAGTTCTGATTGGCCCTTAGTTTATCCGTACCAGTACTTAGACCTGTCTTTCTGTTCTGTTCCTCACGGTTGAATACACTCACACCACCTTCCTTAGGTCCCTGTCCTGTGTTTATGTTCATGCTTGGCCCTCGTGCCTGTTTTTGTTCTGTTTCTTCCGTGTAAATAAACCCTATGAATAAGAATGGCTGTCCGCGTTGGTGCTCTCCTTCCTCTTCATCTCCAACAGGACCGGGTCGTGACATAAGCTGACCATTAGATGTTATGCAAGATGAGTGGCATACATATAATACGCATAATGTCATTACATAACAACCAAGCAGAACATAATTTGACTTAATGCTATAGGAAGTGGTTGGGGACGTGTTGGTCAATTAAAAAAAATCTAAAATATCAGTAACCATAATAAAACCGTTTTTGTTTCACCTTATCAGAACTGCTTCAGATTCAGAGAATTAGGCAGTTTTGTTTCATTCACTAAACAAAATATGTGTTTTATTGTTTAATGCACTTTGACTTGTTATCAAGTGAGTGTGCAGAATCATTAAGATTAATAATAAACCACAATGGATGTGAGACTTAAAGGGTTAGGCTGCTGTAAACTGTGAACTGCCACATAATGGAGTAGGAAAGTTCACTGGGACTTGGGGCATCAGAAGGTATTAAGCATGCACAGTAATATAATATCAGTACACTCAGATAATTACGTTTATAATGTTATTATGTGATTGCATATTTAGATTTGACTGATGTTTCAAGTCAATATTTGATGACATTTTTATTGAACTGCGAAAGGGCAAAATGCTCATCCAGTAGTGATAATTAAGTGCATTTCTCTTCATTATAAGCTAATAAAATTGATTTTGTGGATACTTTTGCCCATTTCTGCAGATAAGGGTATGTCAAAAACTCTCTTATCAAATATATGCAACATTAATCAACATTAAATTAATCATTTAAATTAATTGAATACAGTTCAAGATAAGTAGAGAGGATTTAAGCATGTATTTGCAAAGTACTAACCTTGCAGTTTTTAGTCTCGTCATAAATATAAAAGCATTGAACATTTTGAAGTATTCGTGTATTGCATTGGTATTTTAGAGATAGTATTTGGTAGCTTCATCTTTATTTCTAAGTTTATTATCTGAACTGCAACACATTCATCCCCCATCTTTATAAAGGACAGTGAGTGTTACTATATGAAAACTGCTTACCAAAAAAAAGATGACTTGGTTGAACTTTCCATAGGTTTTCGAGCTTCATATGAATTTAGCAGATACATCCATAGTCTTCTTTTCTTTCTCGTTTTTTACAGTGCGTCATTCAAAGACACCCTGTTGAATGACATCCGAAAAGCCAGAGAGAAGTACCAGGGGGAGGAGCTGGCCAAGGAGTTGTCCCGAATTAAACTCCGCATAGACAACACTGAGGTTCTCACTCAAGATATCGTGATGAACCTGCTCTTCTCATACAGAGACATTCAGGTACATTGTTACATGGCAGAATTCTTTTCATGGATACCGTGAAGTAGAAAAAATCCTGTATCTCACTGGATTCTGTTTAAGGACTATGATGCCATGGTGAAACTAGTGCAGACGCTTGAGATGTTGCCCACCTGCGACCTGGCCAATCAACCCATGATCCAGTTCCACTATGCTTTTGCTCTCAACAGGTAATCACAAAGATAAATGGCTAGTTGTTAGAGATGGATAGCTAGCTAGCTAGACAGACAGACAGACAGACAGAAGGATACATTAAATGTCTGAAAAATATAGTGGGAATAGAAAAGAAGTGACTACTTTTAACCATAAATTCCTGTAACTGTTCTCATTGGCCTTTCTAGTTTCCTCCTACAAGTACCAAACACTTTCCACTTCTTAATTAATAGACTTACTGTTCTCTTAGGGATTTATAAAGCCATTCATTTTTTTCGTATCCATTTCCTGTCCATAACTTTAGCCGTGGAATCGTTTGACAGTTTCTTGCACCCTTTCAGTTGCACTGGAGTGCTCCAGGAATTGCTATTACACCTGATCACAGGTCACATAAGCCAGCTGGCTTAGTGTGCATCTTTCACTTGGGTGTTATAGGTTGCATTGAGAAAGTTGTTTTTTGTGTGTGTCTTCATATCAGGCTGCAAAGATTTTAAGAGGGAGTACCCTCCTTAATTTATATAGATACTCAAAGATACTTCTGAGAGATTCTTATAAGAAAAACAGGGTTTACTTATACAGCACTGTTTGAGGATCTTGGCTTCTGATATTTGTGTTTGCAGGCGAAACAGTCCAGGAGACAGGGAGCAGGCGCTGCGTGTGATGCTGCAGGTTCTTCAGTCATGCGAGCATCCTGCTCCTGACATGTTTTGCCTGTGTGGTCGCATCTATAAGGACATTTTCTTGGATTCTGACTGCAAAGATACCAAAAGCAGAGACGATGCCATTCAATGGTGAGAAATGTTCAAATTGCATGTAAGCTAAATAGAATGTGCTGTTAAGCTTGGCTCAGAAGAACAAGTGTTTTCTAAAATTATTTAGATTTGCTTGATTGAATGAATATAAACTTTTTGTGGTCACAGCCAAACAGGAAAAATAAGGCATGAAGTTGCAGCATAGATACAATATTTTTATTTTATTAACAGAGAAAAAATGCCTTTTGTTTAAATCTGCCTTTTCAAAACGAATTGTTGATTGTATAACAACTGCAATGAACAAAAGTAGTAGATGCCATACTTCAAAACTGTGTCATGATCTCCCTCTTTCTCCTGGCAGTAAATGCAGGCGCAAACAGACTTCCATGTTTTGTATTTTTTTAGGCATTCCATGAACTCGGTTAGTTTTTATTTGGTTCCATTGTTTTCTCCACACCTAATGGCATACCTGTTCTCCACACCTAATGGCATACCTGTTCTCCACACCTAATGGCATACCTGTACATTTAATTCACCTTTTCTAGCCACAACTGAATTATTTATCACAACAGTGATTGAGCCACATTATTGGATACATCTGCCTTGTATCTATAGTCACTGTCTGCAAAGTGCTCCTACATGTGAGGAGGAGCTAATAAAACAGTTTCTAATTACAGATTGTAGTCCATCTATTTGCCTTGGTCATTAACCCAATTTCTCAGTACCGTGTGTATACTTGTAATGTGCAAGTTACTGATTTTGTCAATGCCTGCCACTCTATTGTGTGCTTGTTCATATATATAAATGTAAATGTAAATACTAAAGGGCATATACTCTGTGTACATACATACTTATACTTATCTAAGTTTATATATACTTATAAAGGATTATATCATCTTATCTTGTCTTTTCTTATACACTACCGGTCAAAAGTTTAGAACACCACAATATTTCAGTTTTTTGTATTGAAATTCAAGCGTTTCTATGTTGCAGAAGTTCCCATAAGTGTGCAGCACTTATAAGTAGCGTAGCTTTCACTCTTCTGTCCAGTTCATCCTAAAGCAGCCAGTCTGGGGAATTCTGGCCACTGCATGTTTTCCATCTCGCCATCTTGTTCTTTTTTCTAAGGTAGTTCTGGGAGAGCTTGGACCCAGTTTTCATGCTATTCACTGGGTTTAAATTAAATTAAAAAAAAGCTTTTATAGCTTCTCCTAATATATGTGTACATGTTTTGCACAGTTCTCTTGACCAGTAGTGTACTGGCCACATGACCCTGTTGGCTGAATATTTTAAGCTGGTGGACTTTTTCCATTGAGGTTTAAAAAGTTCATCTGCACTGCTGTGTGTGATACAATCAGTGCAGGACACACACACAACCCTCTCAGTACTGTGTCAGTGTGACTGCTGTGCTGAGAATTTATACACCACCGAATAATATCTGACCACTGGAGGTTCTGTGGGGACTGGGGCTAAGGGGGCTCCCGAGGGGCTGTTCATGTCTACCATCTGGTCTTTTTATGTTATTAAGGTACTAATGTTGTATTATTATTTTTTTTTACCTTCTCTGCCCAGGTACAGGAAAGGTTTTGAACTGCAGCCCACACTCTACTCTGGCATCAACCTGGCTGTGTTGCTCATTGTTGCTGGACAACAGTTTGAGAGCTCCATAGAGCTTAGGAAAATAGGTGACTTATATGATCTTAAACTTGAGGATATTTCTGTTTCTCACTGATTGCTTCATCGCTGAGCAGCGCTTCTGTTTTCCTCAGGTGTCAGGCTAAACAGTCTTCTGGGCCGGAAGGGCAGTCTGGAGAAGATGAATAACTACTGGGACGTGGGGCAGTTCTTTACGGTCAGCATGCTGGCCAACGACATCCCTAAAGCAGTGCAGGCTGCTGAGAAGCTCTTCAAACTGAAACCTCCTATCTGGTAAAACACCCAGTATCAGGGAACTTGCTTTGAGCTGCTTTAGTAGTTTGATGATTTATACATTAGAAATTGCAAGAAATGGTTTTAAAAAAGTCTTTCTGCTCTTTCTGCTCACCTAATGCTCTTTCAGGTATTTACGCTCAGTGGTGCAGAACCTTAAACTCATTCAGCACTTCAAGAAGCAGAATACAGAGCATTCCCCTCAGAGAGAGAGACTCAACTTCTGGATGGACATCATTGTAGAAGCAACACAAGGAACCACTAATGGCCTACGTTTCCCAGTACTAAACTGTCCTTTATCAAATTCCAAGTACATGGTCTTAGACAGAGAGAGAGCCTGGTCTAGCACTCTCACCTTGCCTGTAACCACTTTGTCTTTCTTTTCTGTGTGAAGGTTCTGATTCTGGAGCCTACCAAAGTTTACCAGCCTTCTTACGTGTCCATCAACAGTGAAGCTGAAGAGAAAAACGTGTCTATCTGGCACGTGTCTCCCGCTGAAACGGTCAGCACCCCCTTCACCAGTGCACAGTTCTGATTTGCATAATTCAAATGTGTATTCCCAGTTATTACCAGAAGGAAGCAAACTAAAAGATAAAAATGCGTTAATGTAATATATTGTATATCTGCTGAAGCTGTTCAAAATATGTCAATTCTGTTGATCACTTAGAGTGTAGTAATTGTAACTTGATAGTATTTTAATCAAACATAACTTTGCCTTTATGCAGAAAGGCATCCATGAATGGAACTTCACAGCATCATCCATCAAAGGAATCAGGTAAGTGTTGTTTGCTCTCTCTGTAGTCCTTCGCCATGTGTGTGTGTGTGTGTGTGTGTGTGTGTGTGTGTGTGTGTGTGTGTGTGTGTGTGTGTGTGTGTGTGTGTGT
>JBBPCW010000001.1:9062181-9081219 GCA_037974425.1 Phenacogrammus interruptus
CTATCTATCTATCCATCCATCCATCCATCCATCCATCCATCCATCCATCCATCCATCCATCCATCCATCCATCCATCGCCAAAAAGCCTTCACATCTTTATCTTGTGGATAGGTGTGGATAGATTGTCCCCTATGCTCTAGGTCTTCAAACACCCAAAAAATTATTTTAATCAGATTCTTTATGGAGGATTTAAGTGATCATCCTGCTGAAAGAGACCTCTCTCTGTAGGCAGTACCATGGTCATAAATGAGTGTTCGTGTTTAGGTAGGTGGTCTTTATCAAAGGAATATCCACATGAATGCCAGGATCCAAGGTTTCCCAGCATAACACTGTCCAGAGCACCTTGCGGCATGCACAGGCTCGCCTTCATCCTGGTGTGTGACAAACACACACTCGGCCATCCACATGATCAGATGACTGTTCTTCCACTGTTCCATGGAATTTCTCTGCATTTGTTATGCCACCTTTGGATTTAATGACGGTGAGCTCAGATCCACCTGAGAGTTTTCTCAACGGAAGGATGAGATTTTACAAAGGCCTTCACATAGTGCTTGCAACATTATCTAAATCAAAACGGTGACGCTTCCTGATAAATACTTCTGCAGAGTAGCCAGGAACTACAATCCAAATGCAGTATTAGTGATGGATATTCTAGTTTGAATAAGAAAGCACAGATATTTTTTTCATGCACAAACCTGCTGATACAGTACTATTCATAGAATAAATCGAATAAAAACTGGAGATACACCCACCTTAAGCACAATAAATGCATTATCAAATATCTGTATAAAGAATCACAGTAAAATCTACACATGTCTGATTATTTCAATGAATCTCCAGTGTTTTTTAAATTTCAAAATGTCCTCCCCAAATCATAAGCTCATATATGTAAATCACTCTGCTTGAATAGCTGTTTTTGTAATGTTGGGAACACCAATTTAAATATTTATGCTTATTCAGCTTGCAGCAGTTTAGTCTTGCTCATTCACCATGAATTCTACTTATATAACAAACTGTATATGCAATGTGTTTGCATATGTATTGAGGCTGCACAGTATACACTACCAGTCAAAAGTTTAGATACACCTTCTCATTCAATGATTGCCTTTTTTTTTTATTATTGGCTACATTGTAGATTAATATTGAAAACATTTGAGTTTGCCACGTGACTGGATGGCTGTGTGTAATCAGCAGGTTGGCTTTGAGCTGGTGAGGAGCTCGGAGGCACCTGGTGATAACACACAGGTGTTCCAGATTAGAGTGCTCTGGGCTGAGAGCTCAGGCAGGAGCAGCAAGAATGCCTGAGTCTCCTCAGCTGGGCTCATTAGGAGCTGTGTGTGTGGGGGCGCACTGTGATTGGTGGAGAGACTGGTTAAAGCCTGGTCGCTCCAAAGTCACAATGCGTGGTCACCGAAATCCCATGTCTGACAGCCAACATCTTGGAGAGATCTGTGTTTAGAAAACGTATCTATGTATATAGAGTCGGTTGACTCTGGAAACGTATTGCCCTGGTGTTTACACTGGTGCTTGGGAAAGCCAAGAGAAAGTGTGTGTGGACAGTGTACGGGACGCTCCCCTTGCAGACATGACAATGAGAAGGTGTGTCCAAACTTTTGACTGGTAGTGTATTGTTTACAAATGTTACTGTAGGCCCTGCAGTGTGTGTGTGTTTGCACCCTGTGGTGGGCTGTTGCCCCACCCAGAATGAGACCCTGCCTTGCGCTCGTAGACCCTGGGATAGACTCCGGGTACCCACGACCCTAGCAAGAATTAAGGGGTTACAGAAAATGAATGAATGTTACTACAACACCAATACTGATCACGCAAAAATGCTACAATATGCAAATGAGCCTTCTAACCATGATGAGTCCTAATTCCTTTGGGTGCCATGATAAGTGAAAAATGTTTATTACAAATGTATTACTGACTTATTACTCGAAATGAAAAATAATATAGCAATAAAAATACAAACAAATGTAAATCTATTACTCTCTTGCAATAAAGTGACCCCCCTCCGTGTGCTCTGAACAGTTTACTGCGCATTCTGATCTGAAGCACTTAAAGTACCAAACTTTACCTTAACTACAGTTTAAAGAAAGTGGAGCTTAACTGCCTGACAGAACTGTAGAGGAGAGAGTAATGCAAAGAAATGAATTACACTTACCCAAAGTGCATGTTATTTCCTGCTGCCACATTCATGCAGAAAAACACTCACATCAGAAACGTGCTTAAATGCAATTTCAGAAGCATTTCCATCCCTGTAAAAGCCAGCAGGGATTCAGCTCTGCGTTCCATAGTTCTTGTTTTGTAATGGCCCATTCTGAACATCATGGTAGCACACAGTTGCCTCTGGGATCATGATGTGAATTGGAAATGGTCCTCGTTTTCAGCAATCATGTGGAACAAGGTGCAATATTGAGCAAACACCCACAAAGTGCTGGCCTCATAGAATGTCTTTACTGTTATTGTGCAGATATGTGTTTTGATTAATTGTATTGTGACAACCTTATCAAGAATTAATTACTGGAAAATCAAATTAAAATGTTTGCATCTGTTCCAGAAGAAGCCGATCTGCCGAGAGATTATTCTGTAACTTTCATAGATTATTCCACTGTCCTCTCTAATACATTTAATTGTAATCAGTTTAATAACATATAGGATAAGGCCATTGTTTGAAAAAAAGTATTTATATGTATAGATTTTTATACACCAGTGCGCACACACACACACACACACACACGTGTATATATATATCATACAGATACTACTAGATAGTTTGCTATATTTTCTGTACTCTGTAGACTCTTCTGAACAGTTACTGATTAATTGCAGAATGAAACATACTGGGAAAAAGCACGTTAAACAAAGATAAGGTAAGAAAGAACTTTTTTTTCTTTATTCATCCTCAGGGAAATTCTAAGTGCAATAAGAGTGAATAAAAGATAAGACAAAAGCAAGACAATAAATAGTGCAACGGAAGAACAGTAATGTAACAAACAACACTGACATTGCAGTATGTAAAGATTTAGCTTAAAGTACTGTATTGTACCAGCAGTTTAGTAGTGCTAATGAATGTGGCTTAGTGTAGGTGCAAAAAAATAGTAGCAGATGATATGATGAGAATAACATTCCATAACATTAAATCAATTCAGAAATTAAATAGTTAAGTTGTATATTGCACAAATCATAATTACTTAAAAACTGAATGGGCAGGGATTATAACTCTCATGGCAACAGGTAGAAAGGATTTCCTGTGGCGTTCAATGAAATTTCATGTTTTCTTTTTATATGTAACTGCTTATACCTCACTAGGGTCATGGGAGAAATTAAAGTCTAATTAAAAAGCAATTTTAATGAGAAAATTGATTAAAATAATGAGCCTCAGTCACATCTAGGGCAGCTGGTGATATGATGGGTAGGGATCTACCCAGTGGGTTGTGGGTTTGAATCCAAGGACTTCCGGTGGCACCACTGAGGTACATTGTTCCCCAGGTAGCCCACTGATTCACTTGGGTCAATAGGTTAAATGCAGAGAGCAGTTCAGTGGTGTTCACAGTGAGGCAAATAGCCACTTTATACTTTACCTGTCTACTATTACCAGGGTCTGACGTCCATAACCCTTCGCCCCCTCTTTTCTTCCACTAAAGGCCACATGTGCACAGGCGTTATAGTGCGAGTCTTTAAAGAGAACGGGGCCGTGTTCTCCGTCCACGTCAGGTAGGCGTGGAGCGATAAAAGGCTGCAGGTCTCCACGGGAGTGTGAGGGACTTTCGCGACCACACGGTGGGGCACTGACTAAAACTACAACTTCCCCACTTTCTCCCCTTTGCTTTGAATAGGAATAAAGTTCCATTTAGTAGCAAAGTGAAAAAGTAAATTCCTCGTGATTCAAACATGCGCCCGAGTGGATGGAGAGCGTGCGTAAAGTAGAGTCCAAAAGTGCGTAAAGTTGTCCAGTACAAAAAAATACAACAGCAACTGGTCTAAAGAGGGGTGTTTTTAAGAGCCCACGGCGATGCTCGAGTCCAACGTGAGTCTGAGCTGCACGGGCTGTGGTGACAGTGGCACCGGGCGCCTCGGGGGTCTCGCGGCGCCGCCCCACACCCTCAGCCCCACGGGCCACCTCGTGGTGGCCGTGTGCCTCGGTTTGATCGGCACGCTCGGCTTCGTGAACAACGCGCTAGTCCTGTTGCTGTTCTGCCGCTACCGTCTCCTGCGCTCGCCCATCAACTGCCTCCTGGTCAGCATCTCCGTGAGCGACCTGCTGGTGTGCGTGCTCGGGACCCCCTTCAGTTTCGCCGCGAGCGCGCGCGGGCGCTGGCTGATCGGGCGCGCGGGCTGCGTGTGGTACGGCTTCGTCAACTCCTTCCTGGGTGAGTGTTTTATTGCGGCTATTCCTGAACTTGTGCTTTATTCCTTCTCTTTCGGTTCTTTTGCTTCGCTTGGATGTACCTTGCGTCCAAAAAAGAGCAGCTCTTGAAGAGAAACTGGCTTTTTTTTCTTTTCTCTTTTAACTTTCTCCCAGTCTGGACTCGTCCTGGCTTGACGCTTTTAGAACAAGATGAGCCAACAGTGAGGTTCTACGGTTCTGTGTTTTATTTTTATGTTTCCTATTTTTTTAGGACCCTAAGGTTTTTCGTTTGAGCTGGACGATCTAATGATGCTCGTTCGTTTTGTTTCGCTCTTGTAGCGTCGCCACATAAAACCCAGATCAGGTCCTGAAGATAATTAGCCCAAACTGGACTTAGGCTTTTGATGTTTTCGTCGATGGAGATGTTGGATAACGCAGATGAGGTATCTTTCAGTCTTGCCGGGTAATTATTAATAGTGTAGGGAACAGTGGGGTAATTATGAGTACACTGAGGCATTTTTATTCTTTTTGGGTGCTCTGAAGTCTTGTAGGGTACATTGAGATATATCTTTTTGTCTCTTTGGGTCATTTTCCATCGTTTAGAGTTCATCATAGAATTTTGTCTTTTTTAGAGTGCAATGAGGTTTCATTAAGGAAATCTGAGGCACATTTTATTGCCAAAGGTTGATAGAGGATGCAAAGGTGCTTTCAAGACCGTCTGAAAACATGTTTGAAATGACTGGGGTAATGAGATAAACTTTGATTATTGATGTGAACCGCTCAGACTCTAAGTAGTCATCTCTCGGCAGATTATGCTGAATAAAGTCCCTCGTGCTGCAGATGCATGCAGGACTTAAATCTGGTCGACTGACTCTTATTATTCACTAAAAGTGTTAAAGTTAAGGTTGTAAGTACAGAATAGGGACCCTGTTTCAGGGTCTTCACTGCAGATTCACAGCATGGTTGACAGGTCTCATGTCTGAATGTAGCTGAACTATATGTTCAGGTACTGGTCGTTGTTGAAGGACCTGATGTTTTGTCCATAGATCAGTGAAACAGTATGCATGTTCTGGAAAGGAGAGAAAAATGAACTTTAATTGTAAAGTAAAAACACTTCATCATGTCGTAGTCTTTGACAGGTGGTGATTGAGCTTTGCTGACTGAAGTGGTGTTTTTAACATATTTTAAATACCAAACAAAGTGCTTATAGCTGTAGAGGGAGCTGCCTTCTCATTTGTCCCAATCAGTGGGAGACTAATGAGACCCTCATTGGTGTGAAGTGGCACTTTCACTTGTTTTCACTGATTAAGTGTGATTTACCCTTTGTGGTATAATTGGGAATAAATCCATAATCAGCAATCTGCATTTAACAATATGGTCTTTTTAATCAGGGCTGTAAAAAGTTATGTTCATAGTTTTTATATTTGTGGTTCTGTTCACTCTTAAACAAAATGGCAATGATTAGCTTTAACAAATGTCTAGTAGTTTTACCATCCAGGGTTCTTACGGTCATGAAAAACATGTAAGAGTCATGAAATTTGAAAAGAGCAATTTCCAGACCTGAAAAAGTTTTGGAAAACTGATTATACACCTAAAGTTTTGGTAAAGTAATGGGAATCTGACTCATAAGTATCCGTGTAATAAAGTAAATAATAACGTAACTTGGTGGGGTTAAAAACATCAGACGCGAGATGTAGTTTTGTGATAATGCGCAGAGGAGCTTCAGTCGTAAAATGCTGGGTAAATGTTACTTTAACAATGAATGGCTTCACTTGGATAAATATAAACTTTGGCTTGAAAAAGACAAGGACCCAAGACGTGCCAAATGTCGACTGTGTAGTAAAACTTTCGACATATCAAACTTGGGAGAGGCAGCCTTATCTAGCCATGAAAAGGGGGCTAAGCACCAGGCTGCTGCTACATGTGAATCTTCTGTCAACCCCATCATTGGCTTTTCTTCTGTCAACCTATGCAGCCAAAGAGCATGTCCTTCAGATATGTTTTCTTTGTTTTTCCACTTTCCCATCTGCAAATTGAGATTTACTGTCCAAGATTTAATTATATTCTATGTTGGCCAGAATGGGTTTTTTTTGCTTAATGACTGTGATGTTCTGCAGACATGCTCTTTGTTAGTGTTAGGACCTTAAAAACAAGTCTTAATAGACATATTATGCTACAGTGTTCACACTCTGGGTTTCATTACTGCACTGAATACAAACATTGCTGGAATAAGTTGTCTACCACAGAATCCAGCAGCAACACTCTTCAGAATACAGGTTCCTAAATTGTCCTTGGCTTGGCATTATGGTGATAGGATAAACCTTCAGTTGGTATTGTGTGAAGGTTCCGTTAATTAAAAAAATGTTCTTCAAGCTCACATTTTGTTTACAAAAGTTATTCGTAAGGGCCATTTATTAAAAGGTGGCGACCCAAATGTGCTTCTTCTGTCGAACCTCATGATATATTTGAAATGATTTTTTCCCCACGAATCACAATCATACTGCAATACAGAAGGGTTTTGACTGCATATGTTTGCTATCTGGTAGATAGAAAGGCAAGAAACAATTCAAAGGGTGAGTTTGCACTGTGCCCCGCCCAGGGTAAGTCTCTGCCTCGCACCCATTGGCCCTGGAAAAGGCTCTGGTTACCTGCAACCCTAGTGAGGATTAAGCAGTTACAGAAAAAGAGTGTGAGGGTTAACATGTGACATTACATGAATTATATTCTCACATTCTTATTCCAACTGGATCAAACCGAGATGGTCCAAATATAGTCTGTTTTTAAGGGGAAACTCCTCCCTCATTAGCTGTGAGCCTTTTTTTCTCTTTTTCTCACTCGTCTTTGTTTGGCTCTCGTCTACAGTATGTACTGCAGAAAAAGGTGAATCATTGGTCTGCAGGCAAAGTGTTCCTTGAAATCTGGCAATGTGTTTGCCAAGGTGACTTTTATTCTCTGGTCAAAACATTATTACATCAAGCTCTGATGTACTGATACACTGACAGCTGTATTGATACACTATATTGCCAAAAGTATTCACTCACCAATCAAAATAATTCAGTTCAGGTGTTCCAATCACTTCCCAGACCACAGGTGTATAACTTAGGCACCTAGACATGCAGACGCTTCTACAAACATTTATGAAAGAATAGGTCGCATTCAGGAGCTCAGTGAATTCCAGCATGGTACCGCGAGAGGATGCCACCTGTGCAACAAGTCCAGTCATGAAATTTTCTCGCTGCTAAATATTCCACGGTCAACTGTCAGTGGTATTATAACAAAGTGGAAGCAATTGGGAATGACAGCAACTCAGCCACGAGTGGTAGACCACGTAAACTGAGTGTGGTCAGCGGACGCATAGTGCTCAGAGGTCGTACCTCAACCCGATAAAACACCTTTGGGATGAATGAGAGTGGAGACAGCAAGCCAGGGGCCATATTACAGAAACTTCGTATCTTAAGTATAAAGTTAAGATAGGACGATTTAATATTACAGATGCAAATCCTAACTGAATTTATATCTTATCTGGAGTTAGGAATCCTAAATAAGCAATCTAACATCGATGATCAACTTTTATATCTGTTACTTTACAACTAAGGCAACATGTCATCTTGTGAAGTAACTGTTACCTGCTGCCACTGTAACTTTATGAGGCTACAGTTCTTAATACTGTATCATCAGAGAATCTTCATTACTATCTTCGAAAAATGGATATTAAACAACGTTGTGCTTTGAACTTTAAGCCAGAACTTTAAGCCAGCTGTCATAGAAAATGATGTTGACAAAAGTATAAGGACACACACATTTCTTAATTTAAGTTAAGAGAAGAAAATTGACATAGAAACGGTTGTTCTGTAATGGCTTTTTTCCTAAATAAGATCCTAAACTGCTGATACCATGGTTACCACACAGTTAAGATCGGATTTTCAAGTTAGGAAGTTTCTGTAATACAGCCCCAGGACTTCTCGTCCAACATCAGTGTCTGACCTCACAAATGTGCTTCTGGAAGAATGGTCAAAAATTCCCATAAACACACTCCTAAAGCTTGTGGAGAGCTTGCCCAGAAGAGTTGAAGCTGTTATAGCTGCAAAGGGTAGGCCAACATTATATTAAACCCTATGGATTAAGAATGGGATGTCACTTAAGCTCATATGCATGTAAAGGCAGGTACTTTTGGCTATATAGAGTATTTATGAGTTGACTTTTACACAGTGTGTATGAGCCACATACTCGACTACAGCCTGGGGTTTGACATTTGTAGCATTTAACATGTGGCAAACATGCTAGAATAAGTTTTGCTTTCTATTTATTACTCTGGTGCAGAACAGATTCTGAAGACACCTTGTACGACCTTCACTTTTAAGTTCATCACGTTTCACTGTGTAAGGATCATGCAGGTCTTGTTTTACTGATTATCAGTAAGGCCTTCATGATCCTTGTTAGAAGTGTATTTGAGTTAGTTTCGCTTTCAGAGAGGTGGTTTAGTTTGTAGTTGTGGTGATTTGTTATTTGTTTATGGTCTTCCATTAGAATGTAATCATTATCACTGTGGTAAAGTGTTTAACGCTGCTTGATGTTGTTAAAAACTAAACAGATTAAGTTACTGTGATGTGTGATGATTTATGGCGCAGATTAAAGAACATTTTGTTGTTCAGTGATAATTATACAGTCACATACTCTCTCTCTCTCTCTCTGTGTCTCTCTCTCTCTTTCTGCTGTCTTCTGGGCCTCTGCCTTTGTGATTAAAAGTGCACTCCTTTGCGCCATTAAGCTCAGACTAACACCTCAGAAGGAGTGTCTTTACATGCACGTTAGAGGGGGTCCTCAAGTTACAACAGTCTCGACATACATAATTTCGAGTTTTTAATACTTACTCCCACTCCCACAAGACTTACATCGTTAGCCTTGTACTTATGGACTTTGTGGGTGATCTAGTTTGGTTGCGTGTGGCGGAAGAATACACCGTAATGCGACATATGAGTGAGGGAGTTTTTATGATTTTACAGCTGTGTTAGGATCCGTAAGTGGCTTAGACTAGGGTGTGTTTCAACTTACACCAAAATTCGGATTACATCACTGTCGAAGGAATGAGATGTGATGTGATGAAAAAAACTGATCGCAATATGTCAAACATGTAACGTCATAGTAAAATGTTAATTGTTATTTAAATACTAATATTTTCTACGTTACTACAAATGCTTATTGAGCTGTAATATAGTAAAGTGGCTCCTTGTAGTGATGCCAGAACCCAGCACACAGTGTGGACGTCTTTGTCCGCATTTAACCCTTTCAATCAAGTAAAGCAGTGGGCTACCACCAATAGGGCGCCCAGGGAGCAGTGTGTGGGGATGGTACCTTACTCAAGGGTACCTCAGTGGTGCTGCTGGCAGTCCTGGGATATAAAGCTGCAACCTTCTGATCACAGGGGCAACTCCCTAACCTCTATGGCCACCGGCTGCCCCATATGTAATGTGATGTATCATGATAAAGATAAAGATATTGTGATATTGTCTAGCCATAGTTTAACATGAACCATTTTCAACATATGAGATCTGGAACTCAAGTCATAACCACATGCTAATGTTGTGCCCTCACATCGGAACAGGGAGCAAAATGAGAGAGCAGCTGAATGTTCTTAAATTCAGGAAGGTATTGAGAGGCCCTCTGTGCTTCATACTCCTCAGCCCCCCGACTGGAGTTCCCTCTGAACTTAATTATTAATGTGTTGATATAACATCTCACACAAGCTCTCAGATTTTTTGGTGTCAACGTCTGACTGTGATGAGTGCTCTTACTGTGAGCTTACGCCTGCTGGTATGAGACAGATTGAGTGCTTAGGGAGAAAATTACAAGTCACAGTATCGACTTCTGCTCCGAGAGAGAGGGACAGAGCAAACAAGAATCCACAGTGTCTATGATTTTACGTGCTTTATTTGATTTTTTCTCCTAAAACGTGTCACAGCTGATATGGACCCATATTCCTACATGAATGAAATTTTAAGGCTCATTTATCTACCTTCAATCTAGGGCAGTAATCGGATATCTGTCTCACCAGTAACCTACTTCTAGTTAAAGTAGTCCAAATGAACTCTGTGCCAATTATGCTATTTCAAATTGGCCTTCATGGACTGTTCCTGATGGACTGTCTACTACTTAGCCTTGAGCAGAATCACAGATACTTTTCTGTCCAAATGTTTTACACTCCACAGAAATAAAGCAAGACAAGACATGCATGTGTTCATGCAGGCAAATGCATTGTTTTGTCTGTAATAATACTGATTTTTTTTATGGGGCACTAGAACACTTCAAAGGCAGACGTCTCCCTAGCTGAAGAATTAACAGTGACAGAACAGCAGGATCATATTTTATCCCCCCAGGACCTGTACATACTCAGAAGATACAACAAGTCCATTTGTTGTTAGGAGCCTAGCTAAAAATATATGTGATAGCTGCCAGCTGTCCTGCATGATTAATATGGCGTTCTGCAAGGACAACCAGTAGAATCTGGTCATTTTCTAGGTTTCTTAGATTACATTAAATTGCATTGCCCTTAATATTTCATTATTAATGTACGAATATAAGTACTAATGTAACTTGCTTGTGTACATACATACATACATACATACATACATACATATACTTATTTAAGTTTACATTGGGCACATATATTGTCCAATAACCCCGTCTATATTTATACTTCTAGATAGTTTGTATCATGTACTGTTTATACTGTACGGTTGGTATAGTTTTTATTCTATTCTATTGTTTGTTTGTTTTTTCATTTTCGCTGCTCTCACGTTTGTACTGTCCACTTTCTGCCATGACAATGCACATTTTCCACTTGTGGGACTAATAAACGATTATCTTATGCTAATTTATCTAATCTTATATTATCTTATCTTATTCCACAATCATACAATACAAAATAATCACTCTGTTTTAGGAATTTGAGACTGTTTGTGACTGTTTATCTTTACAGGCGTTGTTCAGATAGCACTGCACAACATGAGCAAAATACTTCTGTTGCAATTACATTTCATTCTCAGGAGGCAATATAAGAGCCTGATCAGTTTAAAGACTGAGACCAACTGATTGAACACGTGCAAGCAGGTGTGCCTCTGCTTGATTGAAATGAAAACCTGCGTACCTAAATAACATGAAATCAGAAATTGTTACACCAAAAGTTAGAGCCAAGTGTGTAATTAAGAAAGTGATTCTAATCTTGGCCAGTTTGAATCTTGTATCCCTGCTTATCGGCCTGGCCAAGATCAGTTGCGTACTTAAATTAAATGAAATTAGAAATTGCTACATCGAAAGTTAGAGCCAGCTGATTAATTAAGACAATGGATCTAATCTTGGCCCATTTTTATCATGCACCCCTGCTTATCAACCTGGCCAATTATCCCAGCGAGTATTCAGCATTTTTTAGTTAATTGGTATCATTAGATAAAAGTAAATTAATTAATTTAAAATGCGCTACTTTGGCTCTGACGCAGTCTCTCTGTCTGTAGTTACCCTCTATGTGGTCTAGTGCCGTGTCCCACCTACAGGAATACCTGATTGATTTCACGTCACAAGTAATAGCCTGTCAACACTGAAGTCTACTGTGCCAGAGGAAAGGGCACAGAGGAGCGCATTTGCAGACTGAGCTCTGGGGGGTTTTGAAGGTAAGGCAGATACTGCCGGAGTTCCAGTAAACCTCAGTCTTTTATGCTGAAGTTGTAGAAGCCCCAGTTTCTAGGCTGGCTGAGAGAAATACTACACTGATTGGATTTTTCAAAATGGCGCCTGTGTAGTTTGCATAGTGTGCATTGTTCTGCACTGCGTTTTCTGGCCAATTTTAGTGCAGCATCTGGGTACTTTCAGTGCACTTAGTTTTAGCTCGGTTTTCAGTGTCAGCGCACTACGCCATTAAATCGCGCACTAAAAGTGCGCAAGTGCGCGGTTTCAGACACACTGCTGATCTACCTAAGACTTGCAATCTTATTTCTAGCCTAAAAGTCTTTTTGATCTTGTTTTGAGAATAATATACTATTTAAGAGCAGATTTTTTGCTCTTATATAGTATATAAAGATTGTTTTAAGATATTTTTCCTATTTAACGAAATCTTTAGACTAGAAACAAGTGAAATTATCTGCCAGTGCTGTAAGATATTTACAGTTGGTAAGATTTCTTGAAAAAAAACCTTAAACAATCTTAATAATCTTACAAAGTCTGCTCTTATATAGTATATTATTCTCAAAACAAGATCAAGAAGACTTTTAGGCTATAAATAAGATTTACCAAGCGAAACGAGTAGTGTGTGGGTATGATACTTTGCTCAAGGGTACCTCAGTTGTACCACAAGCAGTCCTGCGATTTGAACCCATGACCTTCTGATCATAGGGGCAACTCCCTAACTACTAGATCACCAGTGCATGAACACTTAATTTTTTTAATAGTATTGTTCACTTCCCCAGAAACTTCAGCTATACAATCAGTCTATTCAGTTTTCAGATGTTTTGGGATGTTCTGAAAACCTGAAAGTCTTTTCCTACAGCAATTTAGTGTAATTTGTGTTTTGGTGTCTATCAGTTGGTGTCTAGCAGTGCTGTGATAATGGTAGGGACTATTAAGAAACAGTCACAGGCGGTGCATGATCAATAAATGTGCAGCAGTGCATTGCATCGCAGTGCAAAATCATGTGGGTTGTGGGTTTGTCCTGTTACACTCCTACTGCTTATATTAGTTTAGCTATGAACAATTATTCTTGCAAACCAGGTTGCGAAACCCAGGCAGAGGGATAGACAGAGTCCTTCCCTCACAGACAGGACAAACAGCTTCCCTTGTAGACTTTGAGTAGTTAATTTTATGTGTAGTTCACTCTGTATGCTTTTAGTAAACTCACCTGTTTACTCTCGGTTGCGGCAGTTCAATTGAAATCCATTTTACTCCGCACCACGTAGGAATTTCCTGTTAGATTCAATAGTTACAGGTGGACACCACCCATGTATTTTTGGTTAGAGTTAGAGTTACATGTGAGGCAGGATTAGGAGTCTTTGTTTAATTTTATTTTCGTTGAGGTTGTCTAAAGAGTCCCACCTAGATTGTATGTATATGTATATATCGTCTTTGTGTTGTAAATAGATAAAGCACTGTAAATAGTATACCATCGGTGTGTGGAATCCTTTTTCTATTTATGTCTGTGTTTGGTTGCACACTTCATTTAAAATCTGTCCCGGGGCGTAACAGTTCGGTAGTATTTGTTGCTTAATGTGGCAAAGAACCTGCTTTCATTGGAAGGGACATTTGACATTTCAGTGCAGAGGGACGAGGTAAATCTGAATATTTTTGTCTGTACTTGCTTTGTTAATTAATGCTGAAGTTATAAAGATTGTAATGACTGCGTTTTAAGTAAGGCACAGTACAGTTAGAACCAAGGTCACATACAGATATAACAAAAAAAATTCTAAGGGTTAAGCAAGTAATGTCTTGTGCAGTCCTAGTTCAAAGGGTGGGGACACATAACAGAGCAACCTTGAGAGCTCATGAATCAGATCTGGCTTGCTACCCTAGGCTAATCTTAGATTATATGACCAGTAAGTCCACATCCAAGATTATTTTTGACCTAGTGTGCAGTGTGAGAATGCACTTAGTGAAATTTACATTTCCTCTGGTAACATTAGCTATAGCAGATATAAAAGACTACTGTTTGTAACTCAAGTTAATGCATTTTTTAATCTGCTCCCCTCTAATTGTGGCTCTGGTGGAAGCTTGTGTGACATATAGAAGAGAGTGTCTTTCCCTGGAGACATGGAAGCAGAGCATGCAATAGAAGGTGTTATGAAGCTGTAAAATCCCTCTTTTCATATCCACTGGGTCTGTGTATATTTCTCCATCAGCCTCAGAGTTATTGCATTTCACTGTATTTCCAGCTCCCCAGCGGCCTCTCTCTGAAAGCGTGCAGACAGTGTAGGTTTTATTGTACACGAAAGCTGGAACCTCTATTCAGAACCACAGCACAAGCGACAAAGACCCTATTTACACTTGGTCACTTCATGCATCTTGTATATCAGGGTTAGATCTGGATAAGGTGTAATGTAGATGAAAAGGCATTTAAAGGAGATATAAAACGGGTTGCTAAAATCACTCTGTTACAGCAGTGTAAATGAATCCATCACTCCAACACCAAAACCCTTCCCAGTAGCCCACTTCTGCTTATGGAAGACTTGCACAGTGATGCTGGCATCACTACTACCTGGTTCATCACCTGATGAGTTTCTTCTCAGAGTTTAATGTTAGTTTTACCTTCACCTTACCTTGTTTTTTACCATCTCACTACAATACACTTCTTTTTATCTTATAGATTTTGAGATTCAGAGAAACCAGCATCAATAACATCTCTCTTCGTACCAACCCACAGCAAACACTGTGTCAAACACACATATAACATCCCATGCAGACATGTACACCACCACACACATTACATATACACATACCTATACACAACTACTATACATGCACAGTACAAGTTAACATACATATGTACATATCTAGGGCAATATTCCACTTGTATATGATTATAGCAATCCTGTTGCAACCCTTATCTCTGCTGTAAATAAGTATGCACATACTTTTTAAAAACTATTCTAAACCTATGGCTTTTATATAGCTATATTTATTTTTATATTTCTATATCTCTGCTGTGTGCATCTGCAGTCTACCAAATATCTTATCTCATTGTTTTATCTATCTATTAACAACAACAGGAACATACAAATTTAAGAATGTAAACGAAAATGTCCCCCTGTAGTCACGTGTGAACACACCGCAACACACAGTCTGAACAGTGTGAAATTCTTTCTCTGCGTTTAACCCATTCACCAAGTCAAGCAGCGGGCAGCCAGGAACGGCGCCCGGGGAGCAGTGTGTGGGGACGGTACCTTGCTCAAGATACATCAGTGGTACCTCTGGTAGTCTTGGGATACAAACCCAAGACCTTCCATTCACAGGGGCAACTAACTAACCACCAGGCCACCAGCTGCTCTTATGTAAAAGTATCATAAGAAGGCACAAAGGTAAATAAATGTAAATCAATAAATAAGACACTGGTGGAACTGTATAGCCAACCGTGGCTGATAAATGTTTTAACCATATCCACCTCTCTGTAGTCTGTGTGTGTCAGCCCTGCGTATGCGAGCAGTTAAGAGCTCCATGGAGAAAATGTCAAGCAACAAACGAAAAGCCTATAAATGTCTACACATTGAATGAGGAGGCTGTCAATAAACTGTTTTAATACAGTTTAAAGTGGTTCATGATGGCGATGGCACAAGAGGATAATTGACTCTGTTGTGTGAAAAATATTTTTTTAATTGAAATTTTATAGTTTACAGTTTTCAATGCCGGTTTCTAAAGTGCCACTCCTGCACATTTTAGGATAGGCAAATTTGTTTAAAAAATATAATGAAAATTACTTTTAAGTAAATCGATATTCAATGTTTAATATTTATATCCTACTACATTACACAGCATAGAGTCAATGACAACTAACTGCAAATAAATTGTAAACATAAAAATTGTGAACAAAAATAGTGTGAGTTTTGGAAAATCTTGTAGCGTGTATTATGCAAGGAGTGAGTTCTGGTTGGTTATACTATTGCAGATAAAGAGGTAATGTAAAAAAATACCAATAGTAGTGTTACTTAAAAAATCACAACAAATGGAGTGTTGTCTAAGTGAGTTTTGGAAATTTGCTGTTCATTTAATCCAGATACTAGTCACATTAAGTGACCAGGTATAGATGGGGTCAAAATGCACTCATGTCTGTGATGTTCTGTCTCATTGGCATAGGCATAGTGTCCCTGGTCTCCCTGGCAGTGCTGTCATACGAGCGCTACTGCACGATGATGGGCGCCACACAGGCCGACGGCACCAACTACAGGAAAGTGATCATGGGCATCACTTTCTCCTGGATTTACTCCATGGTCTGGACTCTGCCTCCACTGTTTGGCTGGAGCCGCTACGGCCCAGAAGGGCCCGGTACTACCTGCAGCGTCAACTGGACCACCAAAACAGCAAACAATGTGTCTTACATCATCTGCCTCTTCTTCTTCTGCCTCATCCTTCCCTTCATCGTGATCGTCTACAGCTATGGTAAGCTGCTAAAAGCCATCAAGCAGGTAGGTCCTGAACTATTTTTATTGCTTTTATACCTTTCATTTTGTTTTTACCTGATGTCCACTTATCACATATGTGGAAAGTAAATTTACTAGGCCATTTTGCTACTTTTTTACCTCTTAAAAATACAGGCTGTTTTTGTTGCAGTGCTTAATACTGATATATGTAAATACATGCAGTTTATTGTGTTATAATAGGTCTGTGGGCTATCCCTTTCAAAATGAGCAGTTTAAGTGCTTTGTCACTTTTATGCAAATAAGCTGTTGCTGGCCACGTCCCACACATCCCATGTTTGTGCTGCGCGTTTACCACACATGAAAATGGCAGAAAACAGAGGCATTATCCAGCCCTATATGTTTGACCCCGAGTCGGACCCAGAGCAAGATGAACACAGCACTTCATTTGTGACTTGCCTTTGCCTGTAGCCATAGACCTCGTGGTTTTATGCATGCTCATAAAACCAGTAGACAAAAATGGCAGATCTTCAGTTAAAAATGACAGGGGTTCTTGACAGATGAGGGATGGTTCTACGCAAATTTCCTCATCCTGACGTCAGAATAAGGGAGCAATCCAAACAGCTCATAGAAACATTTGATTCCTGACACCAAAATCTTTCAGTTGACTCACAGAAAACATTTTTTCACACTTGAGGTGTTTGCAGGAGCAGTAGAGACCCAAATGGAAATACAAAAGGAGGAAAAAATTACTGTACAACACAGTATGCGAAAATGCACTTTTTAACCTTATAGCAATGTCAAACTTTCTTTCCAGATGTTTTGACCTTTAAACTAGGTATTTAACTAGGTATAACTAGGTATATAGGTATATAATTCATTTATGTATATTTAAGCCATTTTTAATTAAGTGATTATTATTGATTATTCAATAACTACTTATATACAAATAATTAAATTATGTGATCACGGAAGTGTGAACACACATGGCCCTTAACTGCTTTTATATGTCAACATTTTGCTTGAAACAAAATGTATAATACACCTGAGGCTGTAAATCCAGTATGATTTAGAGGGAAATGCTGGTGACTTATGGTAATGTGACAGCAATTATTGAGCAAAATCTCTCCTTGCTTGTCCAAGGCTCTGATTTATGTGCTCCTTTTGCAAGTAGATGAATTAGCTAAATGGTCTTCTGGACAGTGCTGCCAGCAAATGTACACTAATTTGTGTATTGGCTAAGGCGTCCAGCGATATGAGCTGCTGGACACAGTCACAAGCAATTCATGATCATTAGATGTGTCTCAGTGCAATGGGACACCACCATATGCAGTGTAGAGTTGCCTGAGTTGTGGGTTGAGTGTGTTGTTATACTCTTAATCATTATGCTAGTTTATGTATGAATAACTGCTCTCACTGTCAGCAGAAAATCTGATAGCTTTTGTTTCGTGGTGTGACCAAAAACCTTCTGCTTTGATTGGAAGGGGACATTTGACTTAATTGCAAAGTGACCAATTACAAACGTTTTTGCATGTGATTTTTAAAACTGTGCCACAACAAAAACACCTTCGCAAGAAACAAAGAGGTATGACTACTTGCAACGTGTGGCTATATTTTGTTAATTCTTCAAAAAGTTATATTGTTTTTACCAGTAGAAGTATCTTTGTTTACAGTTCTTTAGTTTGTCAGAACATCACATTTAATTTAATTAAACAATGGGCATTTATAATTTCGGTTAATATGGTAAGAAGGTTTTAATAAAGTTATTCTACAATTATTTCATATTATTTCTATTACTATTTTTCTTTGCATCTACAAGGCACATGTAGGTCAATTAACTGACTTCATCAATGCTAAAAATAATGTAACATCACAAACCAATGCATTTAAAAGTGTTCTGTTTTTACTGCTCAGTTATAAATCAACCATTTTGCTTACATAGTAAATCAAGCTTTTTAATGTAAAAGAGTGAGTAAAATTCAGTTTCTGTGACTTGGGTATCCATGTTTCTCTTCAGTCAGTGCTAGAGTTGTTGATAGACATATAGATTTGAAAACCTAATCACAGTAAAATTGGCAAGGAAGCACCATTTATAAAAGTAGGGAGCCTTATAACCCTAAGTACAATACCACAGTGAAGAGGACCCTCAGTCTGATTTCAAAATGGAAAGTTTTGAATGGTTTTTAACCCAATATTTTTGGTTTTTAACTCACTGGAGCGTGCAGTCATAGGGATATAATGGTTCACAGAAGTCATGGTTTGGTTCTCACAAAGGTTTGGGCACAACAGTTCGGTACAAGTTGAGTAAAACAGGAGAAAAGCAACTACAGCCCACAAATGCATAAACATCGTTTCTTTTCATTTACTATGTGAACATCATTTTACACAGGACTGATAAAAACAAAAGTGCAATTGGAAATATCTGGCTACAAAACTGAAAGTCATCTCTTTTATAAACACCACTGAGACGAGTGTTTCAATGTGTTGCACTTAGGCTACATTTAAACATTAAGGGCCGGTTTCCCAGACAGGGATTAAGCCTAGTCTTGGACTACCCTTTCCTTTTCAATGGAAAATCT
>JBBPCW010000001.1:9095227-9113748 GCA_037974425.1 Phenacogrammus interruptus
CTCTGCTGTGTTCAAGGTGGAAATAAAGAGTTTTTCACTCTTTACAGAAAGGTGACTTTATTGTGTTTTATGGAACTGTGGACATCATTTTTCTCTAAAAGTACATCATATCAAAAGATGATGCTTAGGTTTTATTCTAATTAGGTTCCAATAAGCCCAAAGAGCAAAATAGAAATAAAAAAGCATGTAAAAAAACAGGTCGGGCCTCAGGAGGTTAAAATTGGCCTTCACTAGAAGTAAGGGGGTCTAGTCCAAACCCTGAAAAACAGATGAGTCCCAATACTTTTGTCCATATAGTGTACATAGTGTCCTATAGTGAAGAGGAAGTCTAAGGCAGGTGTTTCTATTAAAGTGGACACTGAATGTACATGTCCCTATACAGTCTTAGAATGCAGTCAGATTAATTCAGCAGTCAAATTGCAGGGTAATTATTCAAAGTGATGACATTTAACCTTACATTGTTTAAGCAGAAGGTGCTGGCATTTCGTGTTCAGCACAAACGGTGAAACTGAGAGGATACAGAGACATGTGCACTTGGTGCATCATGAGACGTCCAGTGACCTTTATAGAAGAACAGAGAGGGGAATGGTTTCTCATCCCTTTAGATATCCCTGAGTTTCATGTTTTAATTACCTGCCCAGCTCAGGGCTGAAGACCTGGTGGATCCTGTTATTGTAAGGCATTTAGAGAACTCCGGTTTATTTATCTAATGAAAGAACTCAATTACGTAATCCATACTGGCATTTTAAAAAGAGAACTGTAGTATTGTAGTATATAGGATTCTTTTGTAATACTCCTTCCTTGCTGACAGCTGGGGGTGGGGATCATAAAATGTGGATTTTGACAAAAGTTCACATTATGTTTCCATAAATGATTTCCTGTTTGTTTGGTCCCTTTTTAACATGTTTTCACTACAAGTCAAACAAACAATATTTGACCAGGGCTGCAGAAACTTTTCCTGGGAAGTCTTTACACAACCGATTGCTGTAAGGATGTGATTGCATTCAGCCACAAGAGCATTGGTGAGGTCAGGTACTAAAGTTAGATGATTGGTTCTGGATCATAAACATCCCTCTAGCTTATTCCAGAGTTTTAGATGGAGCCCCTTCGCTCCTGAGAGTGGCAGTTCTACTCCTCCACAGCCCAGTGCTGGCCAGTTTACACCCCTCTAACTGATGATTGGGATTGGAAATGGTGACCTATAGGTTCATGGTTGGCTCCTGTAGAGTCTATCATTCTACCATCAGAGCTTTATTAGGGTTGTCAAAAACTATAAGAAATAAATAAACCAAACAACTCTTTTGAGAATTACCTACACAGTAAAAAGGTCATTTTGGATTGGCCCTTGTTTATTTGAATCAGCCATCAGAAACACACATACAGTGCTTGATTAGTTCTCTCTCTCTCTCTCTCTCTCTCTCTCGCTCTCTCTCACACACACACACACACACACACACACACCTTCACTACCTGGCTCTCTTCATCTCTGTCTAATCCTCCTCAGACTCTTCACACATCACTTTGGCCACTAGAGGGGGCCACAGCACTACTTTACTGGAAGTACTTTGTAATCTCAGTAGTCGAGCAACTCTTGTTGTAAACCAGGCTGTGTGGCCTCACCTATGTTTTATTTACTTGGTCCAAATACGTTGCACTAGTCTACCATTGCTTAAATACCAGTTTTATTTCAAACACACATTTTTAAATGTGTCTCTGTCTGAAATTAAAGACGTTTTTGGGGTTTTTTTCATCCCACCATCACGTGCTGCTACTCTATTTTATTCATTGCATAATGTCACTTTTTCAGAATCACCTGCACTAATAGTTATGTAATTTATTTTATTTTATTTATGATATTGTTGTATTGTTACTTTGTTAGAGTTATTTGATATTATATTTGCACAATTCTACTGTTCGGTTCTTTTACATTCGTATTGTATATTTTTATTCCTCTTGTGCCTCTTGCTGCATTGAGCATGTTGATGACAAAAGAATTTCCCTCGGGATGAATAAAGTTCTTTCTTATCTTATCCTTATGAAGAGCTTGATAAGAAACTGATGAACTGGATCTGGTGGGTCCATCTGTGGGTCCCCATGAATAGGTTTAGGAACTACTGCAGTACAGTACTGTGAAGTACTGTCTGCCACTTCACCTTCTCTAGTCCTCCTTATCCTCATATTGACTGTGTGATAGGATGTTGTACATGCTTTCGATACAGTTTCCTCCTAAGCCTGATATCTAAAAGTGCAAGACATGCATTTTATAGAGAATCCCTAGGCTGATACCAATCAACAAAACCAACACCAGGCCCCCGAATGGCCATGACTGCTCATCTGTGCAAACACCATCAGAATGCATGTTTTACCTCGTAGCTTTGGGCTCCTCGAGGTCTTTCTTACTAACACTTTTCCAGAGCAACTGTACACAACTGTGGGAGCTCATACAATATACATGAACACAGAGGCAGATTCACTGTAAAGAAAACAACTGTCAAAAGCTGCAAGAAACAAATAAACAAAAACATGTGAACTATAAATGTCCTGTTTTAAGTTCTTTTGAGAATAACCTGCACTGGTTTTGGATTGGCCCGTGTTCATTCTTATGGATGTAATTTGTGATACATTTAATGGTATTTTTAATGTTTTTACTTTGATAGCTTTATTGTAAATTCCTTCTTATTCTAACTAATGTGACTTTGCTATTCAGCAACTTGGATAATCAATGAAGAAAAACATTATTTCATTTCCAATGTTTTCACTGTTAATAGTGTCATCAACCACAGTCACATGCAAAAATTTTAGCGCCTCTGGACAAAGTAAGTTTTATTGAAAATCGTCAACAGATAATACACTTCTTTACTGCTTTTGCTGATTTATTGTGGAATATAACAAGCCTGTCCAAACATGACAGGTTTCATATTGTATTTGACTTTTTATTCATTGTGTTAAACTGTAAAAGTGAACTAATTTATTACTGCTTAGAACATGAAAAGAACCTGTGGTCTGACTGGGGTCTCAAACATTTGCATGTGACTATTTGCCCCATGGGTCCTCTCTGTCTTCATTACTCATTTAACTGTTGAGCAGTGTGTTCTCTTAAGTGCACAGTGCAATCAGCTATTGTTAGATCCCAAACCATATGGAATTTTTTGGTACTTTCCAGTTCTTAACTCGTCCTCATTGCTCACATGATTTGGGGCTTTTCATGCAACATTTTGCTTGACTGACATTTCTGATTCTTCAGTCTAAGTACATATGCAAAATGGTAATATGATGTATATTATGTTGTATTATAAACATGTTGCCCCATGTTTCTTTTTTAGTTCATCTGTCTACTGCAGTGGGAGCCCTTTCCTGTCTCTGGCCACACGCTGTGTGTATATTCTTTAGTTTGCATGTTTTTGTCCTTAGTTTCCTGTTTCTTTCTCTCAATTGCCCATTATGCTGATACCGGTGGGTTTGCTCATATGCAGATACACACCTTTAAAAAAAACTGCTTTTATATATATATATATATATAAACCTGCAACAAATTCATTCAAATGACAATGAGAGTCATACTGGCTATAGTGAAAAAGGTTCTTAGACTGAATATTGTAGTCGATGTATAGATAGGTAATGCTTGCAAGACCTATGCAGGAGGAGGTTAGGGAAAACCCTTCATTTCAGTAGGTCATGTGTTTGAATCTCAGGACTATCAGTGGCACCACTGAGGTACCCTTGAGGTACTCCAACACACTGCTCCCCGGGTGCCACTGGCTGCCCACTGCTTCCCTTGGGTTATATGCAGAGAACAATGTTGCGCAGTTCATACAGTGTGCTGTGGTGTGCTCACACGTGACGAAAATCCACAAATGTTTAAAATGACTGGTACTGGGAAAAGGATAAGGTAAGGAATGATTTGCAATTCAAGACATTATTTATTATTCATTCTAAGCTGATATTTATTTATCAGCCATTCAGCCGCTATGACAGTATGCCCATCATTTTCAGCGGCTTTTTACATTTTACGAGCTGCAAACCACCAGCCTGAGCCAGCAATGACAGCTAAGGCGTTCACATGCACTTGCAGGTACACACTGACATAACTACTGAATCACTCACATTTATCCTAAATAAATTGAATGGTTCTATGTGTGTATTTTATAATCTTGTTTCATTTTTCAGTCCACTGACTTTTGACTTTTTGAAGAAAACATGTCTCAACTGCTTGGGATTTTAACGCTTTTTATTTCAAACATTCAGAGAGAAATCTTCCATTAAAAAAAAACAAACAAACATAAAAGGTAACCAGAAATCTTAACAGTACAGATTAGGAAAATGTATTAAAATATTCCTCTGAATGGACATTGTTAAGTAGCAAAAGGAAATCCGAAAGGAAAACAATGAAAAAGATAAAAGAACAAAACAGATGGTCGCCAAAATTGCACCACCTGTTTAAAATGTAGCAATGAGAGTATGATACACCAGATGACATGCTTATTTCTTAAGAAATGTAACAGCTGTAACAGAGGTACAGCTCTCGCCTTAAACTTGTATCAGCACCTATCACTCAGTTAGCATGAGTCATCACCCAGATAGACAGAAAAGCCCAAAAAATGAAATCCTGTACAAGTGCTGTCAGGCAACAGGGCTTGGTAAGAGCTCCTGAACACCATTATATCAGACAAAGGCCTCCCTCTCTGTAATTCTGGCAGAATTACAATTGGTGTGTATATTTTTTCAATCAGTGTACATTTTAATACCTATCCACAGCCACATGCTGTCCTGTCCTCCTAACTTTTTCAGTGGATTCTTATTTCTTTTTGTAGTCTCCTGTGTAGGCCCGATGGTCATCCTGGCCAGGGTAGTGGGCTCCATAATTCCTCAGAACATCCTGGAAGCTGAGGGGACTTGGCTCCTGGGCACCAAAACTAGCACTGGGGTCTTCCTGGCCACTCATATAGGTTTCATACTGCTGCTGGTCATAGCCTGGGATTTCTGGCTGTTGTTCATGATAGAGCCCTTCGCGGTGCTGAGGGACCTCCTCATGGTGGACTGGCTCCTCCCTGCGCTCCGGAGCTTGCTGATGGTCACGTTGCTCAGGTCGGAGACTGGGCATCCTCTGCCCTTCAGACTCCGGCTCGTAGCGGCGCAGGCGGCAGTTGCGGTCATATTCTGGGTCACAGTCAGGATCTGGCTCAAGAACACCATTTCTGGAGCCATCAGCATTGAGATGGGGCTCATAGGGTTCGGGCGAATGGTGAAGCGGCCTTTGTGGGCCAGGGCGTTCATTCTGGACAGTAATTGGGAAGCACTCTTCATCATAGCCAATAAAGCAGTCATATCCCTCTTTAGTCTTGCCTGGAGGTCCTAGAGGGTGGCGGTTCTCTTCCATGCTGGTGGGGGGAGGGAATAGTTGTGGATGGCGTGGCGCAGGTGGCCCTCGGCGCAAGGCAGCTGCGGGGGCAGCATCCTGGTACATGGCTAAGGGATTGAAACTGGGGCTGGGAGGGGCCCGCATGGAGCTGGCCACTGGAGCTGATTCATCTTTAGGCTGATCAGCCAAGCTAGCAAACCTGACAGCTGACAGGGGGTTGCAATTCTCATCAAAGAGTGGGTTGCAAGCTCTCTCAAGGGGAGCTGGAGAAGGTGGTGCCTCCCGGTTCTTAGCAGCTTCCAGAGACGCAGCATAAGCACAGTATGGATCAACACGAGGATCGCAGTTGGGGTATCGGAGGTACAGACCTGATGGGGTCTTCTGCACAAGATGGGCCATGCAATGTGGGTCACTCTTGGGGTCACAAGCTAGATGGGCATAGGATGGAAGGGGCCCACTGGCAGGTCTGTAACCATAGGCTGCACGCAAATGGTACTGCAAGCACTCTACATCCTCTGCGTCACATATGCGCAGCAGCTCTGCCCTCTGCTCAGCAGTCAGGAAGGACTGCATTGCTGGGGAGTAGTAATAGTAGCCCGTGTGAGGGTCCTTCACAACAGGGGTGCGAATGTAGGCTGGCGTTTTAAGTGGAGCTGGTGCAGGAGCCTTTACTGGCACAGGCGTCTTCACGGCAGCAGGGGCCAAGTATGGGTGAGCCGTGTATCCCAGAGCATACAGGCAATATGGATCCCTGTAAGGATCACAGGATTTGATAGGCGCAGGTTTTGGGGGTTCAGCCTTAGAATGCACCCTGGTGGTGTAAGAAGCCACACAATTTGGGTCTTCAGAATCAGCGCAGGACTTGTAGATGTCGCTTAGATGCTGCAGGTAGAGCTTGTGGGAGCGACGAGACTCTCCGCGGTTCTTGTTCTGCAAGTATGCCAGATACAAGCGATCCATCTCTGCAACCTGAGAGACAATCGGGAGCAAAAATATGACTCTATATGCAGAAATTGCTGAGGGCAGAAAGCAAACTAAGCAAAAACTAAGAACTGATGTGGAAAGGTGATGATATTGAAATAATTATCACAATTTTAAAAGAGAAGTGTGCCTTTTTTGGGTTCGCTTACATTTTCCTTGTTTTATTTTTTGCACCCAATTAAGTGTCTGGAAAAAAAAGTCCAAACACTGACATATTGTGGGAACAACCTCTCTTGCAACCTATACAAAGAATATATATAGAGAGAGCACTGTATAGAATAGGCTGTGATTCTTGTATTGTTCTTCAGTCTGACTAAGCGGCAAAACATGTTGCAACATGGCTGCTTTCAGTAGGGGAAACTGCAAAAATCAGGAGTTAAACAAATGATTACCTGCTTACAGACAGCTGGAGTTGACAGTGGTGACATTTATTTGCACCAAATTGTGATGGCAGGGAAATACATGGCAGGAAGGCACACAAGCAATAAATGTCAGGATTCCAGGTCACATGTCCATGGACCACTAGTCCTTTGGTAAGCAGTAAAGATCACTATTGAGATTGTTTTACTCCTGGTTTTGCAGGTTCCCCCCAACCCAATAAAGGCACATTGCTCAGATCCATTTGCTTCTCTTTCCTTTAGCCTGTGGCAGTCTATAAAAAGATTGTATTCCTTGTCAAATTATATTTTTTATCTGTAATATCTTATGTTGTATTTCTTTCTTGAAAAGTTTGCTGCACAACAGCTCTTTCCCATTTTAGATGTGATTTTATTTCTTTCAAGTCTACCAGGTTGCCAGGTAGTTTATACAGTTTGTGTTCTCCTGCTGCTGTACTCACTCCTTCCTGGTTGCCGCTGTCAGTGAAGTACTTGTACCAGTTCCAGAAATCAGAGTGCTGCTTGTACCAGCTGATGTTCCTCCTGTTGCGCACAAGTCTCCTAGGAGAGTCTGCAGCATCCACTTTGCCGAAGCCTGCATCAGACAGCAACCCTGAATCATACATCAAAGACGGGAAAAAAACTTTCCTACACACCACAGCAATAACGCTGCTCTTTCATTTTGGAAGCTGGGCGTCTCATGAACATCTTGTTCACATAAACTTGTCGGTTTCTATAACACTGCCATTATACAGCGCTTTAAGTACCAGTCAATTTTTATTGCACCATTTTAAACAGGCTTGCTTTAATGCGCCTTCTACCTCCACCACCAAACCCCTGACCGAAAAAAATAATAATGCATGTTCTTCAGACTATTTCATCAACTACATACATGTTACCACCGGTCAGAAGTTTAGACTCACTCAACTCACCAGAATGGTTTAATAATCTTAAAAACATTTACATTCATTGTTGTAAGACAAGTACAAAATAATTTTCAAGTGAAAATAAATATACATCCTCTACAGGGATCACACTTAAATAATGACATGACAGTACTGTACAGACAGAGATATATTATATTATCTAAAAAAAAATATATATATATATATATACACACACACACACACATACATATATACATATATATGTATACATATATATACACACACACATATATACATATATACATATACACACACATATACATATACACACATACATATATATATATATATATATATACACACAAACAAGCAAAGGCTATGAGTTGGTATGTCCACTTTTGCACTGTGCATGTAAAGAGGGTCTTGAAAACATTGCATGTTACCTTTAATCTTCGACAGTTCACCACATTCAGTGACTCATCTTCTATTTTTGCACCCAACAGGATGAGTAACTGTATATTTAAGCTTCGCAAATCACACTGATCCACCAAATCATAGTTTCCGTTAAGTGAATATCTGGGCCAAAACAAGAGTGAAATTCTAAGAGTTACCATCATCCTTGGAGTGCTGGGTCACTGGGACGGCCAGGAGAAACTCTGTAAGGAGGAGAAGGAGGGAGAGAGAGAAGCAGGGAGTTACAACCAGATGTTGCATGTGTCAAAGGCAAAGCAGAAAATGCTTACCTAGCCTAATAACCTACAGGCTGAATGCAGCAGGCTGCAATTTTATGGCTTTTGGGGCTGGGGAAGAGGGGTCGGGGGGGATGTTAATATACAGGTGCCACCGTGTGAGATTAATCTTCAAATGGAACACATCAGCGCTTTGAGGTGCTGCAGCAGGGGGCTGCTGTTAGTGGGCCTTACGGCGAGCAGAACCTATAAAATCTACAAAGAGCAGGAGCCGCTATGGCCGCAGGAGGCTCTAATTATCTCTAGGAAGGTGGGGGGAGACAGAAGACCACGCTTTCCGCCATTTATTTCGGAAAAGAAGCTCTTGCCCCTGTGCCCTATCAGTCCCATAAAGCTCTATGGTGCACAGGAGAGTGTTTTGTGTTTGGATTGTGAGGTATAATTCAGGGACTAAGAATGACACACATTAGAACTTGGTGGAAAAATATCAGCATCTGAAACTGGAAGCAAGAAATGATAGACATCATATGTGTAGCGCTAAACGTAATATTTCTCTTAATGAGACTTGTGTCTCTATTCTCTGAGCATCTGGTTAGACCAGCATCAAAAGCATTAGTGAAAGGTACTGATGATGGATAATTATTTCTGCATCATAAACGCCACTCTAAATCATCCTAAAGTTATGTGTTGGAGTTCTGCTACTCCACAGCCCCAGGCTACCTCTCTAGCTGTCACTTAGGTATGCTGATCTTAAGCTAATGCTCCAGAGGGTTTATTCTATTGACTGCACTGTTCTATGGAGATTTTACAAATTGTGTGTGCATGTTTGCACTGTCTCAATAATAGATTAAAATATCTGAACCCATTCATTAAAACGGGTGTCTCTTTTTACACCTATGGTGTATTTCTAGATATTTCATTCATTAATTAAGTGAAGTTATCCAAATGCATTTGTAGACATTGATGAAATGCCAACAGAAATGATCTCATGAGCTTAAGGCTATACTCTTCAAAACAATAAAAATCACATTATGTTCCCCAACCTTTGTAAGGTTTATCACTGATATATCTGACAGTTCTTTAAAGGAATATTGCACTGAAACATCATTCAGGGAACCAAAAGACACTCTTTCATGACATCATGCTGTAGTAATAATTCTTTTGTAATAATACTATGTAAAAAACATGACATTCTCGATCATGCTGATGCTACAATTTGCACAACTACATTTATTGTTATTCTGTATTGCTGCTACAATTGCACAATCATTTGTTGCTGTTCTGCACTTTTTGCACATGTAACTTCTATTCTGCATCTTTGCACATCTCTGCTCTGCTGTCAAATTGGACTGAATGTCGTCTTCTTGTATTGTTGCTGTATTATGTTCTGTTCTTGTGTTGCTCCATAGTCCTGGAGGAACATTGTTTCATTTTTACTATGTACTGTTGGTATATGGCAGAAATGACAAATAAAACCGACTTGACTTCTGGTACATTGTTATCTGGTATAATGACTATTATATAGTCATATAGCAGCACAAAACCAGTTACATTGACGTACTACTTGGCCAGAGGTGCAAAACTCTGCTCTTGGGCTGCCAGTATTCCTAAATGTTTGGTAGTTGCCCATCTCAAACACACTTACCATACCTAGCAAATAACAGAGGAGTTGAATCAAGTATGGCCCCTCCCGGACTAAAAGGAAATGCTGCATTACAAGAAAATGCAAATTTGCCACCTCAACACACATTCATCTGAATGGAGAAGGTCAGGTCATCAAAATAAACTGGAAGGGTTTACATACGCTTTCAGATCTATTTGTTCTCATAGTGCTGATCAAGAGGCCAGTTTATAACAGCATTGGCCTTTATAAACATTTTGTGTGCATTTATGATTTTAAAAAGTAACACAAATAATTTTAAAGCATTTATAAACCCATTATTTGTAAAGTTGTACCAACAAAGTTAGAAATGGCACTAAAGTAATTATATGGTCTGTATGGACCATATTTTCAACTATATTTTCCTCTTGGTATACTTCTTATCATGGGTTAGTTGTACTATATTTCTTTTCTTAATATATTTCTAGTCTGAGTATATTTCTATTATGTTCAGGTATTTTATTCTGTATTGTTCTGTCTTGTGTGAGTGTGCACTCTTGATGTGAACAACTTCCTCCGGGATAAATAAAGTTCTCCGATCCTGATTCTGATTCTGGACAATGTGGTGGCTGATGACGAAACTTCAAGATCAGACATTTTACATGTAGTTTTACATCATTTATGTATTTTGTGTTATTTAATTTCATCCTATTTTAGTCTGTTTTAGCTTATTTGCCCAAAGAATCATCCAGCATCAATAATCATTGCCTGCCAAAACCTGCAAATTGCAGCCCAAAAGCAGCCGTCAAGGCTTTTTCAGTGGGCCAAACTGCCATGATTTTCATGGCAATTCAGCATGGAAATATGCAACATCATCACTTTTTACCATACAAACCATTATCACATGCTTTTTTAAAAAAGCACTTTTGACTTAAAATGTGAAAATATTTAAATACATAACGAATGAAATTGTTGTCCCTTTTGTATTCAGTGGTATCTATTTAGTAAACAACATACAAAACGATTTTTCCATTTTTTCCCATTATTTGAACACAGAAATTGCACTTTACATTGCGAGGAACTTTCATGATGAATTCAAACCATTTTTAAAGCTCTTTCCATGAACTATGATGGGAAGTAAAGTTGTTTTTTCCATCTCCTGTAAAGTTATCATTTGGAACATTATATATATATACACATATATATAAATAAAATAAAATAAAATATTTGAAAGGTCCTGATATGGAAATTGCCAGCAGGTACTATAAGATTATATTATCCAATAGAGAGACAGTAAGTAGAATGGGAGTAATCTCACCTGGAAGCAGGATTGCAAGCAGGACTCCAGTGAATACGTGAGAAAAGGAGGATCTTCTAAAGCGAGCCATTTTTTTTTCAACCACTGATTCCTTCAGAAAAGAAAATGAGAGATTCATTCTTTAGTATCTTCAGAGTGTTGCGTGATTTGGGTCAACAGGTATAGCTCCCTCTTCTTTGCACAGGGAAGTGCCAATTATGTTAAAAATGCTGTAGTTCTGTTTCAGGGAAAAGCACTTTTTTTTTCCAGAGAAAACAGTTCAAGTGTTTTAAGTAATAAAGTACTAGTCTCAGTAGATGGCACAGGTATATGAGCTCTTACCTGCTACAGGTGGCGGAGGTGTGGGCCTCTGGACAGAGGCAGGGCTGGAGGAGCTGGCCTGGCAATGGAGGATCAGCTTGGGTCTGGGTCAGATGGATGAGGACAGGAGACAAAGTCCTGCTGCACCTCTGGCTCCGCTACAGCAAGTGCCACGGTGAGAGGTGCAGTCAGGTTTTAAACACCACCTTGATAATTAAAAACAAAACTGAGCTTCCCATGGGGTCATGGGCTTGCTGCGAAAATCACTGTGATTGGCTTCCTCTGGCCCAGCCAGTAAACCAATGAGATCTCGTAATTAGAGACGTAGCAAGAAAGCAGAGAGGAGGAGAGTAAACCTGAGGAACCAAGGAACCCTGTTGTTCAGTTTTTTAAAAAAAAAGAGAGAGAGAGAAGGACCATGGAAAAAAGGAACAATGATGGCTGATCAATGATGATATATTTTGCACTCCCAAAGCACGATCAATATCGTGCCCCTTCAGTGGAACCTGAAGAACCACTACATTTTAGTGGAAAACTTTTTGGTTTACTGACTTTATGTAAAGTTTCTAAACCATTTTGTGGTTTTCTGGAGACCAGAGGTGCTCATTGCAAACACTATTAGTGGTTTATGTTGCTGTTTTCTAGTTCACGCATTCAGTGGCTCCACTATGAAAGCTGAGCAGCACAACCTCTTCCGTCAGCATTTTAAAAAAAAGTGCAGTTTTGCTAATTTGCGGTTTTTAAATGCTTGAGAGCAGATTTACGACTGTGCAAAGAAAAAACATTCAAGAGTGTTAGGAGTTCAGGAACTGGAGATGGTTTTGCAACAGACACATTAAATCACATTCTGACCACTTAAAGCCTCGTCAGACCCATCAGGGAGAGTTTTATAAGTCATTAGGCCATTAGATACCGAAAGCACTAAGGCTGTCCTCACTTCGCTACTACAGAATGATTCATTTCAAAAGAGGCAACACAGAGCTGTGGATGGTGTTTGCTGATGTCAGGGTTTCAAAACCTTTTGGCTATGTATTTCTGCCCTCCAGAAGAGAAAGATGCACATTGTCCATACCTTTGAGATGCTGTAAAAATGGTAGGATATATGTTTTTCAGTCAATGTCAAGATACGGGCCAAGGAACATCTGCAACTTTATGTTAGTGCTGGATCGAACATGTAATTATACACGCTTACAGGTGTGCAGGAATTCGCAAAAACCTGCAATCTAGGCTGGAAACAGATTTCAACATGACAAAAAGGGATCGGGATAATTTCACCTTGTGCCCTGGAATGTCTGGGATCTTTAACATTTAGCGACATCTGGCAACGCAAAGGAGGTTTTTTTTTTTTTTTCACAAAACTTTTATTGAGAAGCAAAAACCTGCACGGAAACAATAAACTGGACTTTGCACAGCAACAGCAAAACACACTCCATTTACAACTGACAACTATGTTACAGGATCCAAGCCTTCATGCCGTAAATCTTCATCACTGAATGTCATCGTCATCAAAAAGGTCTTCGAAATCTGCAACAAGAGAAAAAAAAAATGTATTTGAGCACACCTAAAGAAGCACAGGCTATAAAGAATATATAATTCATAAATCAGAATACCTAAATCTTACATTAAACACAGGGCTTAAACTACAGCATAGCAAGGGTCTGCTCATTAAAAACGTAGGAATAAGAAAAGTTTTTCCTCTGGCTATGTTGCTCGATAAAGATGGCAGTGCGTGTGACACGTGTTCAGCTACCTTCAGCCACCACACATGGAAAGACAGGCTTTAAAGTGAGAACCCATGCTGCTTTGGAGCCAACAAGCCCCCATAAAACCTCTTTACACTCCAGCGAGCCACCTCTCCTTTAGTCTTTAACAGCCCCTTTTCTAGGCCATCTTGAGCTGAGCCAAAAGCACCTTTCCAACAATCATGCAGGGCTGATGAGCTTGGAAAAACAAATAAAAGACTGCAGGCCGTTTCTGCTACATTACTTAACACTGTGTTGCCAAGGAAACAAACTTAAACAATGTGCTTCAAAGTGTAACGCTTGCGGTGTATAATCAACAGAACAAAATACATGGTCCAGTAAAATATGTCAGTAGCAGGGCCTTACACCCATGCATTCTTTAAAGAGCTCAAAAAAAGGAGAGGACAATTTTGTTTGGAGACACCTTTACCACAAAATTATAAATCAATAACACTCCCTTTCTATTCATACAGTAGAAAAGGCTTTGGTGAACCACACCGAGGAGTCAAGTTGGAAGATTCTCTCAATTCACTGCTCCGTTCAGCTGCCCGGAGTCTTCAATTCACTCAAAACGCAATAAAACAATTGCATAGAAACTTCAAAGCGTTTTTATCACAATCCAGTAGTGATGCATGGGTCGACCCGTGCGGGCGGGTCAAAAAGTTACAAAACGCATTTCATTATCAATCAAAACGTGCTGTAAACTGGGTAAACGATTACGACGAGGAGTGTTCCAATCACACTCAGGGAGGCCCTCACAATTCACTGATGCACTGAACAGTCACGATTTCCCTCTCGTCTCGATGCTGTCAAGAAACCCCAGCACGGTGTATTCCATCCTCTTTCTCCACAGTGCTTCCAAACAGCTGTCATAAATGCGGTTGGTGTATATTTTCAATTTTGGCGTTTTCAATTTCTTGGATAAGCTACTAGTTTGGTGAAATATTGCGGTCAAGTATACTCTGCTCACTTCATTTTAGACTAAATTTATTTAAATAGACCCAAGTTCTACTCAGTTCATTCAAATCTGATAGAGTTCTCAGATCTGATGTTACAGTTCTGACAACTAGTGTGTTTTGCATACATGCACGCTTGTGTGCGTTTGTGTGTGAACGAGAGAGATATTTCGTGCAAAACTGTTCAACTGTACAGGACATAGAGGGGGTATAGAAAAGAATCACCCCCTTCAAAACATTCATATTGTGTTGTTTTGCAGCCTGAAATGAAGACACACAAAATTAATTCCAGTTGTGTTTACTGAATTCAGAAAATCCAAGTAAAAGTTACGATAGCAACAGATCATATGAAACAGATCATAAGAATCGCTGACATAGATAAAGAGTCATCCCTCTCCTAAAAAATACTTGTAAACTCAATCAGGTGTAACTAATCGCCTTCTCCACTGCACACCAAGTTAAAAGGCTTCCACCCGTTTAATAGTTTTGATTAGTAAGGCATCAAAACAGAAATTCCCAGTGTTTAGTAGTGAAACTGAAAGCAATCAACCAACTATAGACAGGCCAGTCAGGAGATCGACACAAAAAGAAATAAACAAAAGGCTTTATCAACCCCTAGGAGCCCAGCAAAGTCTATAATTAAGAAGTGGAAAGTATTTGGTACTCTTAAGATCCTCCCTGATCAGACTGTCCCTTCAAACTGGATGGAAGAGCAAGGAGGCCTAAAGCAACACAGAATCATTTACAGGAATTTATGGCAAAGAGGGGTCACTGTGTGCATCTGGTAATATCAAGTGTCCCACAAATGTAGAAACCAGTCATTCCTCAAGAAAGGCCACATTTCTTCTCAAATGAGATTTTCCAAAATGCACCTTGAAGATTCAGAGTCAGATGAGATCAAAACCAAACTATCAGGAATTACTCTCAAAGAAAACCTGCCCTCTGCCAGAAAGCTGTCAATGGGAAGAGGTTTCACCTTCCAACATTACAATGACCCAAAGCACACAGCAGAACTGACCATACACAGGACGAAGAACGCAACTGTACATGTCCTTGAGTGGCCTAGTCAAGAGTCCAGACTTAATCCCTGTTGAAAATTTGTCCAATGACGTGACGACTGAAGTCCCACAACAGCCACTATCCAGTTTGACTGAGCTTATACAGGTCTGTGAAAAAGAGTGGACAAATACTGCACGGTCTAAATGTACAAAGTTGTTATAGAAGTATCCCAGCAGACTCAAGGCAGTAATTAAAACAATGGTGGTTTCACCAAGTATGAACACACGGGTGATCGTTTATCCATCTGAGTGATTATTTTAGAATCAGAAAACTTTATTGGTCACGGAAGAAATTGCTTATGTGATGACCAGCACAGCACACAAATACACAGAGACTAAACAAAAATCTGTAGAAAGAAAACAACCCCAATATAAATAGACAATGCTACACACAGAACTGCTTAGTACAATATCCATCTATAGGTCATGAAACTATTGACACAAATGGTAGTTTGGAATCACTGCACTTTTAACTTGCACTTGTAAGTAATAATAAGTAGTGAAAGGTAATACTGAACAAGTAGTGATATTGCACAAGAAGCTATAGCCCATAAGTAATTAAGTGTATGTATTTTTGTCTGATCTGTTGCCATCTTATCTTTCACATGGATAAGTTGCATTGAGTAAATACAGCTGGGAAAATATTTTTTAGGCTGCAAGTAACAAAATATGATTATTTTAAGAAGTGCTGTGTAGAAAGAGGTACAAAGAGGTAGAGAGAGAGGTAGAGAAAGAGAGGGGGTAGAGAGATAGAGGGGTAGAGCGAGGTAGAGAGAGAGAGAGAGACTAACCATTGAAGAAGTCTGAGTGCACCGCTTTCTCATTGGCAGCCAAATCCATCAGCAGTCCAGTGCTTCCCCCTGCCTGTGAACAAGCAAAAATACAAATGAAAACACAGCAGTTCTACTTTCAAACAGACCAAACATTCAAAATCATGTATCTGTATGTACACACACACACACACACACACACACACACATATATATATATATATATATATAAAATGTATGCGTGTGTATGTGTTTTGTTATTTGATTGAGTGAAAATAAGAACTAATTTTAATGTAGAATTTTGCGATCTGGGATAGAGATCTGGGATCAGCTCATGACTTCTGTACAGCATGAGATGCTGTACTAAACATTACAGCTAGTTGAAGACCAGTTCAGTAGGATTAGAATAATTTAATCAGATTTAATTGACATACACCTCAGAACAAAATTGTAATAGTTAATAAATTGTTTAATTTGTTTGTTTTTGTAGCAATATTTACCTACCTACCATGAGCTAATTAGATAAACATTATAATAAACAGGCAGTATAGCTAACAACCTAGCTAAATAAACATGGCTTTGCAGCCCAATTCAGTAGGATTAGATGGATTTAATCTAATCTATATGGCCTCCTCAAAATTTAGATGTAATTGTTAATAAATTGTTGTAATTATGTTTGTTGCAGCCATATGTGTGTAGCTAGCATTAGCTGTTGTAGTAAACATGGCAACAGTCCTGCGGCTGAAAACACATAACTAAAATTGTATTCCCTTAATTAGTCTGTTTAAATTAATCACACAGTAATTACAATTTATAGGAATATCTAGTATTTAAGAACTTCTGTACAAAACTAGCTACAAAAAGCTAATTCAGAAAACTACTGTTCCCGGAGGAAATTGCTTAATAAATTTGGTTTTACAGCCTAATTCAACAATATCAGAGGGATTTAATCAGATTTTTTTTTTTACATCCTCCTGAAAACTAAAACGTAAATTATTATGTTTGTTATTTGTATCTATATGTATCAAGCTAGCATTGGCTGATACAATAAATGACATTAAAGCTACAGTTCAGCAACCAAATTCACAAAGATTACAATTTAATCATATGTAACTGACAGATCTAATTCTCAAATCTAAAATATAATAGCTAACTAACTGGTAATTGTATTTTTTTTTTGTAGCCAGAATGTACCTAGTTAGCATGAGATGCTACCATAAACAAGATTAAAGCTACAGTTTGGTGGCACTAACCTCATCCAGATCCACATACGGCCCTGCTCCTTCAGGAAACATTTCATCAACTGCAGGTTTCATCACTTCAGACTGAGTTAAAAAAAAACCCAGTAATCAACAAAAAATCTTTTTCAGGCTGAAGCCTTCAAATTCCTCAGCAAAACCTGTAGCATTAGCCTCCTAGCTAACAGGAGTGCTGGGTTGTTACAGTGAAATGCGTCCGACTTGAAAAAGGACTCCCCGGCGCTGTTGGAGATCGGGTCCACAAAAAGGGTTCTCTCTACAGTACTCCGACTTCATTTTGTGTATCTTTAACAGTATGTTCTGTTCGTTTTCATTTTCATTTTTAGGATTTTTGAAACTGCATGCATATAGTACATTGTGCTCATATTTACTTAGTTTTACCCTGGTAAAGAGTTTTATTTATTAGTCTCTATAATCTTTACTAAACTCTACTTTGCTTTGTATTGTTTTGTTTTCACTGCAGTTCTTAACCTCATCCTTCGGTCACAGCTTGATTTACACAATGATGTGTGGTTGTATGAGGTTTATATAGTTATACAGATTTCATTTTACAAAAATACATAACAGGTGATACAAAAAGATTTCAAGTGAAGACATGGAGCCAGTATATCCCAAATCTTCACCTGTCTGGATACATTTCTACATGAGAGAATACATTTCATAATTTTTACTGAATCTCATTCCCTCAGTGGCCCTCATGTTCCGCCACTTCATATCCCAGGGTGTCGCCAAGATGCTGGTGGGCATAGAAAGCCCTGGCCATCTGGTTGATATGGTTGTAGGCTCCAATGCTGCGGAAGTACTCAATGTAGTTCCAGAAATCAGAGGTTGAGTATGGCCAGTAAGGCACAGCAGGGGGCTCATCATAGGGAACTGTAGAATAACAAGTAGAAGAATTATATTATTCTATATAATCAAATGCAAAAGCTTAGCCACCCTTGGTTAATATATATGGTTTGTTATTTTCCAAGGTGAAAATAAGGACACGCATGATGCACATTTAAAAGCAGAAAAATAAAGATTTTTTTATTATAATGTTATTTTATTCTGCACATACTATAATAAAGACATTTGGATCTAAAACTAAATAAATGTGGTTTTATGATAGAACCAGTTAATAAATGTACTTAAATGCACATATATACATGTATATATACACTACCGGTCAAAAGTTTTAGAACACCCCATGTTTTCTGTTTGTTTGTATTGAAATTCAAGCGGTTCA
>JBBPCW010000001.1:9138307-9149934 GCA_037974425.1 Phenacogrammus interruptus
AACAATATGTGAGTAACATAAATGTAATAAAATTATTATTTTTTAAAATATTGTGTAAACATGATGTGACAAAAAAAATATTTTCAGAGGTCTTCAAACAAAGTAAAAAAACCCCTTAAATTCATCTTAGCAAGACTTTTGAAGTTTGAAACTTGTAAACATACATATTTGAAAAGTAGATGGTTCTAGGTTTCTAGGAATGTTTTATGTTTTTAGGACAAAAACTTGCGGAGCTTTACATGGATCCTCCAACCTCAGAGGGTTACATTTTGAACAGTGATTGAGGAATGTTCAATAAAAAATAATCTGAAAATACAGAGACCTGGTTAATGTATGCGGAGGTCATGAGCCAGTGTTTTTTCGGACCTCTTCATACTCCGGTTTAGTCACATTCCTTCTTGTTCTATTCCAATGTAGAAAGTCCAGCTCCTCATTACTGTTTACGACTATGACAAACTGGGGAGTAATGACCCCATCGGCAAGATCTTCATTGGCTACGGAGCAACGGGTGTGGGTCTGCGTCACTGGTCGGACATGCTGGCCAATCCCCGGCGCCCGGTGGCCCAGTGGCACACCCTCCAGCCCGAGGAGGAAGTGGAGGCCGCACTGAAAGCGCCGCATCGCTAAATGCAGCCATCACTATGCCAACCAGGGGCTAATTACAGTCTCCGCCCACGTTCACCCTGACAACCATACATTCAGTTCACCCATAATATCTTCCCAGTTGACAGCATGGCAGTCAGTGTTTATCCTTGGATCTTGTGAGGTCAGGGGTGGTTAGTTTGGTGTTATCCTGAGCTGTTCACCTTGTTTACACTTGTCAGCACCGCCGGCCAGATCACAAAACTTTTTAATCTAATTTTCATCTCTTTGTCCTCCTCTTATTATTCCTTTTTATTTATCTGTCAGGCCGGTGTTTTCCCTCTCTTGAGGCTGTTCTGTGTTTCGTGAACGTTGCAGTAATGTGTTTCTTCGTTTTAAAGGAGAGGAGCAAATTTTGGGTTTGGTTCATTTTGCTGTGATGGGCTTCTGAGTGGTTTTTATCGTTTTCTTATCGTTTTTGGTGAGATTTTGTTGTCTTAAACATGTGGTTTGGAATAGCTGCTTTGTTTAGTATCTACAGAGGTGACAGTGCATAGCTGGCAGTCTAGATTATATTTTTGTTCCAGATATATTTTTCTTTGGTGCCGAAATTCACATATGCAAACTGGAAAAAATGGTCAGTAAAATATCTGCAATGGTGGAAGTGCAACTCCGTATTTAATAATGAAAATGCTGTGGTATGGCGTTCTAATCTTTATAAAGTATTTGTTTTCCAGAGCTACCTGTTTACACAATTCTACAGAATTTGTTAAGTCTTCACTTACAAACTGCAGTATTACCAGGATAACTTGTATATACAGTAATTGTTACAGATAGTATTGCTTTACCACTAGAAAGTGAGATATTGTTTTCCATTTTGATATTGTCGGATATTTATGTTTGGTTTGTATTTGCATGATGCACGAAACTACAAATAAACCAGATACAGTTTTATCTAGTTGTTCTTTCTATGTGTAATTATTTCAGAGGACAGTCATATTGACTCTAGGCTATTCACATTTATAATTAAATTTTATATTTTAAAAAATGAAAGAAGGTTGCATTTAGAACCCAAGGGGTGAGAACAAAAAATTTGAGAAAAAGTAAGTTAATGCACGTTAACACAAGGAACAAACTTAAATATGTTGTTTTTTAGTTTGCTAGCAAATCTTAAGGGAAATAACAGTGAATCTCATTGTCATGGCATCTCCCAAATGGCAAGTGGTCATCATCTACCAAGAGCAGTCTAAGGAAGGAAAACTGGACCATGGAGACATGGAAGAAGGTGGTCTGGTCTGACAAATCACATTTTCTTTAACATGATGTGGATGGCAGGGTGAGTCCAGGGGATGTGTTGCTTACCTCAAGTCAAGTAGGTTTTATTGCCATTTCAACCATATTGGGGTGAATATGGGGGCCTGGTGGTGCCTAGTGGGTAGGAAATGTGCCCTGGACCAAGAGGTCATGGATAAAAGCGTCTGTTAATTGCTGTAAATGTAAACCACACACACACACTTAGAACAAAGTGAAACGAAACAACGTTCCTCCAGGACCATGGTGCAACACAAGAACACCACAAAAGAGTGCTAGAAAAAACACCATACCTATGACAGAGGGGAGAGACCCGATGCTCATCTCAGCTGTCCTCACAACCCTCTGCAGGGTCTTGTGATCCGAAACATCACAACTCCTGTGATGCAGCAACAGAGAATGCTCTCTAGCTCTACCTAGTGGAGAGATGGAAGCACTATGGGAGGAAAGGCAGTGTAATGCTCTGGGCAACGCTCTGCTGGGTAACTTTGTGTCCCGGGATCCATGCGGATGTTACTACAAACCTCTTTCCTGAACATTGTTGCAGACCAAGTACACCCCTATATGGCAACAGCACCCCCTAATGCCAGTGCCCTCTTTCAGGAGGATAATGTGCCAAATTATTCCGAAATGAACACGATGGAGGTTGTTGACTGAATTTAGCCTCCAAATTCCCCATATGCCAGTCAGATCGAGCATCTATGGGATGTTCTAGCAAACTAGCCCAGTCCATGGAGGCCCCACCTCACATGACTGGAAGGATCTGCTGCTAATATTTTGGTACCAGAGTCTACTTTCAGAGGTAGGGTGGAGTCCATACCATGACAAGTCAGAGCTGTTTTGATGGCATGAGGGGACCTACACGATATTAGGATGGTGGTTAAATTTAGATTGTTTATTCAAGATTAATTCAACCAAATTTAAAAATACCATATGTGTGTAACACAGAACACACAGCCCGAGTAAGATGAGTGCTGGTATGAAAAGCCGATTCATTCGGTGCAGTGTTGATGAAACTCTGCGTTTAAGCCGATCCTCTGCCGGAGGGAAATGGCTGTAGAGAGGAAGCAATTTTCATTCACAGTTAGCCCTAAATATATCCCACACTGATGACCCTGTCAGTAAAATAATGTGATGGAAATCTAATTTCAAATCTCTCACTCACTCTCTTTCTGACCTGAGCAGCAGTATTAATCTCACAGAGACAGCAAATAAAAGTGACACACGGTTGCGAGATTAAAATCCCATATTTTTATGCCTTTGCTCAGGTTGGCCCTGCTGTAAAAGTGTTATTTTAGCTTCAATCAGTTTCGTCTCTATGTGGAAATCTCCACCACAGCTCTGCCCTGGACTCAGATCAGACACGTAACCTTGCACTAAATCTGCAGACAGTAACACAAGTTCTATAAACAAATGTGCACTTCACACTGATTTGTATTTGATTAAAGTCAATTGAATAATTTAAAAACGAATAATTAAATGAACCTTAGACGCATGTTGGTACAATACTGTCCTAGCCAGCGATGATCACAATGATGTCTTTCTATTTAACCTCCTGAAATAAAACAGTTCATGTGCTCTTTGTGAATAAGACTGCTTTTATTAAAGTATTAGTAGGTCATGTGACATTACAAGAGATAGACTCCATATACTTCGGATGCACAGGCAAATATATAGATATAAAAATAAAACAAAGTAAAAGTCTAAAACGTGGAAAATGCAAAGGTGGAATCTGGCGAAGATGTGTGAGGACTGATGAAGAACATGATTTAATTCATTAACAGACATCTGAGCAATAAAAGCGAAACACATTGAAGGCAGCTTGCGGAGGCTTAGACTGTTTTTAGGCTCTCGGTTTCAGGCCCAGGGACTCCATGTAGTGCATGCTGCTGTATTCGGCTTCTGAAAGGTTTAGATAACACTAAAATGTGCAGTGCAAGGCTTCCCAAGGACCTGAATGGAGATTCTCTGGTGTATTGGCAGTGATTCACATTTGAAATGTATTTACATACAAACAAACAAACAGGCTGGACAGTGCTTCTGTCACTTATAGGTACAAAGAATGAATGTATGAATTTATTCAAAATTACAATAACGGTTGATACGTTTGGATGATTAAAAATATACGTGAGTGTTTCATAATATATGTTTTGTGCTCTTAATATCTAAAGATACTGCTGATATTCTGTAGAAGATATTCCTCAGTTTGTGTAAGCTTGATGCGTCACTACTGTATTCGGCCTCTAGAGGGCGTGCTGGATTTGTGGAACTACATAAAGCAAACTGATGGAGTTCAAACGCCTCAGAATATTTAATTAGTATTTTCCATTTTCTCTAAAAATGGTTCTTGGTTGTTTGGTCACCATCCTAACCCTGAAAAGAAAGCATCACTTCAGGGCTAGCTCACATTTTTAAAGTCCAAACATAAAATACTGAATGTGTTTCAGGGATGCAGTTCCATATCAGTCACGTGAGGCCGTTGGCAATCGTTTATGAAAATGAAATGAAAACATTAAACTAAATGCTTAAACTTCAGTGTAAACAGAAAAAAAAACTGTGCCGCTTAAAGAAGGAACATTTACACGTAGGATGAAGAGAATACACTTATAAAAAAGTTTGACTTAGAAGCAATAGTCCAGATGGTTGATTTTGCTTTTTTTTTTTTCTTCTCGTTCTCTCTCGTCCCTCCAGCACGAGTGAAGCGGAGTTTATGGACTAGACTAGCTCTAGGTGCAGATGTGATGGTAGTACATTAATTAAAAAAAGCAAAGAAAACAAGAAATAAGGAAATTCTAATCCCGTAGACACACCAGTCCCAGTCCTTTAATAAACCAATTCAGAATTCTCATTCTCTACATCCTCATAATCCCTCTGTCTGATTCACCTGCCTTGGGGTTGTGGTAAGTATTTCTTGTAAAAGCGTCGCTGCTGTTTAATTGGTCAGCTCTTTTTAAGAGGCGGATCCATCACCCCAAACTCCTCCCACTAGGAACATCAACTTACAGCAAGTAGGTCAAATCCCTACAACACAGGGGAGATGTGACAAAATAGAACATATACACAGACACACGCGCACAGTCATACACTCATACTTTTGGCCAATGGTCTCCAACTGCCCAACTGCACCTGCACCACAATGTACACTACCATCTTCTACACATTACACACACACAGACTTCTGCACATCACACACACACACCTCTCTGTCTAGTCGCTGTCTCTCTCCTGATCCTGTTCCACAAGCACTAGCTCCGAATCCTCCCCTGTCTCCAGAAACTCCGGGCTCTCCTCTCTCTCCTCTACCTCTCCTCCCTCCAGCTCCATCTCTTCTTCCTCTCCTCCCTCCATCACTCCATTCTCCACCTCCTCTGGCTCTGCGCTAACCTCCACCATTTCTGTGCCCTGAACCTCCACCTCCCCTTCACGAATCTTCTTCACGTGGAAGGTGAAAGGTGGCACCTTGTACACGGCGGTCTTGGACCGAGCATAGATGGTGTGATCCGGCGTGAAGGACTTCACCATCTTCTTCTGAGAGGTTTTTAGCTTCTCCTTCCTCTCCGGGTTGACGGACATGCGGGTGCTGAGTTTGCCCATTTTTTTCTCAATGTTGTGCCGTGTCTTCTCCAGGTTCTCCCGCGTCTTCTGTCGGGTCTTCTCCAAATTCTCCTTCGTCTTCTGCTTGGTCTTTTCCAGGTTTTCTTTGGTCTTCATGCGAGTCTTCTCCAGGTTTTCTTTGGTCTTCTGCTTGGTTTTCTCCAGGTTCTCCTTTGTCTTTTGCTTGGTCTTCTCCATCTTTTCTTTAGAGAAGACCGTTTTGATGTTCTGGACCCGCTGCAGGCTGCTGCGCTTGATGCGTTCTGCTCGCGTCTCTTCAATGGTCTCCTCGATCTCTACCTCTTCTTCATCAGAGGACAGGTCCACGTGAGCCTTCTCTCCTTCCTCTCCACCTTCCTCCACAGCTGCTTTGAGCTCCAGCTCCTCACCCTCCGCTGGCTGAGCCGCCTTCATGGACTTGGCTACTGTGACTTTGGAGGGAAGTTTGACCTCGTCCTGTAGAGGACAGAGAGGATTAAATGGTGTTTTAGATGCAGACAGAGGCACAAAAACATGCCACACACATTCAGTTACAGACACACAAATATACTTTTACTACTACACGAACTACCTTTACTGGGGTTGTGAAGAGAACTTGCGCAATGAAGCCATCTTGAAACGAGTCCTGCAAAGACAGCTCTGACTTGGGCACCACCTAGTGGTGAGCGGAAACGGGGCCGCCCGAAGATCAACTGGCGACAGGCTTTTCAAGAGGACCTGAAGACGGTCAACGTGTCATGGCAGTGCTTGCTGCTCAATGCATTGTCCTGCGTCGAAGAACCTAACTAAGTGACCTGCTGTGTGCTGCTATAGCCAAACACATCTACGTTTGAACCTTAACCTCCTAAACTAAAACAAACACAGGAACAATCCTTGCAGACCAATAAATTATCTGAGGGTGGTGGTGGTGGCCTAGTGGTAGGATACTTGCCACTGGACCAAAAGATCATGGGTTCAAATCCTACCTTCAGCAAAACCACCACTGGATTCCTGAGCAAGACCCTTAACCCCAAGTTGCTCCAGAAAGATAATACCCTGTAGTTAGGAGATGGAACAGACTGCCCCCTGTAGTTAGGGGATGGAAGAGACTGCCCCCTGTAGTTAGGGAGTGGAAGTCACTTTGGATAAAAGCATCTGGTAAATGTAAATCTGCAAAGAATGTTCAAGTTCTCATTACTTTTGAAAGCATGTGTTACTTTGCACAAGTTACAAGAGCAGGCACGAATATACACACGCCCTCAGGATCACTAGATCTTACTCAGTGTCACTCGATTTTCTTTGTGCATTTTAAAGGGGTAAAAAGTAACCAATTAACAGCTTTTAGAGAGTGTGTTTTTCTCTCCTATGCTGGGTGGCCTGTATGAGAACAGATCAGCCCCAGCGACATCACGCCTGTTTTTAATTGTCAGTGGATTTCTATATCGCTGCGCAGTGCATGTTGGGTACCGTGGTGAAAGAACAGGATGCAAATGCAGTACAGAATATTACACTATACATAAATAAATAAATAGGTGGTGCTTAGTGGGTAGGACACTTGCCTCTGTTCTTAGAGGCAATGGGTTTGAACCCTACCTTCAGTACCACCACTGGGTTCCTGAGCAAGACCCTTAACCCCAAGTAGCTCCAGGAGACTGCCCCCTGTATGTAGGGAGTGAAAGTCGCTCTGGATAAAAGCGTCTGGTAAATGTTTGTTTAGGCGTTTTTTGTCCCTTTAATGAACTAAACCATTCCCATCATCTAATAAACACACATATTAGTAAACAAATGAACAGAAATATGTTTGTAATGAATCAGAATATATATTTCAATCACAGAATGTAGTGATGTGGTATTTTGACTATTTGGAGTGGCTTCAGTCTCGGCCTCCAAGATTCAGCTTGTTTACACACACTCAAATGTTTACGGCTCAAGGCTCTGTAAGGGGCCTGAAGCTCTTAACTCCTGGCTGGGATGCGAACCCTGCCCCTGAGACGTCCCAGAGCACTGCGGGTGAAAAGACAAGTCTAAACAAACGGAGAGAGGTATGAACTCGTGTGTGCCCATTTTACTAGGAAAGTGCTCTCGTTCGCTGGGATGTCATCATTCACTCTCTCAACTACGCCTTATCACCCCCGCCCCCCTTCTTCCATTTTTTTTTCCATCCCTCCATTTATTTTTCCACATGTCTTCCCTGGGGGGAGAGAAAAATTAATCATCTTCCTCTGCCAAGGCTTTTCTCAACGTCCTGTTTTTACTCTCTGATCTTAATGGTCCTGTTGTTCAAGACCTGCACCGCAAATGATAGAAACCTGTCACACATGTACAGTAACACACAGTAACACAGACGTGAACCATTATACACACACCATTATACACACACACACACACACGAACCATTATACACACACACACCATTGTGTACACACATGAACCATTAACATACACACACACTCACCTTTATACACACAATCACACTAACCATTATACACACACCATTATACACACACAATCACACTAACCATTACACTTACACACACACACACACACACACACACACAAACCATTATACACACTCTCGTACACACATGCGTGCACATACACTAGACAAGGTGTAAACTACAGTGAGAGAATCTCTAGACCTTTAGTAGATGAGTTTGATAAAGCAATAAAGCAATAATAGAGCAATAAAACTAGCAGATAAAACAACCTTTAGTGAGTCAATCAATTTAAACGATACTGGCCCTTTAAAACACACATGGTGTTCATTTCATCCTGTTCATTTTATATTGCTTGTCGTTCCACACACACAGCTGTGCCAAACCCAAGCGTGAGCAATGTTACTGTGTGGCAATCTTGACGTTTTTTCTTTCTTTAATTAGACCTTTTAGGTCAAAGATGTTTCCTACAAATGCACAGAAAAGCAAAGCGGAGATAAAACTAGAGATTAGAGACAATAAACCTTCTTAAACTTGCATAAGCTAGAAGATAACCAACACACCCAAAACACACACACACATCTACATGATCGCTGCTTCCAAGGATGCAGGGCACGGACACACAGCTGGAATGGTGCTTAAGCTCTGGAGGACCTCTGTCTCTTTTGTTGTTCTTTTCTCCATTCTTTCCCTGCCCTTCCCACCTCCGTCCCACCCAGTCCTTCTCCCTGCTCTCATTCTCTGCATTCCATTCACGGAAGCCCCTGGTTCCTGTTCACAACACAAAGCTGTGACCTACTAGAGAAGAAGACGTTTTTTCCACCGGTGTGATGCCACTTCACAAACATACGGTCTCCAAAGCAGCAGACACACTGTCTCTTTTTATCGCCCTCAGTCGTGTTATAAAAGGTGATCAAAGAGAGAAGTGATGGAGGGAACTGCTCTGTACTCTTTTTGCAGTGCTTTTATTAAAATAAAAAAAAAACAACACCACAACGAGAAGAAAAAGCCTCAAAGCCAGGACTCAACCTTGAGGTTCAGTCGTGTGTGTGTGTGTGAGTGTGAGTGAGTGAGAGAGCGAGAGAGCGAGAGACATCAGGATAACATTTCAGATGATCTCACCCTCACCTGTTTCTGCATGTAGTGAAGAGATTCAGAAACTCAAGACTTACTAAAACTTTCCTCTCCTGTGAGGCACTTTATGAAGTTCCATTAAAAAGACTACAATATTTGAGAAGCAAAAAAATACATTATTTATAACCAGATGTGTGTGTGTTTTAAAAGGCTTGGATTTTTCATTTATGTTTTAAATGTTGTCTCTGAGTTCTGTTAGGTTGAAAATGACCACTAATGAATGAATAAGACTCAACACAGAATGTGCATGGAAGCATCCTCAGTATTCAACACTACAACAAGGACACAGTGTTTAAACCTCCCCACCTCTGCCGTGCCTCACACACTCACAGCAGCGCAACACCTCTGCCATGCTGGTGTCACTGCAGTGGCGAGAGATTTGCTCTTTCACTCGTCTGCCTGTTTGGTCCCTTTTTTGCCTCCTGAGCCTAAAAACCGACACTAATCACAATTAAACGCAACACGGCACTCCGGAAAGGCGGTCCCAATCAGATTCGAGCTGCAGATGAATTTCCAGATGCCTGACAGTGAAGGATCTGTTACGCTGTTCCCATGTAAACAGCATTCTTTTAAAGACGCTGGAATGGAAGGACAGGAACATGGAAAATATGTAACAGGAAGTCAGGCAATCACTTTGTCCAGCCAGAAGTCCAAGCCCCGCCCATCTCATTAATGTCTCATTGTTCTCCTTCACAGACAGGAAGGGAAACACACTCGGTCCTGAGGTGGGTGTGTGTGTGTGTGTGTGTGTGTGTGTGTGTGACTCATAAAATAAAGACCTCAAAACTGTCCCATATCCTCAGCCTCTAGCCTCTCTGAGCTAAAGTGCAGGACGAGCGTTCCCTAAAAACAAGAACCAAAATCTACCGTGACTAACGCCTAATCAGGCCTGCAGTGAAGAAAGCCGGGTTTTGTTTATGGCACATGTTGGGGAAAAACACAAAAATACCCATCAAAAAGCAAATGCAAACAAAATTCACCACACAGTAATATTACAGAGACGTTTACTCGAACTTTCCTTGGACGTTTTTATCAGCTTTTCTTGAGGTAATTCAAAAAATTCTGACTCTCAGCTTGTTCTCCATCAGTTTCTTATTCACACACACTGAATTCACCCTGGGCAGCAAGTGTCAATTAGTCCAGTAGGTTTTATTTGTCATTTCTGCCAAATACACACAGTACAGACGAAACAACGCTCCTCCAGAACCACGGAGCAACACACGAGCAGAACAGAACAGAACACAACAGCAAAAAGAACAAAAAGCTCAAAAAAGAACACAAGAGCAACAATAACAAGACAACGTCCCATACGCAGTAATGGTAATCAGAAGTAACTAGAAGCTAGAAGCTGAGACTAGCATCGTTGTATTAATGCTGTATTTTGCAGACGTTTTGTTTTGTTACTTGCTGACATATTTCAGTCTTTTTCTGAAGAAGGTCTCTGTGCTGAGAAGGAATAATTTTAATTAAATCAAATGTTTAGTTCTACCACATGATCATCCTGATTCAGGGTCTTACTGGTGCTTTTCCCCAAGCATGGAAAAACTGATGAGCTCCACCTCTCTCTCTCTCTCTTCTCGGGGCGGAGAGGGAGGAGAGGTGGTGTCACGGTTACTCCTGCTCTCCATCCGTCAAACCAGCCCCACATCTCCACACAGTCAGGCCTCATGGAGACTTCCCCATTTATATGCCCTTTTCTAGCCATGCTCACATGTTAAAACCCACACACACACACACACACACACACACACACACACACACACACTCACACTCACACACACAAACTGAGTTGCTCTGGGAAACCACAGTAACTGTAATATAAACAGACAACTTTACTTTTCCATGAGCCATGAGTCAGGACAGACAGAACGAGAGAGAGCGTGAAAGACAGAGAGAACAAGAGGAGAGTAAGGGAGAGAGTGAAGGAGGGGGAGAGAGAGAGAGAGAGAAAGAGAGAGAGAGAGACAGAGATAGAGAGAAAGAGAGTAAGTGAGAGAGAGAGAAGGAGAGAGACAGAGAGAGAGAGAAGGAGAGAGAGACAGAGTGAGAGAAAGAGAGTGAGTGAGGGAGAGAGAGAGAGTAAGTGAGAAAGGGACGAGGGGCGAGCAAGTGTGATCTGAGAGTGTACATCAGGATGAATGTGTATGTATGTGTGGCTCCAGTGGAGTTTATGCTGTACATGTAATATAAAGCGGGGGTTGTACCAGTATGTTAGAGGGTCTAACTGTCCCACTTTCTCGTGTGTGTGTGTGTGTGTGTGTGTGTGTGTGTGTGTGTGTGTGTGTGTGTGTGTGTGTGTCTGCAGTCATATGCTGAGATCAGCTGGCTGAAGGCCCACCAGTCAGCAGGAACATTCTCTCATTTATCTGCACCCCCCCCACGCTGTTGGGCACGAAAACCTCCCAGAACCATTCAAAATGTACCACTGGTCAGACCCGTGTCTTTCCAAAAATCTCCAAGAAAAATACATTACATGACGTGCACAGGATCAGACCTCCTGTACCTACAGGAGAGTGAAGGGAGGTGTGTGTGTGTGTGTGTGTGTGTGTGTGTGTGTGTGTGTGTGTGTGTGTGTGTGTGTGTGTGTGTGTG
>JBBPCW010000001.1:9347033-9358084 GCA_037974425.1 Phenacogrammus interruptus
GTGTGTGTGTGTGTGTGTGTGTGTGTGTGTGTGTGTGTGTGTGTGTTCATCTCAAGCTGCAAAGCAAAAAAGTGAATATTTTGATGGGGGTGATAGTTTTCTATACCCACTGCCTGTGTATGTATATATGAACCTGCATATACACAAATATTTAAAGATGTTGTAAAAGACATGCAAATCATTTAATTTGTATTCCATCATCTCACTCATTAAAATGCAGCCAAACCATATAAAACACACAAATAGAATGCATTATGTGAGTACAAAATATATGATAATAATGATAAATTGTGAAAAAAATAATGATAAATATAAAAATTATGAAATAATTTTGTGAAATAAAATGAGGATGAGCACAAAGTAGGAACTAATAAAAATTTCAAAGAAAAGGAGCTTAGGGTTGCTTTTAAAACTGGGAGGAAATGATGGCAAAACCTATGTTTACTTATAATTATACCATAAAAAAGCATTTACTGAGAAAATATAAATGAGTCTGGTATAGATCCAGTGGCACACCGTATTGATTATCTATTCTTTTCAATAGTCTGTTACCAAGAGGCATGTTCCAGAAAGAGCATGTCAGTTCTTGAAAGAATTTAGAATTATATTCATGGGAATTAAAAGTTAGATACAACTGAAGAATTACTTTATTTGAAACATCCTTTGAAAGACAATTATTGGTTAACAACGGCTGATTTAAAATTCCTATTTCTGAATGAATACACATTCAAAAATACTGTATATATGCATATTAACTTTTATTAATGTAGTAAAATATAAAATAATTATATATATAATATAATTATAGATATAATATAATATTAATATAACCTAGGAGTGTCTTTATTTTTGGATCCATGTTCATTATTGTGGTCAGACTTTCACATTTATATATTAAAATTTTCCAAATCAAAAGGGTAAAAAATAATTAAACAGATTAGAATAATACTTCAGGGTTGCCTCAATCATCATTCATAATTTTGGGTAATTCGATGCTACTTTTAAGGTGCTTGTGGTTGCTTAAAATTTTAACCAGATCTCGCAGCTATTAGCCATTTACTGTGAAATATACAGAAACACCCAGTGTAATAGGTGTTGTATGTATGTCTGCCTGGTGGTAATTAATCAAATGTAATTAAAACTGTTCAAATACTCACCAGAATGAACAAATATGACAATATCTAATGTATGTAAAAAAAAAAAAAAACTCATGGCATTTGAACTAAACGCATAGTAAGCCCACCTTAGTGCACGGCTTAACTTGTCGTAGTTCATGTGAGGCTTGCATTTCCGAATGCCCCACAGCCTCGCCACTTCATCCGGGTCTTTGATCACAAATTCGCCATAGTCTCCCTGCCAGGCAATCACCCCCTGGTACTCCTCTTTCTGCAGCAGCTCCAAGATGAAATGCCACAGCTGGATCTGCCTGGAGCCAGGGCTAGACTCCGGCTTATAGGCCCAGTCTGGGAAGGCGAAGCCTGAGGGGAGAGAGAGAGGAACGTTAGAGGACGTGGAGGAGACCTGTTGGTTTTTGGTGCTCGCTGAGGGGGTGGCTGTCTAAACAGTCTAACCGTGAGTGACTTAAGTCAATACAGTCCTGTGGAATCCGTTCTAATGTTTACAGAGGATCCAGCGACATAAAAAAACACAAACAGTTTTTGTGACTCTGTTAACCATTCTAATGACCAAATCTTAGTACAGTTCCCTTTATTTAAAGTTTTCAAAATAAAGGTGCCAAGAATGGATCTTAGAAGAAGTACCTGTGGTTCCTTAAAGAACCTTTCAATTGATTGTCAAATATATATGCATGAGAGTCTTTTTCTGTAATATCCATATAGATAAAAAACCTGGACCATCTAAAGGTTTCTGAAGATTAAGCATCGCTGGTTCACTCCATCACAGAATACAGGACAGAATCACTCCATATCATGTAAAAGGTTTGTCCAAGATATAGCCAAACACCACTATACTGTATATTTAAGGGTGTAAACCATCAATATGTTTTAAATATCTGAAATGAAGAGGATATTAATAGGTATTAATTAATAAAACTAATAGAATAGTTTTATGCTGAGAATTCTTACCTGGTGTCCAGAGGGCTGGGACAGGTGGAGTGAGCAGCAGGTCACTAACACAGTTACAGTCCATACCTCCACTGCACCTGAACACACACGCAGATACACACGTGTACATTTTCCCAGTAGAGCTGGCACTTTTCCTTTTGAAATATTCAGTATAGGTCAAACCCATATGAAACAGTTTTATACCAAAACTTTACTGCCAGAAACAAACCGTATGAGGCACAAAGGCGGCCAATTTCTCATTTTCCTCATGTATGAATAAAGCACACATGTTTATATGTTGCTTATATGTTGCAAATCTATATAAGTTTACGTTGTCAGTATTTAATATGCATTTTACACGCAGTTTGACTTCCCTATAAACTACATATGAGGATCTAATACAGCATACTGTATAGGTATTTTAAAAACAACTATGCTTTAAAGAGAACTTCGCTATCGTAAGAAACACACAGTTTCAGGCTAGATTTCTATTATGATTGCATTAATTTCTTTTGTCTGGAAATGGCATCTTTAATGCTCAGCTGAAACGATGGGATCAGCAGAAGAATGAATGCCTAGCCTCATCGCTGACAGAACGATACAGAAGGAAAGACGTTTATTTTGGTCTACAGGTCAGTGTATCATGACATTTTGGCAACATTGGAAAATTCAATTAAACCATTTATAAATTATTGAGACGTTTTGTGCTGCCAGTGAGGACATGTGATTTCAGCAACAACATGACCAACATGACAGTCACATAATTTCACAGACAGCACAACAGTGAGTCCGTGCACATCATGAAATGCCATTCCAGTGGTCTCCGAAAAAGCCGCTTCTCATTTAAAAGCTGAATTTAATATGGCTGACTTTGGTATGATTGCCAAGGGCTGTCCCAATAGCCAAGTGTTAGATCACTGAGCATTTTTCACAAAGCTAAATAATCCAAAGAGCCTCTCTCAGGTCCAGTGTCTATGAAGTAGCACAAGCCTGTGAGGATTTTCAACCTATTATACACAGTTTTTCAGAAGTATTTGTTTAATGCATATATGCAGGCCATACAAAAGAACAATTTCTTCAGTGTTGAACCGCAGAAAAAAAAAGCAAATAAAAAAGAACATTTTACTAAATTCATAATGCTGTTATGTGATTTGGATTACATTCATAACACTGTTATTAATTTTCACCAGCACTGATTCTGTTCAATCAAACAGAAAAAATACAAAAAAAAACAAAACAGCCAAAGCGCTTGGACTCTAAGAGCAGCGAGGACGTCATTAGGCACCTATATGTTCGAGGCAGGATGTAAAAATCATTAAAGGCAAACGAATTGAATTTGGAATCAGAAGAAGTTGGTAACTCAATAAATATCAGCCGTAACAATACAGTGTGGCTGGAGAAATTCAGTCTTACTTTCTACATCACAATTTCATAAAGGTTGTTTTACAAAGCTTGGGTGGAAGAAAAAAACGTCAGTACACGGGTATCTTTAATGCTGCTCTATCCCTCGCTCCCTCTCTTCTCTCTCCCTCTCTCGCCCTCTCTTCTCCCACTCTATTTAATTATGCTCTGTGAATTTTGGATCTTCCCTCCAGCATTGAAATGGAACGTGAATTATTAAGGTGTGTTTGTATAAATTATTATTGCTAACTCCAGGCAGTTCTCTCTTTCACTCACTAACATACACTCACCACACACTTGCACACACACACACACACACACACACACCCTCTCTTTTGCCTTTAGTCTTTGGACTGTCCACTTACTCGCTCCCTCTATTCGGCCTCTTCTTCTTATGCTCTTTGTTTCTTACAATTCATCTCTCATTCCCTCTTTATTTCTTTTGACACCGATCCTTTCCTTCTTCTTCTGACAGCCAGCTAATGCTAATTGATTTCAGATAAACCATGAAAAAATGTATGAAAAATGTTTGTTTAAAAAAAAAAGTCCAATACGGTTTTTAAGCTAAAACCATCTAGTGGTATATTTTAAATACGTATTCTTGCCTTTTAAAGGAACTCGATATTTTGTAGACACCTTAAGACAACCGTATGCTAGTGCCTTCATTTAAGACTTTCGATAAAATGTCTGCACATAGTCTCTACACTTTTCTCACAAATGTTCTCCATCTCTCATAGATGACTTGCCAGCCTGCTGCACATCCATCACCATGAATGTCATTTTCCCCTTTTGCGGTTTCGTCTAATTTCCTTTACATACTTTACTTTCTTTTGGATACAGTGTCTGTGTCTTTTTATAGAATCTTTAAACTACATGTAAGCTGAAATTGTTCCTTCTTTAAACTACATGTTCCTTCTCATACATCTTATATATGAGAATAGTTCTATTCATTGAAAGGTCTTTTTATGGAGCCAAAATCAGTTCCTCCAGTTCCTCACTCAAAATAACACAGTCTGATTTATATTTAAGAAGATTTTTATATACTATACTGAGTGAACTTTTGAAGAACCACATCACTTTTTCAACACAGTCTCCAATTTTATGGGGCCAAATGAAATTACAGTGTGTTGTGCATCACTCATGCAGCACTCGTGCACTCCTTTGCCACTAAGGACCGACTGAAGTCCATAGAAAACATCATAACCGGCCGTCTTCACTGCTGATGCTCTGTAGACCTTCAGTTTGTCAGTGCCTTTATGTTTTGGGGCTTTTTGCGTCTTCTGGAATGTTTCATGTTGATGTAATTGACTTGCGTAGTCAAGATTTTTCCTACATTTTGGCCTTGCTTTACTTGCTTCAGTAGTAGTATGTTTAGGGCCACAGTCCTGATGGCTATCCAGGCATTTGGTTTATGTAAGATTATGTAAAGATACATTTGCTAGCTGTACTGGGATCCATTAACTGATCAGCCTTAATAGTAAAACTACAGACGGCAATCGTAGGATATCATATCCAGCAAATGAGCAGTTGAAATGTTGGAAACAGGAAAAACGGACAAGATTCGAGTGACTTTGACATGGACTAAATTGTACTGGCTGGCCAACTGAGTCAGAGCATCTACTAAACTGCTGGTTTTGTCAGATGTTCCCAGTATGCAGAGGTTAGTACTTACAACCAGTGGTCAAAAGAAGGACAATCAGTGAGCAGGGTCATGGGATTCCAAGGCTCATAGATGTGTGTGCGGAGCAAACAGCAGAAAACGTTGAATAGAAACAAATCTAAGTGCATTGCAGTGGATCGCAACTGGCCAGATATGGGGCTTCATTCACTTCATAGTTGTTGACTTGGTCTCTGAATTCTCCAGATCCCAAAAATGAATGAGATTCTGTGGGATGTGCTGGGAGGCCCCACATCGCATTCTACTGGATCTGTTGCTGATGTCTTGGTGTCAGATACCAGAGCGGTCTAAGCCTGAACTGGCCAGAGTTGTTTTGGTGGCCCAAGGGGGAACATATACAATTTGTGAAGTTTTTTTTCATCACTTTAAGCAGATGTTGTTGTCCACAAAATCCTAAATTTCATCTAACCTGCTGTCCAGAACTTAACAGTGATCTGCATCCTATGTTGGACAATCTGACCCATGTAGCATCGTTTAAATCTGATTGGGGGGGGTATTTAGAATCACGTTTCAGCAAAAGTTTCAGCAAAAAAAAACCCCAAAAAAACCCATGACTTCGCACTTCTCTATGACTTGTGGTGTTCTTCTCTATGGCCTATGTATTGTTGGGTTAGGTGTTGGCTAGTTATTATGTGACAGTTGTTGTATAGATGCTCTGACTGCTGTATCTTAGTTAAATAGTTGACTCGGATTTAAGCTGTTTTTCAGGTAAGAAACAGTTGTGGACTTCTTAAGCACAGATGTACATCGCTCTGGATAAGAGCATCAGCTAAATGCTGTAAATGTAAATGTAAAAGTGTGTGTGTGTGTGTGTGTGTGTGTGTGGTGGGGGCGGGGGTGTTCACATCCCCAGTGTTCTACGTCCCTGCTTTAAAAGATATGCAAACAGCAACAAGCTCCGAATGAAACTTTCACATCATACATCTTCCACATCATGTCTTGTGCGACAACTAAACAGTAAGTTGTCAAGTTACATATGGTAAGGTGTAAAAAATACTGGCTGTTGTTCCTATGTTGGTAATCCCAAGTTGATATAGAAGTTGATTTATAGATTAGAATGTATTCTGGAGTTGACAGCCTAAGCTACAAAAGTTGTGTCGCTGTCCAGTTGCTTACAGACTACACTTCATGGCCTCACAGCATTACATTTTAATGCAAATTGGTTATTCTGTCCAAAAAGTGTCCAAGGATTATCAGCACTGGGGTCGTGTTCAAGACCACAGGTCAAGATTAAGAATTCTTGTACTGAGACCAACACCCGAACAGAGACCACGACTTTAAGGGCTTGTCAAGGGTGGCAAAACCAAGACCACAAGATCAAGAATCTGCTACTCTTACATCTACTTTCCCTCCCTCTCTCTCTCCCTCCCTCCCTCTCTCTCTCTCTCTCTCTCTCTCTTCCTCCCTCTCTCTCTCTCTCTCTCTCTCTCTCTCTCACTCCCACTCAGTAATTTTCCGTTTGATTTCGGAGGTAATGCATTTTTTACAAATCAAAGAGGAAGCCAGTCCACCCCCCCCACCTCTCTCCTTTTGCCAGTCTCCCTCTCTCTCTACACCCCCCCTACCCTCTTCCCCCCAGGCAGGTGAAGAGATAAAGGAGCCCCCATCATTTCCTTGTTAGTTTTGATTTGGGCAGCACGGGGCTTTCAAGTTCCTCCCATCACCCCCAGAAACATTATAACTAGCAGCCCAGGGAATACATCTCCTCACACACTCCTAGATATGGAGACACACACTGATGTAAGGAGTGTACACTGCATGCTCTCGCACACACATACAAACACCCATGCAAATACACATAGAAATGCACAATAGAGTTACGAATTAAAAACACATCAATATACACACTCAACAAGAGCAGAAAGCAATTGCAGGTTGGTGGTAGGACCTAAAATGAGCTACAGAGTGACTTGGATTGTGACAAAAGTAATCATATAAAAGCCAAGACCCCACAGATGTGCTCTCTAAGACTACGGTTCTGGAGTATTAGGGAAGTCTGAATCCAGGGTATTACAGGAGATGAATTGCAACAGAAAGCTACGTGCGCTATTTCTTTCACAACCAACTGTGAACATCAGTGATAAAAAAGGGGGGGAATGGCAAAAGACATACAGAAACAAAAGTGCTAACAAAGCATAGATTACATTCAATCTCATTCAGGTAGATATTACAGTTTAATTGCTTTGTTTTTTAATTCATTGTACCATTTTTATGATCAGTTTGGCGGCAGTGTTTTGGAATTCAGTTTACTGTGACTTTTTTAATCCTTATAAAACACATGTAAAAGAATGTCTTCTAATATAATTAATATATACGATTATAATCATATTAATTTACTGACACCAAAATAACTCTGAAACTTTTTAAACCGTTACTTAAAACAATTATACTGTTCATAGCCAGTATTAAGAGTTTCAGATTTTCTGTGTCAAACAAATAATGATTTTTATCATATTTGCCAACATCGCCTTTTGAGGGCTCTGTATGACGGAAATGTTTAAATGTTTAATGTAAACTGTAGTATTGGTATCATTTACATATTTCAGTCTAATGGAAGGTAACAAACAAGCCTGTTTCATCCTAAACAATGAAAAGCAAATCTTAACCAACCACATAAATGTTACAAGCTGACCAAAAGACAATTTGTGTGTAAAGCAGAGCAACATCCATCCCCATATATACCAATAGAATGTCTTCATTATCAGGAATTTGCTACAGTGACCTACTAATGCACAGACAATTCAGAGCAGTTCAGCCACGGCCCCATTATTATGAATTAACTTAGAAGTTTAGTCATGTGATCAGTGCAAGTAACTGAAACAAACTGACCCACATCTTGGGTTTCAATAAAAGAGAAACAAAATAATAATTTTTAAAAAAGCACAGGGACAGCAGTGGACCAGCAGAAAGAGTGAAAAGCAGAAAAGAGACGGGGGAAAAAGTGTGACACATGGGTGACACTTTGTCTCCAGTAGCGTGCTGAGATGGATGGGGAGCAGAGTTCTGAGTGAAAACATAAAAACTAGAGGAGTGTGATGGCTCTGGCTTTTCTCACCCTCTCGCCAGAACATGAAACACACTCCCAATATCTGTCTCATCTTTATGTTTTTGGGCTGCCACTGAAAAGGGACCGAACATTCTCTATGCACAGCCCTCTCTATCTGCAATCCATCAAAACATCTTTCTCTCTCTCTTTCTCTCTCTCTCTCTCTCTCTCTCTTCCTCCTGCTCCCTCTTTCTTGCTCTACACCCCTTTCCCTCCCTGTCTATTCTGACACTCCTCTGCACAGCCCCAGGGTCAGAGAACAGAGGGACTGGCTGGTGTGGTTGTTAGGAGGGGAAGGAGGGAGGGGAAGGAGGGAGGGAGAAAAGGGCTGACTGAAGACGTGTCTGACAAAACTGGTGGTTCTTCAATGACATCACACCACAGAACCCTCTTTAAGAAGATATTAAAAATCAACTGAACTCTGGACCTGAGCCAATATCTTAACATTTAGATTTTTTTTTATCCGTGGTTCTTGGCTTGGCGGTGTGGTACAATGAAAAAGGAGCATTTACATCATTATACATGATGGCATTATCACAGGTTCTTTAGACTTTATAAAGTTCTTTAAATTGGGACATCTACAACCATATTTTCAAAAAGGTCAGTGAAGAACCAGTCTAATTAACTCCATTTCAACCTTGAGCCAATGACTGAAACACTCATGATTCTCCTGAGCGCAGTACTGATGAAGCATGATAACACCTCCTCCACAACCTGTCCATACCAATTCAGTCAAACATTATGAATACACTTTTAGCATGTTTCTATATAGCACCAAACAGAACATCAGAACCTTTGCTGGTGCTCTATAGAGCCATTTACACTCACAGAGATGTTTGGAGTGACATCAGAGAATAACCACTAACTGGGTAGTTTCAGTTGATTTTTTTTTTAAAGGTGGTTTAATGCAAGGTTCTTTGGAGAAGCAAAAATAGTTGTTATAGTTTTTCATTGATACCATTTTTGAACATTTGAGTTTGATTACTAATCCTAAAAATTATGGGTCCATTCTTCAGCCTCTTGTCCTATCAGGACTATCAATCAGAGACTCAGTGAGAAAGTTTTTGACCTCAGAACTGGTAAATTAAATCAATAGCTGGAGCGGGCAAGTAGAAGTGAAGCTTTGCAGAGGAAACTTGATGCAGGGGCAGAGGAGTACTGGGGGTAAAAGAGAAGAGATGGAGATGGAGAAGGAGATGAAGTAGATGGAGATGAAGTGGATGGAGAAGCAGATATAGAAGGAGAAAGAGAAGGAGATGGCGATGGAGAAGGAGATGGAGTTGAGAAGGAGATGGAGAAGGAGATGGAGAAGGAGATGGAGAGAGAGAGACTGAGATGGGGATGGAGATGGAAAAGGAGATAAAGATGGAGATGAAGATGAAGATGGAGATGGAGAGAGAGAATGAGGTGGAGAATGAGATGGAGATGACAAAAGAATGTGGAGATGGAAATGGAGATGGAGATGGAAATGGAGATGAAGATGAAGAAGGAGTTGGAGATGGAAATGGAGATGGAGGTGGAGATGGAGATGGAGGAGGAGATTAAATTAGAGATAAGAAATTGGCGATTGAGATGAAGATGAAGAAGGAGTTGGAGAAAGAGATGGAGAAGGAAATGGTGAAGGAGATGTAAAAAGAGATGGAGATGGAGATTGAGAAAGAGTAGGAGATGAAGAAGGAAATGATAAAAGAAGATGGAGATGGAGATATCAAAGGAATTGGAGATGGGGAATGAGAAGGAGATGGAGAATGAGATAGAGAGGGGGAGATGGAAATGGGGATAGAGATGGAGATGGAGAAAGCGAAGATGTAGATGTAGATAGAAATGGAGAAGGAGAAGGAGATGGAGAAGGAGATGGAGATGGAGATGGAGAAAGAAGATGGAGATTGAGAAAGTGAAGGAATTGGATGTGAAGAAGGAGACAGCAGAGAAAGAGAAAGAGATGGAGATGGAGAAGAAGATGGAGATGGTGAAGGAGATGGAGATGAGGAATGAGATGTAGAAGGAGATGGAGAAAGAGATGGGGAATATATAGAGAAGTGGAGATGTAGATGGGGATGGAGAAGTAGAAGACAATGGAGATGGAGATAGAGATGGAGATGGAGATGAAGAAGAAGAAGGAGAAGGAGATGGAGATGGGGGAGGAGATGAAGAATGAGATGGAGAATGATATAGAGAAGGGGGAGATAGAGATGGGGAAGGAGAGGTAGAAGAAGATGGAGATGGAGATGGAGATGGAGCGCTAGAGCAGTATCAGCAGGCCATCTTGCAGAACATCGGCCTTAAGATATAAGGAGAAAGAATTGGGGGGGTGAAGAGGAAGAAAAAGTATCAATCGATAGGGTTAAATTATTCATCGTCATTAATTATCGATCGCTCTCCGCTGCCGGCTCGTCCGCCTCGCGCCAGAGTTGAAAGCGGGGAAAGCGCGCTTTATTAAAACCGGCTCGAGCCTCATTGTTTCATGTCCCGCGGCAAAGAAAAAGCTCGAGCTCGGTTCTACCAGCGCCGGAGAAAAACACACACGAGCGCGCGAACTTACACACACGCACACACACACACACACACACAGACTCGCGCGCGCACACACACAACCACCACTAACCCCCCTCGCGCGCCCTCTCTCTCCCCGCGCTCCTCTTTCCGCGCGGGAGAGCTTTGGGGAGCCTCGCTCGGCGTTGGCGGGGCGGCTGTGTCTCGCGCGGATCGATGTGGGATCAATGGCTCGCGCTGACTAATAGCCAGAGAGCGCCTTTGATCTCGCGACTGAGAGATCAAAACCCCGCGCGAGAGGGAGAGAGAGAGAGAGAGAGAGAGAGAGAGAGAGAGAGAGAGAGAGAGAGAGAGAGAGAGAGAGAGAGAG
>JBBPCW010000001.1:9559611-9572568 GCA_037974425.1 Phenacogrammus interruptus
ATTTGGAAATGAGGAGAAATATTGTCAGCAGTTCTTAAAAATGAAGGCAAAGTTGTTCAGTTCAATACTTGCAGCTAGAAAAGATCAAACCTGAGAAACCTTCTTTCAGAGCTGTATTGTGTGGCAATTAATAACCCTCTCATTTAATGACAAAAAACGCACAAGTGCACACAAGTGCACTGGTTTAAGTGCAACACTAAAACCACCTACCTAACATTGTTTAGCACCAGATCCTGTATCTTGCAAGGTGGTGCCTCCATAGATCGGACTAGTTTGTCCAAAATATCCCACAGATGCTCAATCAGATTGAGATTCTCCAGATTTTGTGTGTTCTGACATCTTTCTATTGTAGTAAGCATGAACCTTTTCAGCAGTTTATGGAGGCAAAAAAAACCCTGGAAAAATGTTTTGTGAATGGGTGAAATCAAAATAGAACTTTAGTTTAAATGAAACGTGAAAGAAAAACACATCATTCCAATCTAAGAACCTTATCTTGAATCTAATCCCATCTGTGAAACATGGTGGTGGCAGTATCAGTATCATGGTTTGAGCCTGCTTTGCTACATCTGGGCCAGTACAGTTCCATAACTGATGGAACAATGAATTCTGAATTATACCCGTGAATTCTGAAGGAAAACGTCAGGAAATATATTTGTAAACTGAATAAAATGGATCAAGCAGCAAGACATCAACCTCAGATGTAATTTTATGAAGAAAACTATTGGATATAGAGGGGCTATAGAGTGGAATTTACTCCCAGCCGGTGTCAGGGTAATCCAAAGTTATTCTACTTTTTAAAAAAACAATAAAAGTGAGCTTATTGGAGTGAAAGTACTATTCATTATGAATGTTTATATATTGGCGTTTTTATGACATTTGTGTGTTGTTGTTTTTCGGTTATAGTGACTTATGAATTTAACTTTTGTATTGATAACTGTATTTTTGTATTTTAATTTTATGGACCCCAGGAAAACTACTGTTGTGGAAGCTAATGGGGATCCAAAATAAAATAAAAAAGTTCAATACTTGCAGCTAGAAAAGATCAACCCTGAGAAGCTGAACGTTTCTGCAGTGGAGTCTTTTTTTTTTCAGAGCTGTACAATGTTGACATACAGCACTGTTACACCGAACAGCCATGTGAGAAAAATAGTGCACCCCTCATCAGAAGGGTCTTCTCATACACTGGCAACCAAAACAAGCTGCTGTCTGTTTTCTTTACTAAGGCCTTGGCCTCCTAGTTTAGTCCCAGTTTAGTTCCCAGACCGAGTATAAGTGTGAAAGTCTCTGCTCTCTTTCTCCCGGCCATAAACGCGTGGTTGGTGTTTCTACCCGGAGGTTTAAGTGTGTCGGAGAGAGAGATGGCGGGGGATTCCTCCATGGAGCTTCTGTTTTTGGAGACATTTAAACACCAGAGCGCGGAGGTAACCTCTCTCTTTCTCGGTGCTGCTGGGTTCTGGTCCAGGTCTGTCTGCAGGTCTGTGTTTCTGAGTCAGAATTTAGAGTTTTCGCCCAAATTTTACGTACAGTGTTTCTGTAAACACACTCCAGCTCGAGAGGCTAGTTAGCCTGCTGAGCTAACTCCACAAACTCCCTCGGTTATCTCACTAACTCGCTTTAAACTGCTCGAATCCACACAAACATGAACACTAACATCAGAATCCACAGCAGAACCAGCTGCAAGAGTTATGGAGCATGTAGTTCTTCGCCGTAGAACAGGTTTCTAGGGCGTCAGGTACGCTAATGTGGCGAAATGCTCAGGTCTGATGTTTGCCACACAAGAGTTCTGGAAGGTCTGAACGTTTAAATGTGTTTATAAGTACCAAACGTATCTAAACACGTCTGTAAATCTGCTGAATGGTGGTGAGGTGAAGCTCTCTTTTGGATTCTGTGGCGAAATCTGAGGCAGCAGATTGGCTGATGTGTTCTGTAACTGCACATTCAGAAAAAGCCAAAAATCTGCGAGTGTGTTTGGAACATTTATGAAGTGAAGGAGTTGATGTTCATCAGATTGGAAGATGTTACAAAAAACCATCTGACATTAGTTTGGACTCCTCCAGGCCAACTCATACAGATTGTATACAAATGAAAGAGGCCTGTCCTTAAAGGCACAGAGGTCACTTTTAAGCACCTAAATATCTGGACCCCAGTGCTGGAGGCCTGAATTTTGAGTTTAAATGTGCCTAGAAGCAACTTACCCATCTGTAATTCTGATGTATGGTCATGGTATGAACCTGTTTCATGGATTCTGTGGTGAAATCTGGTTAAATCATAGCAGCAGACCAACTATGATGTTCTATAACTGCACATCTGGTTCCTGCATATGCGGAAAGAGACAATAATCGGTAAAGCTGGTGTGCCTGGAATGTTTCAGATTTGTTTGTACATTTCACAAAGCTGAACACATTAGAACAGAATGTTTTTATTATCATTGCAATACACAGGAATAAACAGTACAACTAATTAAGATCTGCAGCGCTGTAGATGTTGTCTCTTTTAAACTTTCTGGTTAATTATATAAAACAAAAGTGTGTAGGTTTTTTGTTCTGATATTTTCCACACAAGGTCTGCAGATCTGAAGTTTTGAAGGTCTGAAGGTTTAAATGTGGTTGTATGTCTGTAATTCTGCTGAATGGTGGAGAACTCCTGGATGTTGTGGTGAAATCCAGCAAATCCACAACTAGGTTTGTTTCAAAAGCCAAAAATCATTCAAAGCCAGAGTGTCTGGAATATTGCAGATTTGATTTTACACTTTGGTGGGATCACAAAACTAAACAAATTTAAATAGAATAGAATTGAATGTTTTTATTGACATTGCAATACACAGTAATGTACAGTGGAACCAGATAAGCTGTGCAGCTCTGTAGGTGCTCATCTCTTTTAAACATAAGAAATATATAAACAAATAACAACATGTGACATCAAGTGGAGAACATGTCTGATGTACCAGGCTAGAACAGTATTTAAGAATAAATAAATAAGAACTAGAAGCATGGTTGTGATAAAAGAGTAGATAAATAACTAGACCTGACAATGTATGTAGCAGCAAGTCTGTATTAAGTATTAATATATATTAATAATTATGTAATTAACGTATTAATAATTAAGACACAGTAGAGAGTTTGCAAGGGTATTACACTGAATGGCATTTGCTGATTCAGAAATTTTGGCACTACTTTCCTACTGCTGTATTTCAGTTCAGTTCTACTTAAATAGTCCTTTTTACACCAGTGTTGTCACAAAGCAGCTTTACGGAGTCCAGGTTCGAGCCTTTAGTGAGACAAAGGTGACAGAGGTGAGGAAAAACTCCCTAAAGCTGGAAGAAGACGGGTCCTGCTTTTGAGAAACCAAGATGCAAAAGCAGGACACGTCCTCCTGAGAGAGAGAGAGATTTGAGAAATTTAACAATAGAAGGCCTTTGTGTGCAGTTTAATCACTGCAGGACAGACGGACCATCTATAGCCTACAGAGCAAAACATCCTCATACCTGAATGCATATTTACAAATCTACAAATCTATTTGCATATATAAGAATTTGTAGCTTTAAATATGCTTGTTATGAGTTTTGGAGGATCTTCCATGGATGAGGAGCATGTGTCTGTTGTTGTGGTTGAGAAGGTTTTTTGTTTATTTCCCTTTTCCAACAGTCCTATAGAAACTAGCTAGACCAGTTAGAATATCTTCCTGGAGTGAGGAAGGAACTGCATGTTTACATTAAATTTCCATTTTTATAAGGCCAGAGAGCCGAAGGCTTTGAGGATAGCGAGTAGGTTGTTTGATCCAGCTGTTCATAATTACAGACATTATCATGTTGATGCAAATCACATAACAGTACTGTGCACTTTTTTTTTTCTGTCTTTTCCCCCTCTAGCTCACTAACGTGGATGTGGTGCGCTTTCCGTATGGCGTGTTGATCACAGAAGTCCGGGTCATCCCCCCCGGTATCAAAGCCCACAGCAACCTCCCAGACAGCAGAGCTTTTGGGTGAGAATAGAGTTCTCCGTAAACAAGCCCGTTCCTGTACACAGATAATTGTCATGTTGTCAATAACAGCGTTCAGAGCAATTCATAAAACGTTCAGGGTCTCAGTCTTTGATGCCTGGGATCCAGCTCCTCTAAAACACATCTTTCTTCTTCATTCCGATGTGTTCTCTTAATTGTGTTCTCTGCCAGATAAATGGGTGAAAAATTAGAAGTCCAACCATAAAAACCTGTGTGAAAAATTCAGAGTCTAACCTAGCTGTCGTTCTCACAGCCATAGCCTGAGGAGAAAACAAAATATAATCAAACTCAACTATGTGCTGCGTGTTACACAGTCTTTATCCATCTTTATAGCTACCAAACCCAGCCTGGTTGCTGCTTTCACGTAATAAAAAGCTGCTACAAAAGTCCGAGATGATTATACAGTTTGGAGATTTGTGCTTGTGAATATCCACCGCATCCAAATCTTCTAACATTCTCCAAGAGAGAGAGTCTCTCTCAGCCCTCCCACAGTAAGAAGCTTTGAAGGATATTGTGGAGGAACAGGAATGGGCTTTTGTTGTCTAGGTTTCTGTTGTTCTCACTCCTCTACCACACCCTCCATTCTGTATGAGTGATTCATGCTCTTCTCCATGTCTTGTGTAAATGAAATTATACTCTTTACAATTTAATACATTTACATTTTCTGAGGGGCAGAAGAGTGATGATTCTAACAGTGTATTGTGTTAATGGACAAATATAATGAAAAGTTCAGGACTGTGTGTGTGTGTGTGTGTGTGTGTGTGTGTGTGTGTGTGTGTGTGTGTGTGTGTGTGTGTGTGTGTGTGTGTGGGGACCATCTAACTGAGAACTCCGATCCCTCTGTTGTTGTTTCTACAGGGAAACAGCCCCTCATGCTTTCCAGTTGGACCTGTTTTTCAATAACGTCTCCAAACCCAGTGCCCCAGTGTTTGACCGGCTGGGCAGGTACTACACACATTTGTATACACACACGAATACCAGTTCCTGTAACTTTTTGTACACTAACGTAGGTGCTTTACATTTGGTTTCACTTGCTTAACCAGAAAAGCACTTTCTTGACCTATTAACTGCCTGAATGTACTCTCTATGCCCCTAAAGTACTTTAATATCCTTGTTTTTCTTTTAGCCTGGAGTATGATGAAAACAAATCAATTGTCTTTAGGCCCAATGGAAAGGTGAGAGGCTCACAAATTACTTCTCACTTATTTGTGTTTTTTTTTTTTTTTTTGTATTGGGCAGGGGGGCAAAACAGAAAGTAAAATATTTTGTCTTACACCAGGCAACAAAATGAGTTTCATTTCATTCTGTAGAGTTTCTTCTACAATCTGTTTCCAGGGTAACGTTTATGTTCATGGAGATTCAAGGGTTTAGTTAGAAACATCATTTTTAGAAAAAACTAAACTCAGTGGCTCGACTGACGGTCTTTTGTTCTACTTATAACTTTTTGCATGTTATGTTTGTTTCTTGTACATGTAGATAACAGGGTTGCTGACTCTCACGCATTGAGCGTGAGACGCACGCATCAGTGAGACTAACATGAAAATAATAGTAGTATTATAACAACCTTATAATGAAAAATATACAAAGAATTGAGTTTATCTCTAGAATCACTGAAGGGAGGAAAAAACTGTTCTGATTTTCTGAATCAGCAAAACTTGACTAAGAAAAACATCAGAAATGTCATAAAAATTTGTGAGCCAGTGTAATTTTCCCGGGCTGTTTCAGCATGTTCGACTCTAACTGAACTCTTCAGCCAAATGCTCCAATTCTTCAATGCAAATTCTTATTTGTATGGTAGACAGAATTCCCTTTGCCGCACCACCGATAAGGCGAGTGTGCCTGAAAGAATAGGCGTGACTTTGGGAAATCCCGCAGCTTTGGGTGAAACATTTGCCCTTCAGACCGGGAAGGTGACTCTAAAAGCGTTTCACGATTCATATTCAGAACGTTATTAATTTGGCAACTATTGAGTACTATAAAATGAAGAACAAAACTCATTTTTTCTTTAATTTCTGTGTTCACTAAATGATGTAAACTTCAAAGATGTTATGTTTTGTCCATTTCTTTGTATTTGTTTTACAACCGAAATATTCCTTCAGATAAATACAGATGGTTTGGTGCTCCGCGGGTGGTACACGTGTTTAACGTTGGCCGTGTACGGTACAGCCGAACGTCCCCACAGCCATGAGCGTGATTCTCCACCCCCACCTCCACCCCCTCCACCACAACAGCAGCCACCCGCTTCCAAAAGAAACATTAAACATGGTCAGTAATACTGTTTTACAAGCGTGTTCCATTTGTGTTTCCTGGATATCTGCAGCTGTAAAAAGCTGTGTGTGTATTTTAATGCGGTGTGTCCGGGCATCTGGTGGCCTAGTGGTTAGGGTGTTCGCCCTGTGATCAGAAAGCCGTGGGTTCAAATCCCAAGACTGCTTGTGGCACCATACACTATTTATACTAATACACTATTGTTAAAGACCTACAGAGAATGTTGTTTATCTTCCAGCAGTTTTAAAGCTCTTGTTCCGAATGCACTGAGTTCAGGCACTTCACTCAGAATATTAAAATACACTTGAATTCACTGGTTTCTTGCTTTTAGGTTATTCATGTGGGGCCAAGTAAAATATTTTATTTCAAATTTTATTTTATATTCTGCGTGGTTTGAATGCTTAATAAACTGTGGAGCAATAGCGATAATGTGATGTGTGTCTGTGTGCGTCATAGAGTGGGAAAACGAGGAGCAGTTTAATGGGAGCCCACCTAGACCACAACCCAGAGGCCCTCGGACCCCGCCAGGTCCTCCACCTCCAGATGATGATGACGAGGACACTCTAGCCGTGCCAGGTGTGTAGCATGTTCTGATCAGAAGTAGATCTTTTTCTGGTTCTCCAGAAGAGTAGAGCTGCATTTAGGACTCTTCAGCGCTGTGGTGGCAGTGGCACAGTAAAATGATGGCGTAATGAACAGTATACGTAAGTGTGAATATGCATAGGCATAAGTGAAAGCTAATATTTGTCAAGTCAAGACTCATTCTTTATTCCTGCTGCCTCTGGGGCTAAGCTTAAGCAGTTTAAAAAATGCTACTTAAAAGGTTTGTGCAAATCAGATGTGCCAGAAAAGTCAAGGCAGCGGTAACTAGAATGAATAAGGAACAGTTGTTTAGGTTGTAATAGGCTTGCATGCAGTCAGCTTGTTGTAAAAGAGGCGTTTTTTTACTTAAATTAATATTTAAAGTAGTATTTTATGTTGAGGGGTGAAGGTGGCAGCCTAGAGGGTAAGCCTCTGAACCAAGAGGTCATGGGTTTGAATCCTACCCTCAGCACCACCATTGGTTCCTTAGAATGACCCCTTGAAGTTGCTGCAGGAAGACTGCCCCCTGTAGGTAGGGGATGGATATTGTTTTGGATAAAAGCGCCTTTTAAATGCCATAAATGTAAATAATATTCTGTAGCTAGGGATTGCATCTCAGAGCCTAACTGGTTTAACAATTAGTTGGTTTTTTTCCTGTCATTCCATACATTACATTCTCCCATAGCAGTAAAGAAGTCTGCTAAGGTTCCTCTGATGTAGAGGCTGATAATTTGCTGGATTTATTTAATTACCATATAACAAAAAAAAAAAAATCAAACACTCTGCCCCTTCACATGAGAACGACCGTCGTTCACCTCTGCCACCTGTCTTTTAATAGGCCCAGTGAAGGAGGAGAGTGTGGAGCGAGGAGACGATTACCTGGAGCCTGTTTCTCCTGAACGCAGCTCCCTACCTCCTGAAGATGCCTTCTCAGACCCAGAACAGGAGGAAGATGAGGGACCGGTAGAGGATGAAGAAGATGATGCCCAGTCAGAGGGAAGTGAGGCAGAAGAGGAGGAGGAGGAGGAGGATGAAGAAGAGGGTGAGGAGGAGATGGAGGATGATGGCGAAGGTAGGGGAGGCACATCGCGGTGTGCCTCAGGCCTGTGTGTGCGTGTGTGTGTTTTTCCAAGCATGCTCACACACTAACCTGAGAATCGTGAGGATCTAACTTCCGTCACACTGCATGTCAGTACGCCTCCCCCTGCTCGTCTGCGACATAGAAATAGAAGAAGCTATTTCTGTGGGCTTTGGTGTGTTGCAGTCAGAGTCTGCATGCATCTTGCTTTTCTTAAATTCTATTTCTTTTGCATTATTATCATCTATGAAAAAATGGTTCTAGACTTAGGACCCAAGTGAAGGCAAACTTGCGTAACAGTTTTGTTAATTGGCTATGTTTTTATTTTATGCTTTTTGCATTAGTGTCATGCAGATTAGTCGCTAAGTTGTTCCAAGTGTAGCTGGAGGTTGGTAGGACACATAGGCAATGCTGGGTGTGGTATGTGTTTAGTTAACTTTTGTTACTTCTTACTTCAGGAGACAACGGCTATGAGCAAATCTCCAGTGACGAGGAGGATCTTGAGAGCGGGGCTTTTAAGTTGCCAGCCTTCGACCTTGACTACACACCTGAGGACCTCGCCTCCCTACCAACTGTCCAGTATGATCCATATGAACGGGAGCTCCGCCCCCTCCAGCACTTCACCCCGCCCCATATCACATGTTACGAGGCAGAACTGAACCACCTGAAGCGAACGAACCTCCAGGACCAAACGTCCTTGTGGGCGGAGTCTGCCAGTAAGCTGTCAGAGCTGTTGGAGGCGTGGGGAGAAGGGCCAGGCGCGGAACGTGGAGCAGGATGGGTAACGGCGTTAGAGGAGGTTCCAGCCTTGCTGGTGAAAGGTCTGAGCTTCTCATCTGTTAAGGACCCTGAGGGCCAGAAGGAGCAGTTGAGGCTGTTGGTTGATTGGACTTCTGAGGCGCTTAATTTGGACTCTGCTCTAGCACAGCCCATCGCTCTGAACCTCCGGCAGCTAAAAGCAGGGGCCAAGCTGGCTTCCTCTCTTGCAGACTGTGGCTCCCAGACTGTTCAAGGACTGCTGGAAAAGGGCATTTTGGGCCGTTTGCTGGGTCTGCTCTTTGCAGATCATGTGTCCTCCACACTGAAACTTTGCATCCTGCGCTCGCTCGATGGCATCGTAAGCGAACCACAGGGCATTGAGGCGCTTCTCAGAGAGGTTCACTATGACAGCAAAGGGACCAGCGGTTATCAGCGTCTGCTCGAGCTGTTCCTGCTGGACCAGACGGTCAGAGTGGCCACAGCGGGTGCTGCCATCTTACAGAAGGGGCATTTTTATGAAGTGCTTATTGATCTACAGAAAACAGCGGGCACGTGGGCGGAGCGTCAGCCGACTGAAACTGAGACTGGAGAGAGAGAAAGAGACGGAGGAGAGAGGGATAGAGAACGAGAGAGCACTGAGCGAGATGGAGAAGAGGGGGAGCGGGAGCCCCTCGAGACTGAGCCCGAGAGCCCGATGGACATCGACACCCTGCTGGAGTCCGCGTCTCTCTCAGAGGCTGACTTAGAAAGGCTGCAGGGTCTGCTGGAAGAGTTGCACCACCTTCTGGAGACAGCACCGCATTGCATGGTGCAGCCACCTAGCAAGGCTTTCCCCACCACAGCTCGCATCACTGGACCCCCAGAGCGAGACGACCCATATCCTACACTTTATAGGTGAATTATGCACACCTATATTAGCCAGTAATAATATTTTTTGTAGTTATCTTTCATTCTAACAAATACAATAGTCTGTCAGAGCATTTTCATAATACAGGGGGTCCTTGAGTTACGACAGAGATCCGCTTCTTCGCCAGTATTGTGACCAGAATTTTGGTTTAAGTCAAAACACACATTAGCCTGAGTCACTTACTGATCCTAACAGAGTAAAATCATAAAAACACAACTAAGCAACAGAAAAAGAAAAAGGATAACTCCCTCACTCAGATGCCTCATTACTGCATATTCTTCTGCCGTGTGCAACCAAACTAGTTCACCCATGTAGTCCGTAAGTACGAGGATAACGGTGTAGGGGGAATGGGAGTGACCGTTGTAAACTCGAGACGTCGTATGTCGAGACCCCGAGGACCCCCTGTACTTGACGTACACATTATAACTCAAGTCAACTTGTGTTAATGTGGCAGTCGTGGTTTGGTAGTCGACTGTTATGTTGCCTTGTAACCTTAACCTACTGTTAAGTAAGCTACATTGCTTGGCGAAACAAGTGTTTATTGCACTTATTGATTGCACAAGATTGAATTGAAATGATTGATGGGGTGGTGGTGATCTAGGATACTTGCCTCTGGATGTTCAGCACCACCACTGGGTTCCTGAGCAAGACCCTTAACCCCAAGTTGCTCCAGGGAGACTGCCCCCTGCAGTTAGGGACTGGAAGTCACTTTGGTTGTAGTCATCCACTAAATGCCGCAAATGTAAATGAATGATTGTTTATGTAATAAAACTGTATCTTTTCGCAGGTATATGCATGCCGCCCACTTCCTAGAGTCTTTGGCAGTCGTCCTGACCTCTCCATCTAGTTGTGCTCATGTTGGCGTCCTGCAGGCGGTCCGAGAGCTGATGCGCTTCCTGTCGCAAACCCAACAGGGTCTCCTTTTCCTCCTTAGCCAGCATGAGCCCACCAACCTCCTGCTGCGCCTCCTCACACCGCTCACGCATCTGACGCCCGTCTCTCACTTGGTCCACCTTGCCCCCCTGACCCCCCTGCTGGAGGGGGAAGGGGACGACACCGCCCCGGGAGCAGAGGGCTCTTTGGACGATGGATTTTGGGTGTGGTTAATGCAGTCTCTACATGCTCTGCAAGCCGTGGCCGAGCTTAATGTGCCAGAGCTTGAGGAAGGAGACAACCCAGAGGTTCTGTCAACTCTTCACAACCTTTACCTGATCAGTTTTAGCAGCACAGGCCGAAATGCGGTCACGCATGTGCTCAGTCTAGACACGAATCTGAGCTGTCTGGTCAACCTTCTGGAGCACCACGCCAAAGAGGGACAAGGGTGAGCACATGCAGAATCCTTTACACATTATGCAGTTTGAGATTAGAGCTCTCCAGGTCAAACTTTCTTTCTCTCTCTCTCCGCGGTGGACAGTTTTGTTCCCTGGACGGGTCTTATTGTCCCTGTGTCCACCAGACCCCGCCTCATGTGTGGGCTGTGTCTGAACTAGAGAGACGAGACGTGTGTTTATACGACAGATAAATTGCCAAGATCTGGCATTATTTAAGCAACAGTTTGTAAAAACGTAACATCCCGAATGTCCAAAATTTACTAAACGTCACCTTGTTCACTAGTTAGCCCCCTACGTAGAAAAAACTATGTAGTGAACGAGTGCACTTTTCGGACACACCACTTTGGCAACAATTTAGTCTGTGTCGTGATTTCTTGTTTCATTATAACATTCTTTACACATTCTTTAGACTGGAGACTAAATGTGCTGTAAAAATATTTTAAAATAAATGTGATTTTATTTAAATCACATTTGATTGAGAATATGGCTACTAAAAAATATTTTGGCTCCCAGATATTGTGTTTAGGAGCCAATGGTGGGGTTTTGTTTGTCTGAAGACCTGGCTTAAGTGTAATATTTTGCTTAATTATCCATGTTCCGTATAGACCCAGTGACTAAAAACAAGACATTTTCTCTCTAGGGAAGGAAAGGCTAGAAAGTCTGTAACGTACAACTACGCCTGCATGCTCGTTCTGCTGGTGGTTCAGACCTCCACTGAGCTGAGGATGATGGAACATTATGCTGCTCCATTACTTAGCATTTGCAAAGCTGATGAAAACAACACAAAACTTCAGGGTGAGTCCAACTTTAATTTTGAGTCTGTATAATCTGGCCCCACTCAGTTCAAATGTAGTTTGTACTCACTCAGATTCATGAGGAAACTCCTGTTTAATTAACAGTTCATTAGTGGAGTTTCTCTCCTTCTTAATGTGTGTGGGATCATCAGTTGTGAGGGTCGGGTTGGTCCACAGTTAGTGATCCTGTTCCACTACGGTTCTACTGCACATTATGGCAAGAACCACTAAACTAAGTTAAAAAAACAACAGTACGTCATTCCCTTATTACAGAACAGAGTCTGGTTTCTTTAACTCTGTTTCTGTTTACTGCATAATTCCATAATTCCTTCATCATTTTGTTTTTCAATGTTAATCTACAATGTAGACAATAGTAAAAACAAAGAAAAAAAACATTGACACTACCAGTCAAAAGTTTGGACACACATTTTCATTCAATGTTTTGCCTGTTTTGTACCCAAGAGTTCTGTGTGTTTCTGTTTCAGAGCTGTGTAAGTGGTTGGAGCCACTTGAGAAGTTGCGCTTTGATATAAGTGGCATACCAGTTCTTATTGATTATGTCAAACAGGTCAGTTTAACAACTATATTCCTTAGAGCGAGCAGAAAGGCTGAAAAAAGCAAATAGATGGATTGTGGCTTGGATGTGAGAGAGGATATGAGGAAGTTTCTAGTTACTGCAGTGCATTCTAAGGATGAATTTACACAAATTATCAGTTACAAATAGTTTTATAACAGTGAATGAATCACATTGCAATGTGAATTTTACGTTTCCTGTATGTAACTGACCGGCTGTCCTGTCACTTGTGCCAGAATTTGGAAAACTTAATGATGCCAGAAGGGGTGGGTCTGGTCACAGCTCTGCGAGTGCTTTGTCACATCGCTTGTCCACCATCTACCGTCCAAGGTAATGTACACAAACACATATACAGTAATCACCCGCTTTTCGCAGGGGTTTCATTCCTAGAGCACCCACGTATATTGAAAAACCGTGTTGTGTTTTGGTACAAAAAATGCCCCCAAATATGCTCCCAGAACACTTTAATTTCATTTTAAACTCAATGTAATGGATTACCCATAAAGAAAATGTAAAGGTAAATACATTTTATTGCTTAAAACTTTGGCATGAGCGGTTAGCTTTAGCTACATACAAAGACTTGTACACAAACGAACAAGACAGCTGTCTGTGCTGATGCTCAGTTAAGTCGGGGACAGGGTAGGAAATATTCGGGTGTGTGTGTG
>JBBPCW010000001.1:9869294-9887733 GCA_037974425.1 Phenacogrammus interruptus
GAAGTAAAAGTCGAAAGTAACCACTAACAATTCTACTTAAGTAAAGTACAGATACATGAAAAATGTACTTAAGTACTCTAACGAAGTTGATCCATTATTAGTCACAGGTGAACCTCATATGACAAGGCGACAACACTTATGTCTTTGCAAAAATGGACTCAATGGGCTTTACCAAGCTTTGATTATTAGAATACTTTTTGACAGTTTTGTTTTGCACTAAAACATTATTACAAAAGCTGTTGGGAATAAAATGAGCAATTTCTTGTAAAAAAAAAAATCTTGATTAGAAATATATTTCAGCAGCACTTGAGGTCAATTTGTACACAAGCAACAAGACTTTTGTCAGAGACGAAGGAAATAGAATCGAAGGAAATAGACCTGGCCAGAGGAAACAGAACTAGGCTAATGTGTTTCTTGTGAAATTTTATTTATTATTAAGAAAACTATTTGAACATTTAGAACTGTAAAAATAAAAAATAAAAAATAAACATTGTATTTTAAAGTTACAAGATCACAACGCGAAACGACATATTTCCTCAATGGACTGTAATATAGATACTGCCACAAGAGGGCTGTACAGCACTACTGATGGCAAGGCGCCATGGTGCCCCCTGGTGGCAACATTTATAGTGCAGTTCGTTAAAGAAGTCTACAATGTTAAGTAACAGGCTTCTTTAAAAGACAGCAATGTGGATGTTCAACAACAGGGCAGAGTAGAGCCTTAAAGAACTGTAATATACACGTATCCTCAAGACGGCAGTATGGCGCAAAGAGAAGCAGGGCGCCACACTGCCCTCCTGTGACAAAATCTATATTACAGTTGTTCAAAGAAGCATGTTATTTAACCTGGCAGACTTCTTTAACGAACTGCATTATGAATGTTGCCACCAGGGGGCAACGTGGCGCAACGTAGTGCGGTACATGTCGTTCATAAAATGACAGGATTTCTTAAAGTGTTCTAATATGTCAGACCCCACCACATGGCATGGTGGCCAAATCCATCTGTTGTTCGCGCACATGACAGAGTGCTTCAGTTGGGTGAATGAATTAAATGCAGAGAACAATTGCTTACTTGCAGAGAACAAATATCTTCAAAGGGCTCTAATATAGAAACTAACACACGAGGGCACTGTGGCATGGCGCCACAACTGGTTTCAAGGCGCCACATTGATCCCCGGGTGGCAACATTATTAATTCAGTACGTTAAAGAAGTCTGTTGTAAAGTAACAGGCTTCTTTGAAGTAATATGGTTTTTACCACAAGATGGCAATGTGGTGCCGGACATGATGCTGCTTTAAGAGGACGGTATTCACGAAACACTGCCACCCATCGTATTGATGTCAAATTGCATCTTAAGCGGAAACGGAAACTGAATTGCCCGGAACACCGCCATGACAATCGCTAAATAGCTGTCTGAGCTCGTTGGAAAACATCATCACATTCCTTAGAATAGGCTTTTCGAAAGACAACGTACAATTTCACGTTAAATAGTTGTTTATTCATTTAGGTTATTTTCGATAATAAAACTAGAACAAAGCTTACATGAACTGCATCTAAAATGCAGTTGAGGGGAAACTCCTCGGAGTCCTCGGAAACAGACTGCGCATGCGCAATGACAGGAAGTGAAACGGCAATCGGCTTTTAAATCCTTGTCATTAGACTGTGTGCATCAGCAAGAAATCCCTATGCAGTTTCAGCTTGCCTAACCCAATTAAGCTAGCCAGCAGCAGCACTATCTAGCCCAGTCTTATGTGAAGTTCATAGCCTAATCCCTGACGCTGGGTACAAGCTTCCACATGAGTGACATTTGTTTCCATTATAGTTTATACCTGTTGCTGTCTTTCACCCACAGCAACATTTGTGGCGCATCCCCACACACGCCTTGTCCTTTTCTTTTTTCTCTTTCTGAATTGTGCACCCGATAACTTTTTTACTCTCTCCATCCTGCCGCAAATAGATGCTTCACCACGTCAATGAGCGACAATGCCAGATATTTGTTTCTGTCCCTCCCTTGTTTTGGCGCCCCCTGGCGGTACACCCCATTTTTGCGCCACTGATTGTGATACAAACACACACACGGTGCACGTTTTTTTTTTTTTTTAATTATTATTACCTTTTCTTGCCACTATGCGGCAGCCAACCACCACGACCCGCCGGCATGAGTCTTGGTGCGTGTCCTCGCGCTCATGTGACCCAGGTGGGTTTAAAAGAGAGACGCGGGTTCAGGGGTGGGCCCACGAAGAACAGGCAGCCAGTTCTGATCAGTCATGTCTCTGTACCGGAACTCAGCGTGGTTTCTTAAAGGACTCACCGAGTTTACCAAGTAAGAACCGAACCTGCTGCACTCCTAACTGTGCAACACATTCATCATTACCAGAACATAACACATAATTTTACTCACCCTAATCAGAACATAACGCACCACTTTACTCACCCTAATCAGAACATAACACGTAATTTAATTCATCCTAATCAGAACATAACACATAATAACTTTATTCATCCTAATCTAAAAGCTGCATGATTTACTGATTTAACAAAGATATTTTACACAAAAGAATGGGTTGTTTTATTTAATTTATTTGGGGCTCTGTTTTCATTTGACCAATCATATTCTGCGCTTGGGAGAAATCACAATATTTTTACAACTGTGTAAAAGGTTGGAAGCATTTTAAAATTATGAAATAAACAAATCTAATAGTTGCAAAAGAAATGGAATAAAAATAAAGACATGCCCTCCCTTTAACAAGGTTGCTCCTGAGTTTAATAGATAACAGTTTGCATGGTAAAGTTCTTACCTTCTAAATATAATAATCAAGATGAAAAGCTTTATATCCTAAATATCAATAGATAATGTACACTTTAATACATCTTTGCCATTGTCATCATTCTTTATTTGAGCAGGAAAAAAGCAAAAGCAACACAATGTTGACAATTAAGAAAGCAGTCAAAAGACACATGCAAAACAAGAATTTAATCATTATAATTATAATCATTACACAGCGAGAGTTTAAAAATAAAAGAAGCAATTAGCAAGTTCAGGTTTACTGTGTCCTGTACTATATTAGAGCTAAAAGATTTATTGAGGTCAGTGAAATTGATAGAAATATATAAAACTCTGGGCACCTGAAATGTGTAGTAAAACAACTTGAAGTTTCATAGTGACCATAATTTACAGGTATGACGGCTGATGAGAACCTTATAGATTAATAGATTAGATAGTTTTTGATTATATGCTGCACATATGCCAACTGACACACACTTTCCTGAGAGGGAATCTACATGGGAATAATATACAAAACATATAACATATAAGAACACACATATTTCCCTGTGTGTGTTGCAATGTCCTCTCTCAGGCTCCTTCCTACAGGGATTCTTTAATTAATGGTCCTTGGGGACCATGGAAAATGTAATAGCGATTGGTTTAGCTGTCACTGAAGCTGTTGCTGAGATGGAGACAGAAGTAGAGACATTTGCAGAGTATAGCTGCATGAATTATTTCTGACAATACAGATATAGGTTGGTATCAGCTGCTACTGCTGTATTTAATTTGGATCAGGGTGCTCAGAAAAGGACATCCCTTGTCGATTCAGTTTTTTTTTTAAATAATCAAGCTGTTTGTGGTGGGCTGGTGCCCCACCCAGGGTCCCTGCCCTGCGCACGTTGGCCCCAGGATAGGCTCTGGGTACCTGCAGCCCTAGTAAGGATTAAGTGCTTACAACAATTGAAAGAATAATCAAGCTGTTTGATTTCTCTTATGTCATAAACTTTATATCATTATCAGCTGGCTAATTTGGACCAAACTGCAGATTTGAACATGCTATAGAATCTGTATAGTGCTGCAACCAGTTTGCATAGTTGTACTACCAAGACACTTAATGTGAGTCAGGTATGTGCAAATCTTTGCCAAGTGTGGACAGTACTCAATTTGCAGTCTTGGTTGGTATAGACAGTAATGTGCAATGAAGGCTCATTTCCCAGTAACCATATAGACTGCTGCATTCTGCCAACCCATCAGTAATACAACCAATCTGTCAGCAATATAGAAATCCAGTGTATAAGTTATTATCCCTTGTAGTGTTAGCAAGAGTCTTATTTTGAATATTTTAAGTCAAGAAAATATTTGATAGTGTTGCTGTCAGAACAAAACCATGTATGTCCATATTAGTTGCCATAATTTGAAAGGCCTTTAGTGTGTAAATGCACCTACAGAACTGGTCCAAAGCTATTTTAAAAAGAATCTGAACATCCATCGGAGGTTAAAAATGTTTTTCTTGAAAAGTTAGAAAAAAAACCCTGCAGCCTTATTTTGAACATATTTTGGACCCAGCATCAATATTTAGTGTTGTCAGCAGAATATTAGCAGTAAGAAGTGCTTCTGCTCATTCAGGCTTTTGTTTCTTTAACGCAGTGTTACTTCAAAAAAAACAAAAAAAACAGAATACGGCTAATTCAGTAAATCAGCATAAATTGTTAAAAATAGCTTCTAAAACTGTCCCTTTTACTGCTAACAAATTTGTATCACTGTGTCAAAAAATTACAAGGCAAAAACTTGAGTGTCTTTATAGACAGTGTTGTCAAGCCAGGCTATTAAAATAGTATGTTGGATGTTTGATAGAACTGAAACTGCAGTCATTTCCAAAGGCATCAAACAAGAGGAATCTCCGCATTTTAAAAAATCATCGAAAGAGATAGGATAATAATTGATAAGTAATAGTTTGATAATAAGAACTTCTGGAACTTAGGAATGTGACGCACATTGGTGAACAAATTATTTATGGGTAGTAAAGTCTAATAAATCACTAATAATTCACAAATGCTTGTTTTTAACCAACAATATTTTCTTACAGTTTTTGTGCCTCATTCCTCTTGCAATTTGTCTGTATTTCGTTCTTACTGTCTCAATTCTTTCAATGTCTGCATCTTCCACTTTTCTCTTTCTCTGCCATTGTCTAAATCTTTCTTTGTTTGTGTTTTACTCTTTTGTCTACCAACTGCCTCTGAACGCTCTGCACAGCACTCAGAACACAGTGTGCATTTACAGAGTGGTGCTTGCTTCCCCCGGTGCTGCCTCTCTCCCTTCATCCTCCACCCGATGACTCCTGGCTCCCATGTACAAAGCTGTTCATTGATCCTACGAAACAGCACAAAAAGGGCTTAGGGTGTTGGGGGGGTTCAACAATCGGCCAGATCACAGAGGCACCCTGGTTCATCCTCATTAGCTAAGCGATGACACCAGCCGTCTTTGTGGAGATTATCACAAGGGGGGTTTGGAGGGTCCATCCAAAGCTAATTGCCTTTAATCTCCAAATAAAGTAGAAAATTATGGAATTAAGAAATGCCACTGAGATGAATGGATATTCTTGGTCTGTAACAATGTTTAGGTAGGTGGAATAAAAGTAATATCCAAATGAATGCCAGCACCCAAGGTTTCCCAGCAGAACATTGCTCAAAGCATCATGCTAGCTCTCCTGGTTTGTATTTTATAGTGCTACCCACTGTGTACTGGGAATATTCTTGTTCCAGTCTTCTAACCATCACATTTGGCCCTTTATCAAAGTCTCTCAAATCCTTACACCTGTCAATTTTCCTGCTTTCATCAAATCATCTTCAAGAACTTACTGTTCACTTAATAATATGCAACTCAGTTGCCATTCTAATGAGATTATCACTTCTCTGACATCTCTGAGTGGTTTTAGTGTTGGAGCTGATCAGTGTATATCACTCTCCTCAGAAGACAAACTTGAAACCCTTGAACTTCATTCTATAATTTAGATTTAAGTCTAGCATCAATATTAGAGACAGAGTTTACAATGTTATAAGGCTTGAAATCACGTCTCATGGCTGCAGAATTAAGCATGTAGTTTCAAGTTTCTGAGGAACACAGATAAATTAATAACAGTGATAAATACTAAATAATTTCACTATTAAACACTAAATTATATTTCCCTGTGCCAGAAAGATATGTTATACAATTTCAAGTACTCCTTCGGGAAATCACTTCAAACTATTTTGTTGGCGCTGCATCAAGACTGACTCTCCCATTACATATTCAGTCACTGTGGAGAGAAAATAGGAATAATATGAGTGATATTCTTTAGTTACTGGATTGCTAACTACCTCTGCTATGGCAGATTGCCATCTAATTTTTACTAAAGCTGTTTTTATCTGGGCAGCTGGTAGTCTAGTGGTTAGGGCATTCGCCCTGTGACCAGAAAGTCCGGGTTTGATTCCCAAGACCGCTAGGCACAGCTGAGGTACCCTGAGCAAGGTATCGTCCCCACGCACTGCTCCCCGGGTGCTGTGTTCATAGCTGCCCTCTGCTTCACTTGGTGAATGGGTTAAATGCAGAGGAAGAATTTTGTGCTGTTCACACTGTGTGCTGTGGTGTGTTCACATATGACAAATGGTCACTTTCACTTTTGTGCCCTGTAGCTTAAAGAATCAAACTGGCTACAAATAGCGGCGTAGAATTTTGTTTACTGAAAAAATGATGTTTAACATGCATGACAGCAAAATATCTAAGCCACCCACCCGCTCCACCTCGCCACCACGGCTGCCAAATGAGAACTGACCCGTTTATTTTACTCTTTACAGTTAATTAAAACTGCTTTAATTCAGGCTTAGACTTGAATAATCAGATAACTGACAATATAATAATGTCAACATTATAGGCCTTCATGTAAACACTATAATACTAAAAGCAAGGTATTCTAATGACTGGATTATCACATGCAATATCGCAAATAACAATATTTATAATATTTTATTGCGGGTGGACCCAGTTAATGTGAAAACATGCAGCATACCAACATGGGTAGAACAGTTCTTAACCAGTATGACTGCGTCGCTGGAACTGATGTATAAATGATGAGTGGAAACTTGGCTACAACTCCATACCTAAGGGGTCTAGTTCATATGGTATGAAATTTTCAAATAAACTCCTCTGCCCACATAAAATAACATTTTGATGTGTATGTGTTACAGGGGAGCTTATGATGCAGCATCTAAACGGTTTGTGGAAAAAGATTTAGAAGTGTCTGTGGCAGGCCGATCCTTCTTGATCACCGGAGCTAACAGTGGCATTGGCAAGGCAACAGCCATGGCCATTGCAAAAAAAGGTACTAAAGTGTGCTTATTGGTTTTACACACAATGGACAGAGCTGTTGTGTTCTCTGTGAACACCTCGTTTGCCCCCAGGTGGTACAGTCCACATGGTCTGCAGAAACAAGGACAAGGCAGAAGAAGCCAGAGCTGAAATTGTCAAGGAGTCTGGAAACAAGGTAAGAGCTTCACATCATCAGACCTTTTCTTGTACAGTCACCATGTTTTGCTCTGTATTTGACGCCATTCTTAAAGTGTGAACACAATATGGTCATCAAGTAAACCTGTCTGCATTATTTTAGCATGTAAACAACAGGCTACTTTAACATATAGTCATATACATATATTTACATAATATACATAATCCCCCACTTTTCACAGGGGTTACGTTCCCAGAGCACCTGCGTATAGTGACAAATCGCATTGTTGTGTTTTGGTTAAAAAAAAAGTCTAAAAATGGCTATTTTTATAGTGTAAGCCCTAAATATGCCCCCAAACATGTTCCCAAAACACTTCAATTTAATTTTAAACTCATTAACCTCATTAACGGGCTCAACCACACAAATTACACACAGAAACACACATTAGTTCACTAACTCTACTTGACAAACATCCACTCACAAAAACACATATAACTGGGCCAACCGTGCCCCAAAGGCTCATGTGAGGCGGTCCTGCCGTGCCCTCTGCAGGGTTTATGTTAGGGCATGGTGCTTTGCAACCCAGCACGAGAAGGGGGCGCGGTGGACATGGCCCCGACATCACAAAAGCACAAAAAATGCGAGGAGATTTGCCTTTGCCGTGCACGTGCGGAGGATTCCGTAAAAATTTATTAGTTTGGCTCTCAGAAAAAAATCTGCGTAAGACCGAATCCACGACTGACCCACATAAGACTGAGGGATTACTATGTGTATATATATATAAACACGTCATTGGATTAGTTAAATATTTGATCTGATGGCGATCAGAAGGTCATGGGTTTGAATCCCAGAACTGCTAGCAGCACCACTGAGGTACCCTTGAGCAAGGACTGGTCCCACACACTGCTCCACCAGTGTGGAGTTGCTGCCCCCAGTTCACTTGGTGAATGGGTTAAATGCAGAAAATGAATTTCTCACCGTTTGCATTGGTGGGTTTACATGTGACTATAAAGGGACATTTTACTTTACTTTACTTCTACTAATAATTCATTTAACACAGTGTTGACCTCTGTGGACAACATAGAGGTTACATCTACCCTACTGACTTTTCTGCAAGTAAGAATGGTCGCTGTGATAACAATGTGTTACCAGTGTTTTCGTTTGTGACATCAGGAAATCTATGTGCACCTCCTGGACCTGTCTGAGACCAAGAAAGTGTGGGAGTTTGTTGAGGCCTTCAAGAAAAAATACAAAACCCTTAATGTCCTGGTGAGAAACGAATCTGCATCTCATTCATCCAGTAGTCAGTAAAAATTGATCTAATTCATGTGATGGGCTTGACTTACTGCAGATCAACAATGCAGGCTGTATGATGACCAAAAGAGAGGTCAATGGAGAGGGCTTGGAGAAGAGCTTTGCCAGCAATACACTTGGTAAGGAAGACAGACAAACAAATGGAGATTTGAGGTATAATATTTACCTACAGTACTGTGCAAAAGTCTTAGGCTCCTGTGCAAATTGTTTGAAGTCATTTATATCAGCAGTGGGTTTCTTTCTGCCAGCAGAAACAGCTGAATATTAGAATAAATACAAACAAACAAACAAGCAAGCAGTAAAAAGTATCTAGATTTATTTTTTCTAAAAATTAGTCAGTATTGTTGGTTAGAAGACACACGTTTAGATCCAGGTTTATGTTCAGTGCCTCCAGTCATTGGGTGAATGAATAAAATTCCATAATCGACACCTAATTTCATCTACTGAAGTAAAAAAGCCAAACCAGGGATTTGATGGAGCTGCAAGAAAAACTGGGCTTCCATGAGGAAAGAGATCTGGAAATGGTTAAGCGAACACTTTGCCACACATAAAACCACCATTTACTGTATTAATGTTGTTTGTATTTGTTGTAATGTAAGTGTTTTAACACTAACTTAACACTACTGCCCAGTACTAAATAGCTTTTAAGCATCATTTTCTCAGGTACCTAAGATGTTGCACAGTACTGTATATATTTGATGTTTAAATTTGATTTGAAATGCTCAGCCCACAAATGTGTTCTTTTATAGATACTGGAGTTTAGATTTGTTTCAAATACTACACTAGCAAGCTGTTGTGGTCTATTGGAACTAAGCAGGATGGAATTTGCCATCGTACTGAGCTCAGTTTCAGGACAAAAAAACAATACACTTGATCTATCCTAACAGTGTTGGGCCTTTTTTGCATTCAAGAATGGATATGTCCATTTTGAGGAATAACCCATTAAATATGGTTGTCTGTCCATTCTCACTGTTCTATACACTGACATTCTCTCTGTTCCTGTGGTTCACTGTCCGTCTCTTATAGCTGTGTACATCTTCATTAAGGGTCTCATACCCTTGTTGGAGAAAAGCCCCGACCCCAGAGTGGTGAGTCTGTGTAATTGATTGATTGAGTTTTTAAATGAATTGGCATGCCAATGAGGAAGGAAACAATTCGCAAAGTGTGAGGTAAAACATACTCACAACACAGTTAACAGTGACATCTATGTACCTGTCATAGCCCAGTGGCAATACTGTACAAGATATATTATAATTTGGAACAATCGGTACTCAACAGAACATGGTAGATGAATGTTGCCCCTTGAACCGTATTAAAAATGTCTTTGCAGTTCTCCCAGGTATGTGGTAATCGGTCGGTCAAATTTCCACTCCGCTACAACGTCCTGAAGTATTTCTGATGGTCACTATCATACATAGCGCATGTCTGGAGCATGGAGTTTGCCCTTACTCAGTTTTCAGTTATGAAACCATGATCTGAAACCGAGGACGTCCGTGTTGCGGTTTTTGGTTCAGTTTCAGAGCCGTTCCAGCCCAAATAGTCACAATAGTGTTTAAAAAGGTGCAAAGCAGTTCAAAACAGTACTAGCAGCAGCAACAATGTATTAACCAAACATTATATGATTTATCGTTCAGATCACTGTGACATCAGGTGGGATGCTGGTGCAAAAATTGCGCACAGGAAACCTCCAGTCCCAGAGAGGGAGATATGATGGCACCATGGTATACGCCCAAAACAAGGTCTAAACTATATTCTTATGGTCTACACATAAAAGATAAGAAAATGTTTTCACAATATCGATTAGGTGGACTTCAAACGAAAGCCCTTTTTATAAAAATGCTACTTTTGCAGGATTTACACATGGATTGCATGTATACAGTATTTTACAGGGCTGTACACAATATACAGAAGGTGACATTCTCAGCATAAGTGGCCAACAGCTCCATCATTTCAGTATCATGTAAAAACTTCCAATATTGCAATGTTTTTCTAATTAAAACCCAAAATGCTGTAATGCAGTACCTGTGCACAGAAGTAGGTATGTGTACAGCAGATTTTAGCCACTTTCTCTAGCTTCATCTACAAAATGCACTCCAGTGCCAAAACTAAACTAAAACATGTAAAAAAGTACAACTGTATTTCCCATATATCAGTTTCTGTTTACACATGAGCCAAGTTAACATTCACATCTAACCCTATCACTTCTAAGTTTCTGTAAATTCCCAATGCGTGTGTAAAAAGGGCTCGATATCCTGTTTGCCACAGGATCATGTGCTCATTTACAATAAGCTTCAGTGCTTGATACGGTATGCTATGTTTTACCAAATGTTTCTTCTGGGTTTGTTGTGTTCCAGAGGCAGCAGGTGGTCCTGACGGAACAGTTTGCTAAAGCTCACACCAACATCCACTTTTCTGTCATGCACCCTGGCTGGGTAGACACACCAAGTAATTTATCTTTCTCTTTTGCACACAGATCTGACGTTAGTGTCATGTTAGTGTGTGTTGTGCAGAGTGATACAAGAGGGGTGTACCTAAGTGGCTTGTGTATATTACTGTAATTGTATTAGCAGTGTAAACTAGCAAAAACCAAAGCTCACATCTGATAGAAGGCTGATAGCTTTCTTCTGTTTAGTGATTGCAAGTGCAATGCCGGAGTTCCACCAATCAATGAAGGAGCGCTTGAGAACACCAGAGCAGGGAGCCGACACAGTGGTGTGGCTTGCAGTGTCCGAGGCCACTGTCACAAAGCCCAGTGGCAGATTCTACCAAGGTGGGGAAACACAAACATATATACACATATTTACACATATACCCAGGAATTAGTTTATTAGAGGTCGATTTGGACCTTTTGGAGGAAAAGTCAGAGATTGCATTGGTTTGGACTGAGGAAATACTCTGAGTGTGTTGCAAGAAAGAAAGATGCTTAGGATCTGCAGGGAGGAGGAGAAGAGGAAGGTCTAGTAGAAGGTTTATGGATATGGTGAGGGAGGACATGAGAAAGGAAGATGCAGATGCACTGTGGTGACCCCTAAGCAGCCGAAAGTAGAACACACACACACACACACACACACACACAGGGGCAGTTGGTAGCCTAGTGGTTAGGGCATTCACCCTGCGATCAGAAAGTCCAGGTTCGATTCCCAAGACCGCTTGACACCACTGAGGTACCCTGAACAAGGTACCGTCCCCACACACTGCTCCCCGGGCTCCGTGTTCATGGCTGCCCCTTGCTTCACTTGGTGAATGGGTTAAATGCAGAGGGTGAATTGTGTGCTGTGGTGTGTTCACGTATGACAAATGGTCACTTTCACTTCACTTTCACACACACACACACACATATATATGTGATAGCTGTATGCAGGTTATACATCGAACCACTTGAATGCTGCGTCCAATGGTCAGTTATTACATTTCCTATTTCAATCATTAAGTTTAATCTCTAAGATAAAGAATCTATTCCTTATATATAGAGAGAGAAAAAGATACAATTTTAACTTCTGGTGCTATATATCTTTCACATAGCACCAGAAAGTTTATGCTATAGTGTTGCTAAGACAGTATATCTGCTCACACACAAGTAACAATAACAAACCATTCATTTCAGAAGAGAGGTCATACAAGGACTGCACACTGCCTCACATTGTCTTTCTCTCCCTTATACTAACACTGCCTTTCTCAAAAATGCATGCAGCTTTGCAAGAACTGCCATTTTTACATAAATCAGCTTTTGGGAAACAGAAATAAAAACAGCACTAAGAACTGAAAAATAAAGTTATGGAATAAGGACAGAGAAGAAAGTGGAATGAGTGTTGGGGAAATGCTAACGGAGAGGAAAATGGATATTTAAATAGTAAAGGAAGACGGGACAGAAAAGAGGGACAAAAAGGAAGATAAAGAATTATAAGAGAGAAAAGGTGTGTGAGGATAAGAGAAAGACAATAGTCCAGTGCAGCTGTTGAGGTCAAGGCATGGTGCCAGACTTGAGTAGGGATCTCAGAAAGAGCACTTTGTCTCTGCCTGCGTGTGCACACACACCGAAACACGGCACACACAAGTATTACACAGCAGGTCAATAGGTCACATGGATTAGCACAATTCACTGACCAATTAGTTCATTTATCTCACTGTTTACAAATGTATTTGCTAATCCAGGTTGTCTGTACATTTTCTGTGAATGTGCGACAGATCGGAAGATGGTTTCAGCCCATCTGCCACTGGCCTGGACGCACAGCTCACAACTGGAAGACCAGAAGTTCATGTGCGTCATGGAGGAGATAGCAAGAAGCTTCCAGCCTCATTGAACACACCCGTTTCCTCCTGGAAATAGGCTATGAGCTGTCCTCTCCTTCCACACACAGAAAAGCAATGTCCAGCCTTCCTCACACACATGGAGGGGGGCCTTTAATTTACATGTACAAACATGCAGGTTAGCATTAGTACACACTTATACTCCCTACACATCTAACAGTGGGGGAACATTTTTAAAAGATGTCTAATAGTCTTAACTTTTAATGCTACGCTTCCACTAGGACTGTGAGTTTGCAACTGATGGTTTCTGTATGATCAACAGTAGACATAAACATGTAAAATTAGTCCAATAAAATAAACTGCTCCCTGTTGATGCAGATGGCCATCTTTCTTCATAGATCACTAATCCAAACATGACTGTTCACTCGTCAGTTGACCTTCACCTTGCAGTGGCGGTGACTTCAGCAAAACAGATCGACCAGGTGGGAACCTGCTCTGACCAAAGTCACTGCAGCTGTTAGTCACTCCATTACGAAGCATGAATTGGTCTCAGTGGCATTCTGTCGAGTAATTGGGCATTGACTGGCTACTCATTGGATGCTATTGTCATTTCTTAAGGGCCCTTACTCACCAAGCTGACAGGAAGAACTAAAGCCAAATAAGGCATTGAACATACTACAAAGACTACATAGTGTTATAAAGCTGCAAAACACAGTGTAAAAACAATGTTACTCAGTGTCTTACAAACTTCAAACTCTCCTTTTTAAAATAAACCAACCTTAAGTAGCATTCATTATATTCCATGCAATGTGGGCACATGCACATTGATAATAGTGCACACGAAAATGTATGTATGATGTTATTCAGTAAATGTGGCTTAGCTGGTGTGTGTTAGTGTAGGAATACCTTATAAACAGGCAATTCTTTAATATTCAATTGTTGTAAAGTGCCTAAGCTCTTCCATTGGTCTAGTGTTCTTTTATGTATGAAATGTTTTGTTTGCATATTTAAATCAAGAAGTTCTAAAATGTGCCTTGGGGATAAAACGTTGGTCCTTCCGATCGTGTTAAATGACCCGCTGTGTGTGCATCCTCTAGAGAGTAGTTTACTCGTTTTGTAGTTTTGTTTACTCGTTTCTTCCGTGCTGCCTGGCAAGGCAAAGCCAATCGAACCGATATTCTGTGACCTCGTTGTGTCAAGGGTCCCAAGCAGGGAATGGAAGAGGCGGTGCGTTTTCATTTAATCAAAGTAACTACAGTTCAGATTAGTGCTGTGGAAATGACTGATGCTGACAACGTGTGTTCGATCAAGATTTTTTGTGCACAATTAATAAATGGTGACATGACAAGATGTGTTATTACTGTGACAAAGACAAGAACACACAGTCAATAACAGAAAACAACAAATTAGAATAAAGAACAGAAAAAAAAACACAACCTCAAGATTATGATGACTAATTTATTTCCGTCTCAGACAACAGGAGACTCGTTTTAATTATCAACATGAATTTATCATAGTAAAAATACATTAGAACTGTACAACAAAGAAGCTCAGTTTTTCAACACAAAGACGTTAGTACTGTCATTGCTGAAACTAATGATAGAAATAATGAAAGCTATATTAGAAAATAACAGCTAAACCTAATCTTAAAATACCCTGTAAATGCTGAGTCCTTGACACTGGAAACTTGACATTAACAGACACCAGGCAATCTGTTTAACCAAACAGCCCTTACATTTAAAATGGTCTCAATTAAGGGCTTGAATTTTTCAATATGCATGTGTGAGGGAGACATTTAGGTGTTTTATTACATTTTAAGCACGACAAACAATAATGCAATCATTAGGACCTAAATATGGTAGTGTGTAAAAAAAACTTTCGGGAGGAAACAGTCTACGTTTCCACTCCCTGAAGTGTATTCCATCTTCAGTAATGTTTCACTGAAATAGAAGTTTCAATGCACAAAGTGTATGTTTTAATGTAGTTTAATATGGTACACATCTTCAGAAACGATCCTGTGAAAATGCTTCCTCACTGTTGAATGTAAACAGCAGCGGATGGAAACATGAGAAGCAAAGGACTTTCTCTATCTACTGTAAACATTTAAAACATGTATTCAAGTTTTAAACGTTCTTCCCAATAATGTTCTTCCAGCCACTCCATCCTTCTAAAGCACTCAACAGTGGAATGGGTCGATGTACGGTGACAACAAACAGCTTGGCAGGACTGACTCCTCTTGTGAAATGGCTAGCACATGTTTACTTGGGTCATTTCACCAAGAGCAAAACATTTTTTGCAAATGATACGATGGGCTGAAGCAAAAAAAACCAACAAAAAACCAAAAAACAGATTGGTTGCTAGAAGGAAGATGGATCTTTCAAATACCTACACACATACATGCAAGAACATTAGTGAAAGGCAGAGAACAATGAAGAAAAAAAAAAGTTCACCTTGAAGAAAAAGAAAAAAAAAAAACGCTCACCTTGAACCCAATACCCTTCAGTGTCAACAATGAGCATAAACCTCTGGCCAAATTATTTGATTTAATTACAATTCAATGACTCATTAATTCTTTTTAAAATACACAGAATCCACAAACGGGACTAGAGGACCTATTTATACAGTACTGAAACATAGAAACCAAACAACGGAAAGTGAACATTTTAGCTAAAAATGAATTCAAACTAATGCTGATGTGCCATTTTCAATACATTTCTGCATCCCGGTTCCTGCTGTAAAGCTAGTGTGTTATGGAATGTGATATGGACACCCATATGGCCAGTCAAAGAAAAGGAGAGCGTGAAAGCAGGAGGCAAGATTCTGAAGTGGCATGTTAACAGAAGCGTAGTGTGCATGGCCTTTTTAGAGCTTTCTAAAAGCAACATAATGCTCTCAAACATTTCCTACCACTTAAATTATACTCACTTAGTGAGACAGGGATACTGCATTGAATCATTATTATAATATAAAAATGCCCTCTCTCACTCAAATCTTACTATATTACCCTCTTGTGACTGACTAAACTTTAGGATTTATGATATATTCTCAGTAACACCTTAATTTGGTCTATACCAATAAACAATAGTTTTGCATTTTAGACAATAATCCATGAAGTGCCATGAGTGTAAGAAAGTTTCAACTTTTAAAGGTGTATGAGTCAATATTTTATGTAAACAGTTTACATTATTTAGTCTATACTATTATCTAGAGCCATTACCAACAATTAGTGGAGCTACCATTAAGTTTTTCCCCATTGAATAGTATTAGTGTTTCAGACTCAGCCTGCAGATTTAAAAGAAGAGAATTCATCACCAGTAACCAAATGTGTGCAAAAGCCTGTTAGTAACAGGCTGCTAAATTATCAGGTGTAATTAGTGGCCATAAATCCAATACTGAACCGCTAAATAAATGTTCCCATTTACCTACAAATCAGACACATTGTGAAGACACAAGTCACTGCTCCTAAGGGATGAAACCTGTACAGTTTGACCATGCTTGATTATGCTTTCCCTGAGTCAAAGACTTATATAAGGCAAGAGTGAGAATGAAAGTTAGAAAATCAAAGAAAATACAGAGAAGATGTGACTTGTCATGCATGTTACGACAAGGGATCGCATCAAAAACCACATACACACACACACACACACAATCACGTGTGCTTATTAACGCATCTGATGTCTGATTAATCAGAGGATGAAACCCTGCTCAAAATTAAGACAACGCTGCCTGTGGCTGACAAATACTACTGTCAGAGATACAACCGATATATGCTTTTAGACCCCCTTCAAAAACACACATGCACTGTCCAGGAATAAAACTGCAGGAATAAAGTGAGAGTTTTATTAGGCAAAGCGTCAAGATCACTCAGCGAGAGAAGCCTGTTGCTACACTAGACCCAATCACTTGCATCATGTCCCAGATCTGTGGGGAGAGCCAAACAAATAAAACAGTTAGTTTTTATTTTATGTCTATCACAAGTGAACCAAATCCTTTATACAAATCTATACAGCCAAAAGTAAGTGGATACCTCAGCATGATACCTTTACGAGCCCATTTCCTTATTCATATGGAGTTGAAACCACTCATTGTAGCTAGAATAACCTCCAATTTTCTGTGATGCCTTTACATAAGATTTTGTGTGTCCGTGAGAATGTGTGCCCTTTCATTAAAAAGAGCATCTGTGAAGTTACCATTTGTGAAACACTTATGTAGGATAAGAAAGCTTGGTTAGCCATTGAGTACCAATGTGTTACAGTTTATGACCCGTCACAGCTAGGCCCAGCCACAAGAGGGTGATATAGGCCTAGTGTCTCCCCCTAACAGCACAAGAAAAGAATCATGGAGTTGTGGAGGCGTTTGGTATAAGTGAATGGTTAAATGCTTTGAGGTAAACTCAATCTGAGGTTTGATTGTTGGTAATTTTGTATCTTTTTCATTTGTTCGGGTTATGTTTGTCTACAGGTGCACCCCTCTCCCCATCTAGCTTTCTTCAAACTACACTCAGCCTCATCTTTTTAAAGCAACATTATTCTTGGACTGATTTATCATAACACAGACTTCCCTGCACTTTAAGCATTACATTTGTTGTGCGTATTCTTGTGTGTGGGTGTTTGTAACATTACCTGTATGTTCCCGTAGGTTACCCATCAATATGGTGTGTATAAATATCCATTATGTGTAGTCCATTTAGCATACACATAATGACCCTACCCTCTACTCTTACTATTCACCTGCAACTGAGTCTATTTTGTGATGAGGGGGCGGTGTTACAAATTCATCCCAAAAGTGTTAAATTGGGTTCTCCATGCAGCACCTCTGTCCCTCCATAGCAAGTCTGTGAAACCTCGCTTTGTGAACATTTAATCAGTCATGTGGAACAGGGAAGGTCCTTGCCACAATTGAAACATCATCAGTTCTTATGCTGAGGCTGCTCAACCCAACCTTATCCGGTTGACCACTTCATAGCTTAATTGTTGTTACTCCTTTCACAATAATGGACGCTTTCATTTCAGAATAATAGCTCTTAAAGTTGACTAGGGCAAATGTAGCAGGACCAAAATCTCACAAACAACTCATTCTGCAGTCAATTACTGTGTATGTGCTTGCATGGGTCTGTGCTAAATTTGGTACACCTGTTACTAGGGGTGTGATGAGATCTCGTGGTACGAGATCTCACGAGATCAGGTTGGTCCCGCGAGATGCGTCTGGTCTCACGAGACCGTGACGATATCCTTGCGTTACTAAAAACTGTGCCTGTGAAGAAAATGCAAAGAAATTCAGTTCGCATGAAAGGGCAAACAACCCTCTCTCTCTCTCTATCTCTCCCAGAACAAGAGAGAGAGATACAGAGAAAGATAGAGAGACGGCGTGCTCTGGAAAATTCACGAATGAGGGAGAGAGAGACACGCTCCGGATCCGTGCGCTCCAGAACAAGAGAGAGAGAGATACAGAGAAAGATAGAGAGACGCGCGCTCTGGAAAAGTCACGAGAGCGCACGCGCGCGAGAGGGAGATACAGAGAGAGAGAGAGAGAGAGAGAGAGAGAGAGAGATACAGAGAAAGATACAGAGAAAGATAGAGAGGTGCGCGCTGCAGAAAAGTCACGAGAGAGAGCGCGCGCCTCTCTATCTT
>JBBPCW010000001.1:9887833-9902727 GCA_037974425.1 Phenacogrammus interruptus
CACACACACTCTCGCTCTCTCACACACACACTCTCGCTCTCTCACACACACACTCTCTCTCTCTCACACACACACTCTCGCTCTCTCTCACACACACACTCTCGCTCTCTCTCACACACACACTCTCGCTCTCTCTCACACACACTCTCGCTCTCTCACACACACACACTCTCGCTCTCTCACACACACACACACACTCGCTCTCTCTCCAACACACACACTCTCTCTCGAACACTCGCGCTCTCTCTCTCACACACTCGCTCGCTCTTTCTCTCACACACACACTCGCACTCTCTCTCCCACACGCGCGCGCTCTCTCTCAACCAGAGGAGGATGAGTTCCCCTTTTGAGTCTTGGTTCCTCTCGAGGTTTCGCCCTCCAGCTTTAGGGTGACCTTGGCTTGCTTACAAGAGGTTCAGACCAGGATTCCGTGAAGCTGCTTTGTGACAACATTGGTTGTAAAAAATGCTATATGGATAGATTAAATTTTATTTAACTGTACAGTCATTCTTCCTCAAACTGTGTCCACAAAGTTAGAAGTAGGGTGTTGTCCAAAATGTCTTGTTAAGCTGAAGCATGAAGATTGCCCTTCACTGGAGGCCCTAGCCTAAATCCTGAAAACAGTGTGTCCCAATACTTTTTCCATACAGTGGCCATAGGAACCAGTGATTAACAGCATGAGGTATACTCAGCCAAGACCAATTGAATGTGCTTTTTTTTTATATTTACACACAGCACAAGAACAGGACCTCCGGTTTAGTACAGATACTCCTCCTACTGATTGCATTACGTCATTCCTCTCTTTACTGGGTCTGGGCACACAAGCGTGGTTAAAACTAAATCACAGCAATCCACCAGTAACATGCCAGCATTCTCCACAATCTCCACAATAAACCAGTGGACCCTATACATTACACAAATTACCATTTCACTGTAAATAACAAGAAAATTGTACCCTAGTTCATCCAAAGTCTTATGAAAGCTACTGTTTTCCCACTAAAGGGTATATTTTACAAAGTTCACAACAGACTCTTTAAAATCAGATCTGACCATTTTAAGGCTCAATTTTCGACATTTACACAAATAAGAAACAGATTAAACGCATATGCATATTATAAAGTGTATGTACATTTATAATGCACATCCCGTGTGGGATGCTCCTTAATAGTTATAGTAGAGAGATTATAGGCCATCTTCACTATATGGATTGAACTCTTAAAACGTTTTAAAAACATTTTATCTTATATGAATGCCATAAAGCCTACAGAAAAAAAAAACACTGGTAGACAAGTAGGAACAAGCCACTTGGGACCGCTTTACTGGTCTCAGGTCAGATTAGAGATTTTTGAGACATTCCTATGCTCTAGAAGGCTAGAAAACCAGACCCATGGTGGATGGAGGAGAGGAAAGTTACCCTAAGTTCATCTCGCTCGGCTTCCCAGCGATATTTTTCAGCCTGGAAGCGTCCCCACTCGTACTGGATGAAGTGAAGGATCCCGGGAAGAGACAGGCCCGTTTCCCCGTCCTGCTGCTCCCGTGGCTGGGAGGCTCCAGGCGGAGCCCCGGTGGCTCCTGCCGCTGCGGCCGAGGTTCCTGCAGCAGGAGGCGGCCCGAGAACAGCCTTCGGTCCGTTAGGATTTCTCCCAGCTCCACTGCCTGAAATATTATGATTTACTCCACTACCTCCGGACCTTTCAGCCTCCATTATAGTGTAGCAACGAGGAACAACAGAAAAGCGACACACACACTCACACACCACACACACACACACACACACTGTCCTAACACCAGGCTCCCCTCTCCACTCTCAATACAGATGAAACAACAACACAACGGACCTGCCAAATAGTGATCCCCTCCAAGCTCCCTCCTTCAAAACCATTCAGCCCGTGGCGCGAGGATCCTTCCTGCCACATTGTGAGCTTCCTGCACTCGTTTTCCCAAACAACACAAGCAGCACACCGGGCTAACGGCGAACACTCACGTTTACTATTAAACCACCGCGAATCGTGCTTTTATGTGAACTATCGTAACTATAATGCATGCATGTTGTCTAGTTAGTCAGTGCATTTGTTCAAACTGTGTTTACGTGTCAAATGTGTACAAAAGGCTGCAAAGCTGGAGCATTTCGTTTAACTGAATGATCTAGGATAGGTAGAGGGGAAATGCACATTAAGGCTAGAGATTAGAATAACACGCTAAATATAGGTTAATAAGGCCTTACCGTTTAAAGTCTACTGTTTTGAAGGAGAGCATGCACATGTTAATTTTGCTGCCATGGAGTAAGTATTGCAGTAGCAAATTTTGTGTTTTCATAAAGTGTTTGTTTAATTTCAAAGCTTATGTTCATTACTTGTGTGTTAAAACAGAATATCTAACAACTGCCTTTCTTTGTGTCTTTCAGTTTTACTACTGAAGAACTCTTACAGAGCCAAGACACGAGGATCCACTGGCTTTTCATTCTGAAAAACTGAATGGGAGTATTTTTTCTGCCCAAACTTTTTCCTTATAATAACATAACAGGACTCCTATAGTAATGACCTGATCAAGGCTCTATTGCTTCTGTTCCTTTAGGAAGATTTTTATTCTCACATCAAAATGTTCACATAAAAAGGACAATTCTGTCGCCAACTCTGTTCTCCCACCTACTTACTTGCAGTTTTTATGATGTAAATATTGAAGATTTGTAGTCACAATGCGAATCAGTTTCTGCCAAGCTCTGCTGACAGGAGCCATTGTGCTGAACTTGCTGATCTTGTACTTCGTATCACGGGCACAACAGCAAATGATAGAGAAGCGGCGCACACAGGGAAAGGGTTTGAAGAAAGCATCTCAATCTCTGCCTGGCATTGGGGCTGCTGGGGGAATGGTGGGTTCAAGTGTAGGAGCCAACAAAGTAGGAGGCCTAGTGGAAAGTATGCGGAGTCCTCGTATTACCGTCATCCTGCGTGAGTTTGAAGACTTTGAGAACTATGTGGGTGATGTGGCCCGCTCCTTCTTGCACCAGAGGCCAGAGGTACCTTTAATGGTGGTTGCAGACACCCTGCCTTACCCTCCCCTGATCCTGCCTGAGAATGCCCGTTTGTTAGTTCTGCATCCCAGTCCAGAGCAGGCCCCTCAAGCGCACCGCCCAGAATTCCATGTGCAGACTGAGTATGTGCTTCTGGTACCTGATGGTGTGGAACTGGAGCACGGACGACAGCTTGAGAGGCTGATTCGGGAGCTGGAGGGTGAGGGAGGAGGACCAGTACGACTGGTTGCAGCCCCAGTGCTGTCCCGTGCTGCTGTTCAATGTCTGCACCTGCAGGTGATCCTGAAGGAATGGACAGCAACTTACTCCCTTGGGGCACTCGGAAGTAGCGGCAGTGTGTGCACGGCCTTGCATGGTGATGCTGTAGTCCTTATTCGCACTGAGGACCTGTTCAACCTCTCAGTCCCGTTGGCACGGCCCCTGCTCTCTGCGCTGTTTATACAAACGGCACTGCGAGGGTGGAAGGTCAAGCTGCTAGAGGGACCATCGTTCTCTGCTAGCCACCGGCCTCTCTTCACCTCAGCGCATAATCAGTGGAAAGCAGATAGTCGTCTCAAGGAAGCTTCCAATCAACTCATGCGGAGCTTTGGCCTCAAGCGCTTGATATGGGCTGATGGGAGGGACCAGTGGTTTGGCTGCTCTAAAGAAACAGTGCGATGCTTTGGCACAGTGCATGATGACACACCTGAGTACCTCTACATGGACCGTTGGACCCCACCATGTTGCTTGCGTGCACTCAGAGAGACTACAAAGTATGTTGTCAATATCTTGGAAAGTTCTGGTGTGCGTTACTGGCTCGAAGGGGGCAGTCTGTTAGGAGCAGCCAGACATCAAGACATCATCCCTTGGGACTATGATGTTGATTTAGGTATCTACCTGGAAGACATTCCTAATTGTGAATACCTGAAGAACCTGGATTCAGGGTCGCTGGTGGATGCTAATGGTTATTTATGGGAACGGGCAGTAGAAGGAGACTTTTACCGTATCCAGTACAGCGAGGCCAACCATTTGCATGTGGATCTGTGGCCCTTCTACCCCCGAAATGGAGTTATGACTAAGGATACGTGGACCGAGCACAAGCAGGATGTGGAGTTCCCCGAACACTTCCTGCAGCCACTGGTACCCATGCCATTTGTCGGCATTACCGTCTATGGACCCAACAACCATCGTGCCTTCTTGGAACTCAAGTTCGGTGAAGGAGTAATTGAAAACCCACAGTATCCCAACCCTGCGAAGAAAAGACTTGATAGAAGTCAACTGTAAATTCACAAACAGTGCTATTTAAGTGCTATTAAACTTACAGGGAAAATTTGAAAGACTACTGTAACTCGGAACCTCCAGACAATCTCTGGGTATTTACTCGCCACAATGAGGAACGAGGTGCCATTACTTTGTTCAAAGATTTCAAATGGACCGTGTCAACTAGGAAGTTCAGGAGATCATCTCTTTTCTCTCCTAGCAGGAGGTGTTGCTTTCTCCTCACACTGGTCAAGTTAAAAAGTCAGTATTTCTATCAGAATGTTGCTGATGGTGAATGCACTGAATGTTTTGGGGGGGGTTATCAGTGTCTCAGAACAATTACTTTACAAAACATCCAAAGATGGTCACTGTAACTGGAATAATGAGATCAATAAACTTGATAGAGACACAGGGAATCATGTAGACAATTGCTGCTGCTATTGTTTCTTGCACATCTTCCTTTATGCATTGTTTTTGATGGCATTTTTAAACAAATGAATTATAAAAATATATAGTTTTCATAATTCTGTCCACTGGGCTGGTACAAAGGTTTTTTTTGCTTTGTTTTGTTTTTTTGTTGTTTTTTTTTTTTTTTTTTTTTTTTAAAGATGACCATTGGCAGAACATGTTTTCGTTTTTGTATTCTTCTTAAACATTTAACAATTGGATGAAAAATGAGTAAAATCATGATATAAAAGAAATGTAAAATTAATCTAATATCTTCTCCCATGTGCAGCTTTATTTATGTGTAGGAAAACAACCAGTTACGTTAAGTTATTGTGTCAACATAAGTCAATAGTGATTGCTTATATTTGTTTTTGGGTTAATACTAGACTAGGGTTAATCCATGTTCAGCGTTTAGGAACATAAATTATGAAGAGAAATGTAAATGTCAAAAGAAATGTTTAAAAAAATATCTGGGAGAAAGACTGAGAGAAGGCTTTGCTTGACGTGTCAGACAGAAGCTGTAATGCACCTGCCTGACCACAGTGGGGCAGCAGGAGGCTGGAGAATTAAATCCGTCTATGTTCCTCCACTAGTGGGAATTCACAGATTTGGTTACATTAAATGTAGGCTTTTTTACTTAAATTGTATAAAGGTATAGTAAATCATGTAAAAGGCTGTAATATATTGCTTTTGTTTCTATTCTGGTACAAATGAATAAATGTTTGTAATTGATCTTACATTATACCAGTGATGTTAAATTATTAAAGTGATCTCTTATACTCAAACATGCCATATGTAGCAACTCAAACAAAAATACCATCCCTATTATTCATGATTTAAAAAATAACATGCCAGACAAGAGACTGTATTCTACAAACACCACTAAGTATAAGATGGTGCTAGAATAGCATAATGAAAGTCGAGCAAAATGACAAGCCAATGAATGACCTTCAATCCTATGCTAATGATAAATTAGAAAATACTGTTAGTTCACACGTTCTGTACATGAAACTTAAGCATGCCATCTTCTGCCACGTTTAGTGCACACACATAAGAAAAAACATCTTACAATATGCAGAAATGCGCTCTATTTGCAGGATGTTCGCTCATTTTCACTGGTTGCCCAGACCTTTGCATATGGCTGTAATTTGCTGCTATGTTGGACAGGCAACCTGTTCAAAGTGGAATAGGCTGCAATACCCCCATAACCCTGGTTAAGAAAAAGCGATACTGATAATGGATGGATAGAAATATGTATATGAAAGATGACTGGAGTAAGAATCATCAAAATAAAGAAACCTGGTAAAAACCAAACATGAAGGCTACCAAACAACTGGAAGAAAAAGAGATATGTATTACTGACCATAGCTACATATAAAAAATAAATATCTAGCCACTTTTGAGGTTTTGTAAGTTAAAATGCATGAGACCATTTGTTGTAGACGATAGCTTTTGAAATGAAGTAAGGTCTGCTTCACTCTGAAGCATAGTTAGCTAATTCCTACTGATATACAGAAGTTTAGTGAAGTGGTGTGGAATCCATCAGTACTTCTGACTAGCTTGTTTAAAGTGGTTACTATTGCCTAGAAATAATCCAGCCACTGGGCCTGAACTAGCCAGAGCATGTTACTGATAATTACATACATATCTCTATCCATTTACATTTACGTTTACATTTACGGCATTTAGCTGACACTCTTATCCAGAGCGACGTACATCAGTGCTTAAGAATTCTACGACTGTGTCTTACCTGAAAAACAGCATAAATCTGAGTCAACTATTTAACCATGATACTGCAGTCAGAGCATCTATACAACTGTCCAAATATTTACATTTACGGCATTTACCAGATGCTTTTATCCAAAGCGACTTCCATTCCTTACCTACAGGGGGCAGTCTCCCTGGAGCAACTTGGGGATAAGGGTCTTGCTCAGGGACCCATTGGTGGTGTGCTGAAGGTAGGATTTGAACCCATGACCTCTTGGTCTGGAGGCAAGTATCCTACCCACTACGCCACCACCAAATAATAAATAGCCAACACCTAACCCAACAATACATAAGCCCTAGAGAAGAATGTAAGTCAAAACAGGTTTAGTATCTGTAGGTACCTGTGACTGATACAGAAGATTTTTACTGGGGTTGCCGATTTTTCAAAAAATACTGCAGGTTTCCATTACAGCACAGCATTAAATACATTAAATTAAATAACATTAAAATGCAGTTTTTGGTCATAAAATCTGCAGGTTTTATCAATGGCATTACTGAAATGGCAGTATAACTACATTTATCTCTAACAATTAATTGAAACAGCATTACTGTGCAACCAACTGCAATTATGTAATGCCAGGTGATCAGGGGCTTACAAAGAACTTGTCTTATGTAATTCCTGATTCTGCCAAAGCCAAAATAAATCCTTTTTTTTGCAGTATTATTTACAATACTAGGAAACAGTACTCTTTTTTATTTCAATCTTTAACAGTGAAAAGACAGCAGTTATTTCTAAATGTGTACTTTATATATAATATATATAATATATATATATACCTCCTCATAACGGAATAATATTTATCATAACAGTATATAGGTACCAAAGTGTATTTAATTCATATTTTTAAAGCATTTACATTACGACTTCCAATCCCTAATTACAGGGGGCAGTCTCTCTGGACCAACTTGGGGTTAAGGTCTTGCTCAGGAACCCATTGGTGGTGTGCTGAAGTTAGGATTCGAATCCATGACCTAGAGGCAAGTATCCCACCCACTACGCCACCACCACCCTGCTTTTCTTTGACTTGACTTTTCTTAGTCCAAGCACTAGTCAAATACACCATTCACCCCAGAGGCTTTAAAAATATGAATTAAATACACTTTGGTACCTATATACTGTTATGATAAATATTATTCCGTTATGAGGAGGTATATATATATATTATATATATTATATATAAAGTACACATTTAGAAATAACTGCTGTCTTTTCACTGTTAAAGATTGAAATAAAAAAGAGTACTGTTTCCTAGTATTGTAAATAATACTGCAAAAAAAAGGATTTATTTTGGCTTTGGCAGAATCAGGAATTACATAAGACAAGTTCTTTGTAAGCCCCTGATCACCTGGCATTACATAATTGCAGTTGGTTGCACAGTAATGCTGTTTCAATTAATTGTTAGAGATAAATGTAGTTATACTGCCATTTCAGTAATGCCATTGATAAAACCTGCAGATTTTATGACCAAAAACTGCATTTTAATGTTATTTAATTTAATGTATTTAATGCTGTGCTGTAATGGAAACCTGCAGTATTTTTTGAAAAATCGGCAACCCCAGTAAAAATCTTCTGTATCAGTCACAGGTACCTACAGATACTAAACCTGTTTTGACTTACATTCTTCTCTAGGGCTTATGTATTGTTGGGTTAGGTGTTGGCTATTTATTATTTGGTGGTGGCGTAGTGGGTAGGATACTTGCCTCCAGACCAAGAGGTCATGGGTTCAAATCCTACCTTCAGCACACCACCAATGGGTCCCTGAGCAAGACCCTTATCCCCAAGTTGCTCCAGGGAGACTGCCCCCTGTAGGTAAGGAATGGAAGTCGCTTTGGATAAAAGCATCTGGTAAATGCCGTAAATGTAAATATTTGGACAGTTGTATAGATGCTCTGACTGCAGTATCATGGTTAAATAGTTGACTCAGATTTATGCTGTTTTTCAGGTAAGACACAGTCGTAGAATTCTTAAGCACTGATGTACGTCGCTCTGGATAAGAGTGTCAGCTAAATGCCGTAAATGTAAACGTAAATGTAAATGGATAGAGATATGTATGTAATTATCAGTAACATGCTCTGGCTAGTTCAGGCCCAGTGGCTGGATTATTTCTAGGCAATAGTAACCACTTTAAACAAGCTAGTCAGAAGTACTGATGGATTCCACACCACTTCACTAAACTTCTGTATATCAGTAGGAATTAGCTAACTATGCTTCAGAGTGAAGCAGACCTTACTTCATTTCAAAAGCTATCGTCTACAACAAATGGTCTCATGCATTTTAACTTACAAAACCTCAAAAGTGGCTAGATATTTATTTTTTATATGTAGCTATGGTCAGTAATACATATCTCTTTTTCTTCCAGTTGTTTGGTAGCCTTCATGTTTGGTTTTTACCAGGTTTCTTTATTTTGATGATTCTTACTCCAGTCATCTTTCATATACATATTTCTATCCATCCATTATCAGTATCGCTTTTTCTTAACCAGGGTTATGGGGGTATTGCAGCCTATTCCACTTTGAACAGGTTGCCTGTCCAACATAGCAGCAAATTACAGCCATATGCAAAGGTCTGGGCAACCAGTGAAAATGAGCGAACATCCTGCAAATAGAGCGCATTTCTGCATATTGTAAGATGTTTTTTCTTATGTGTGTGCACTAAACGTGGCAGAAGATGGCATGCTTAAGTTTCATGTACAGAACGTGTGAACTAACAGTATTTTCTAATTTATCATTAGCATAGGATTGAAGGTCATTCATTGGCTTGTCATTTTGCTCGACTTTCATTATGCTATTCTAGCACCATCTTATACTTAGTGGTGTTTGTAGAATACAGTCTCTTGTCTGGCATGTTATTTTTTAAATCATGAATAATAGGGATGGTATTTTTGTTTGAGTTGCTACATATGGCATGTTTGAGTATAAGAGATCACTTTAATAATTTAACATCACTGGTATAATGTAAGATCAATTACAAACATTTATTCATTTGTACCAGAATAGAAACAAAAGCAATATATTACAGCCTTTTACATGATTTACTATACCTTTATACAATTTAAGTAAAAAAGCCTACATTTAATGTAACCAAATCTGTGAATTCCCACTAGTGGAGGAACATAGACGGATTTAATTCTCCAGCCTCCTGCTGCCCCACTGTGGTCAGGCAGGTGCATTACAGCTTCTGTCTGACACGTCAAGCAAAGCCTTCTCTCAGTCTTTCTCCCAGATATTTTTTTAAACATTTCTTTTGACATTTACATTTCTCTTCATAATTTATGTTCCTAAACGCTGAACATGGATTAACCCTAGTCTAGTATTAACCCAAAAACAAATATAAGCAATCACTATTGACTTATGTTGACACAATAACTTAACGTAACTGGTTGTTTTCCTACACATAAATAAAGCTGCACATGGGAGAAGATATTAGATTAATTTTACATTTCTTTTATATCATGATTTTACTCATTTTTCATCCAATTGTTAAATGTTTAAGAAGAATACAAAAACGAAAACATGTTCTGCCAATGGTCATCTTTAAAAAAAAAAAAAAAAAAAAAAAACAACAAAAAAACAAAACAAAGCAAAAAAAACCTTTGTACCAGCCCAGTGGACAGAATTATGAAAACTATATATTTTTATAATTCATTTGTTTAAAAATGCCATCAAAAACAATGCATAAAGGAAGATGTGCAAGAAACAATAGCAGCAGCAATTGTCTACATGATTCCCTGTGTCTCTATCAAGTTTATTGATCTCATTATTCCAGTTACAGTGACCATCTTTGGATGTTTTGTAAAGTAATTGTTCTGAGACACTGATAACCCCCCCCAAAACATTCAGTGCATTCACCATCAGCAACATTCTGATAGAAATACTGACTTTTTAACTTGACCAGTGTGAGGAGAAAGCAACACCTCCTGCTAGGAGAGAAAAGAGATGATCTCCTGAACTTCCTAGTTGACACGGTCCATTTGAAATCTTTGAACAAAGTAATGGCACCTCGTTCCTCATTGTGGCGAGTAAATACCCAGAGATTGTCTGGAGGTTCCGAGTTACAGTAGTCTTTCAAATTTTCCCTGTAAGTTTAATAGCACTTAAATAGCACTGTTTGTGAATTTACAGTTGACTTCTATCAAGTCTTTTCTTCGCAGGGTTGGGATACTGTGGGTTTTCAATTACTCCTTCACCGAACTTGAGTTCCAAGAAGGCACGATGGTTGTTGGGTCCATAGACGGTAATGCCGACAAATGGCATGGGTACCAGTGGCTGCAGGAAGTGTTCGGGGAACTCCACATCCTGCTTGTGCTCGGTCCACGTATCCTTAGTCATAACTCCATTTCGGGGGTAGAAGGGCCACAGATCCACATGCAAATGGTTGGCCTCGCTGTACTGGATACGGTAAAAGTCTCCTTCTACTGCCCGTTCCCATAAATAACCATTAGCATCCACCAGCGACCCTGAATCCAGGTTCTTCAGGTATTCACAATTAGGAATGTCTTCCAGGTAGATACCTAAATCAACATCATAGTCCCAAGGGATGATGTCTTGATGTCTGGCTGCTCCTAACAGACTGCCCCCTTCGAGCCAGTAACGCACACCAGAACTTTCCAAGATATTGACAACATACTTTGTAGTCTCTCTGAGTGCACGCAAGCAACATGGTGGGGTCCAACGGTCCATGTAGAGGTACTCAGGTGTGTCATCATGCACTGTGCCAAAGCATCGCACTGTTTCTTTAGAGCAGCCAAACCACTGGTCCCTCCCATCAGCCCATATCAAGCGCTTGAGGCCAAAGCTCCGCATGAGTTGATTGGAAGCTTCCTTGAGACGACTATCTGCTTTCCACTGATTATGCGCTGAGGTGAAGAGAGGCCGGTGGCTAGCAGAGAACGATGGTCCCTCTAGCAGCTTGACCTTCCACCCTCGCAGTGCCGTTTGTATAAACAGCGCAGAGAGCAGGGGCCGTGCCAACGGGACTGAGAGGTTGAACAGGTCCTCAGTGCGAATAAGGACTACAGCATCACCATGCAAGGCCGTGCACACACTGCCGCTACTTCCGAGTGCCCCAAGGGAGTAAGTTGCTGTCCATTCCTTCAGGATCACCTGCAGGTGCAGACATTGAACAGCAGCACGGGACAGCACTGGGGCTGCAACCAGTCGTACTGGTCCTCCTCCCTCACCCTCCAGCTCCCGAATCAGCCTCTCAAGCTGTCGTCCGTGCTCCAGTTCCACACCATCAGGTACCAGAAGCACATACTCAGTCTGCACATGGAATTCTGGGCGGTGCGCTTGAGGGGCCTGCTCTGGACTGGGATGCAGAACTAACAAACGGGCATTCTCAGGCAGGATCAGGGGAGGGTAAGGCAGGGTGTCTGCAACCACCATTAAAGGTACCTCTGGCCTCTGGTGCAAGAAGGAGCGGGCCACATCACCCACATAGTTCTCAAAGTCTTCAAACTCACGCAGGATGACGGTAATACGAGGACTCCGCATACTTTCCACTAGGCCTCCTACTTTGTTGGCTCCTACACTTGAACCCACCATTCCCCCAGCAGCCCCAATGCCAGGCAGAGATTGAGATGCTTTCTTCAAACCCTTTCCCTGTGTGCGCCGCTTCTCTATCATTTGCTGTTGTGCCCGTGATACGAAGTACAAGATCAGCAAGTTCAGCACAATGGCTCCTGTCAGCAGAGCTTGGCAGAAACTGATTCGCATTGTGACTACAAATCTTCAATATTTACATCATAAAAACTGCAAGTAAGTAGGTGGGAGAACAGAGTTGGCGACAGAATTGTCCTTTTTATGTGAACATTTTGATGTGAGAATAAAAATCTTCCTAAAGGAACAGAAGCAATAGAGCCTTGATCAGGTCATTACTATAGGAGTCCTGTTATGTTATTATAAGGAAAAAGTTTGGGCAGAAAAAATACTCCCATTCAGTTTTTCAGAATGAAAAGCCAGTGGATCCTCGTGTCTTGGCTCTGTAAGAGTTCTTCAGTAGTAAAACTGAAAGACACAAAGAAAGGCAGTTGTTAGATATTCTGTTTTAACACACAAGTAATGAACATAAGCTTTGAAATTAAACAAACACTTTATGAAAACACAAAATTTGCTACTGCAATACTTACTCCATGGCAGCAAAATTAACATGTGCATGCTCTCCTTCAAAACAGTAGACTTTAAACGGTAAGGCCTTATTAACCTATATTTAGCGTGTTATTCTAATCTCTAGCCTTAATGTGCATTTCCCCTCTACCTATCCTAGATCATTCAGTTAAACGAAATGCTCCAGCTTTGCAGCCTTTTGTACACATTTGACACGTAAACACAGTTTGAACAAATGCACTGACTAACTAGACAACATGCATGCATTATAGTTACGATAGTTCACATAAAAGCACGATTCGCGGTGGTTTAATAGTAAACGTGAGTGTTCGCCGTTAGCCCGGTGTGCTGCTTGTGTTGTTTGGGAAAACGAGTGCAGGAAGCTCACAATGTGGCAGGAAGGATCCTCGCGCCACGGGCTGAATGGTTTTGAAGGAGGGAGCTTGGAGGGGATCACTATTTGGCAGGTCCGTTGTGTTGTTGTTTCATCTGTATTGAGAGTGGAGAGGGGAGCCTGGTGTTAGGACAGTGTGTGTGTGTGTGTGTGTGGTGTGTGAGTGTGTGTGTCGCTTTTCTGTTGTTCCTCGTTGCTACACTATAATGGAGGCTGAAAGGTCCGGAGGTAGTGGAGTAAATCATAATATTTCAGGCAGTGGAGCTGGGAGAAATCCTAACGGACCGAAGGCTGTTCTCGGGCCGCCTCCTGCTGCAGGAACCTCGGCCGCAGCGGCAGGAGCCACCGGGGCTCCGCCTGGAGCCTCCCAGCCACGGGAGCAGCAGGACGGGGAAACGGGCCTGTCTCTTCCCGGGATCCTTCACTTCATCCAGTACGAGTGGGGACGCTTCCAGGCTGAAAAATATCGCTGGGAAGCCGAGCGAGATGAACTTAGGGTAACTTTCCTCTCCTCCATCCACCATGGGTCTGGTTTTCTAGCCTTCTAGAGCATAGGAATGTCTCAAAAATCTCTAATCTGACCTGAGACCAGTAAAGCGGTCCCAAGTGGCTTGTTCCTACTTGTCTACCAGTGTTTTTTTTTTCTGTAGGCTTTATGGCATTCATATAAGATAAAATGTTTTTAAAACGTTTTAAGAGTTCAATCCATATAGTGAAGATGGCCTATAATCTCTCTACTATAACTATTAAGGAGCATCCCACACGGGATGTGCATTATAAATGTACATACACTTTATAATATGCATATGCGTTTAATCTGTTTCTTATTTGTGTAAATGTCGAAAATTGAGCCTTAAAATGGTCAGATCTGATTTTAAAGAGTCTGTTGTGAACTTTGTAAAATATACCCTTTAGTGGGAAAACAGTAGCTTTCATAAGACTTTGGATGAACTAGGGTACAATTTTCTTGTTATTTACAGTGAAATGGTAATTTGTGTAATGTATAGGGTCCACTGGTTTATTGTGGAGATTGTGGAGAATGCTGGCATGTTACTGGTGGATTGCTGTGATTTAGTTTTAACCACGCTTGTGTGCCCAGACCCAGTAAAGAGAGGAATGACGTAATGCAATCAGTAGGAGGAGTATCTGTACTAAACCGGAGGTCCTGTTCTTGTGCTGTGTGTAAATATAAAAAAAAAGCACATTCAATTGGTCTTGGCTGAGTATACCTCATGCTGTTAATCACTGGTTCCTATGGCCACTGTATGGAAAAAGTATTGGGACACACTGTTTTCAGGATTTAGGCTAGGGCCTCCAGTGAAGGGCAATCTTCATGCTTCAGCTTAACAAGACATTTTGGACAACACCCTACTTCTAACTTTGTGGACACAGTTTGAGGAAGAATGACTGTACAGTTAAATAAAATTTAATCTATCCATATAGCATTTTTTACAACCAATGTTGTCACAAAGCAGCTTCACGGAATCCTGGTCTGAACCTCTTGTAAGCAAGCCAAGGTCACCCTAAAGCTGGAGGGCGAAACCTCGAGAGGAACCAAGACTCAAAAGGGGAACTCATCCTCCTCTGGTTGAGAGAGAGCGCGCGCGTGTGGGAGAGAGAGTGCGAGTGTGTGTGTGAGAGAAAGAGCGAGCGAGTGTGTGAGAGAGAGAGCGCGAGTGTTCGAGAGAGAGTGTGTGTGTTGGAGAGAGAGCGAGTGTGTGTGTGTGTGTGAGAGAGCGAGAGTGTGTGTGTGTGAGAGAGCGAGAGTGTGTGTGAGAGAGAGCGAGAGTGTGTGTGTGAGAGAGAGCGAGAGTGTGTGTGTGAGAGAGAGCGAGAGTGTGTGTGTGAGAGAGAGAGAGTGTGTGTGTGAGAGAGCGAGAGTGTGTGTGTGAGAGAGCGAGAGTGTGTGTG
>JBBPCW010000001.1:9912886-9923029 GCA_037974425.1 Phenacogrammus interruptus
CAAAATTGGATGTAGCATTTAAAAAGTGTCATGAGCCTTCATCAATTTTCGCTAAACCTAGTTTTCGAGTCTCAAAGTGCATGTTTAGTTGTGACACTGCATAATCAGGGCTGAGGGGAGTGCGGGAGCTTATTCAAGCAGACATACAGTCATACAAATTCTCGTGCACATTCACACCTAGGAGTGATTTATTATCTCCAATTTGCCTGTCTTTAGACTGTGGAGGAAATTTTGCAAACTCCGCACAGAGGACAGCCCAGCCAGATTCAAACCCAGGGCCTTCTAGGTGTCAGATGACAGCGGTATCCACTGCAGCCCTACTCCTCCTCTTTATTACTATTAATAAAAGATCAGAGCACAATTCCTTGTTAATTCCAGGCCTGGAGATTTAATATCCAACACAGTTTGGTGGTTTTCCTGCTCAAACACACCTGGTTAAACTCACCTGTTAATTGTCAGTTTTAGTGAGGTTTATTGTGTGAGGAGGGAAATGGTGCTGGACATCCACCCTCCAGGATCAGATTTGGCCACTCTTGTGTGAGTCAGTAATGGACTGAAATTCAAGTTACATTGTATTTCAAAGTTGGACAAATGCCGTGGGACTGTTATGTAGCAAAAAGTAAAAGTACCATGCAGGAGAAACAGTTCAAGCATAAGAATCAGCTGCACTGTGGTGTTTGTTAAGCTTCATAGAGGTTGATTGTTAGTGGGTTGCACAGCTGCATGTTAACTATTTAGAGCTATTTAATAAGAACACATTTAAGCCAATAGTGGAACTTGTATGCGCACCAAATTTTTAGCTTTGGCTTTTTTTTCTTTTTTTTTACCTCACATATACCTAAAGTTAAGACATTAACAAACAGGTTATTATTACATTTACACTAATTTTAAATTCATAAAAGCAATAAAATACAGCGCTTGTAAGTTCTGTACTTTGCTTTTTTTAGACTCTTGACGTGGTTAGTTGAATGAATATATGTGCTTGTCTTCTAGTACAAATAGCATTGTAAGTATTTCCTGTGTTTTCATTTTGTGGTTTACAGGAACGCTGGGAAAGAGAATTCAAAAGAGCGGATAGGTGGGTCAGTACTTGATAAGATTCCTTTCCTGCGCAGCTGTCAGGATGATGAAGAAGACAGTGATGAAGACGATGACTTCCAAGGCATTGCTACAGATTGCATCGATGGACCACGCAAAAATAAGACGTCCCGGGGCAAGGTTAGGAATGCTGTGAAAGGTCATCGCCCCCCCCCCCCCTTTCTCTTTCTTTCCCATTCTTCTGTGCTCTGTCTCTCTCTCTCTCTCTCTCATGCACACAGTATATAATAAAATATGTTTTCAATAAAATAAACCCGCTAACATGCTAGTCCAGTGTGCAATAATAGGTTTTAAATTAGTCTAAAATACATCATCTGAAAAAAGATGATCATGAACAGATTAATTTCTATAACAAGAATAGTTACAATCAAGAAATTATTATAAGGTGGTCAAATCTCAAAGCAGATAACTTGATTCTAAACACAAAATTACACTAAATAGTTTATAATTTCAGAATTTCTTATTGTTCTCTAAAATGTAAAAACATCTGAAAAATATATTTTGTTGTCGGTCTTTAACATGTAAACATTAAACATTTACTTTGAATTTTAAATGCACTTCGTAACACAAATCATGGTTTGGAAAAGACCCCTTTTATTGTTTTTATATTATAAGTGCACTGAATGCACTAAATGTCTTTGGCTAGTTTTATACGTGTTATTTTATAATGAAATGCACTTACATTTTTACACATTTAAACATAATGTACATGTTTATGAAGACTATCAGCAGCCATTTTCAGTATAATTTACAAAGCACATTTTAAGTTTTACATTACTACATTGAGGTTTTTAATTTTTTTCTGTAATCCATGTTGTGCTCATGAAAACCTTCTGTGAACACACTGATCTACTGATCTACTCAAACATTAGGTAAAAAAGCCCATAGTGATCACCCTTGTAATGCAGCATTCTTTACCCGAGTGATCTATTTTTATATTTAACAATTGCACATTTATATGTGTTTACACCTGTACTAACATTGTACATATCCATTTTTTGCTAGGATGCACTCTCATTTCTTTTGGACCTGAGATAAAATAGGAACCATGAATTCAGATATTTCTGTTTTGCTGTAGATGAGTGGTGAACCCATGACCACAGATCTAGACCCTGAGGATGAAGATGATGAGGATGACTCAGAAGACGCACTCAGTGAATTTGATTTCCTGGGCTCAGGAGAGGAGGGCGAGGGAGCTGGGGAGGCACGCATCTCAGGAGATGGACGTGAGTTAGGTATGGACAGTAGAGTTCTCAACATGGCATACAATGTTTGTTGCTTTGGTTCTGGTGCGTAGGACTTGAAATGAAACCATGACTAAGTCTAGAATGACTAAGGCTAGAGTGACTAAGGTGTGTGTGTAAATATACATACACAGACATACACACATTGTTATATAAAAATGTATTCGGCATCTGAGCAGTAATTGTTATTAAAAGAATAAAAGCAAATAATCAAGATGACTTTGAATGTGTGTGAGAGTTGACTTAACCATCCTCAAACATCTTCCTGAGGAGAGATTCAGGGTTATATTTTACTGCGTGTTGAACATGTATAACTGTATGTGACAACTATCTTGAACCTTGAATCTACCTAATGTTGTGTAGGTCCCACTTATGCCACCAAATCAGCTCTGACTCACTAAGGCATGGAATCTACAAGACCTCTGAAGAGTTGCTGTGGTCTTGCTGAGTCCACCTGTAAGTTAGAGTTGAGGCCTCCATGGTTTGGACTTGTTGGTCCAGCACATCCTAGACAGGCCTGATTGGATTTAGATTTGGTGTCCAAGTTAGTCAGCACTGTGGTAAATGTCAAAGTAACATCCACTTGACTGCCAAGACCCAAGGTTTCCCAGCAGAATAGTGTGATCCCAGCAGTCACTGCTTCTGCTGTTTTGTCTTCCTCCCATGGTGTGTCTTGGTGCAATGTCCACCCCAGGTAATTGTCCACATAGTATAAAAGTAAACATGACTCACCAGGCCAGGCTACCCTCTTCCACTGCTCCATGGTTCAGTTCTGAAACTCCATTTGAGGAACTTTAGGTGGTGGACAGTTGTTTGTTTTAACACGTTTATATTGTAGGCAGTATGAACCTTTTCTGCAGTTTGTGCAGAAGTAGTTCCTTGTGGGTTTGACCTGATGGACAAGCTTTTGGTCCCCATGAACATTACTGAGCCTTGGCCAGCTGTGACCCTGTCGCTGGATCACTGGTCGTCCTTCCTTGAGACTTTTGGTAGATACTAACCACTGCATTCCAGGAACACCCCACAAGAATTGCTGTTTTGGAGATGCTCTGACCCAGTCGCCTAGCCATTATAACCAGGCCTTTGTCAAAGTCCCTGAGATCCATTGGCTTGCCCAGTTTTTTTTCTTCCTACACATCCACTTGTTTTCAGTCCTGAGGCAACTGCTAGATAGCCGGCAAGCTTTCAGCCAGCTCACTTAACTGTTGTCAAAACAAATTGTAAAAAATGTGTTTATATGTAGCTTCAAGGACACTTATGTTACTTTTAGTGAGCCAGCTGTTTTTGCTTGATGGCACCTTTTCTCTGTACTGTTTTTTGCGTTACCACCTGTTTTTTTTTTTTTTTTTCCCCGTTTCCCTTTGTGCAGGTCGGAAAATGCGCTTATGTGAGTGGCGAAGAGCAGTTACATTTTGTCATATGAATGCATTCTACTTATTTTTGTTATGTGTGAACCTCATCAATCCAGAACAATACACCAGAAGTATAAAAGGACAGAAAAAAACCTATGAAATCATTGCAGTTTTAAATCAGGGTTAGTGTAACTGTGTGTCTGTTAACATTTTTCTCTTTGTATGCTTTAAGAAAACCGCAGAAACAAGTTGCAAGGCATGATGTCCGATTTCCCCACCAAGCCCTCTCCACCCACCTCTGGCCCGGGTCAGTGTCGCTCTGGGGAAGGTAAGCTTCTTCTGCTCCTGCTCCTTCTCTCTCTTCATGCATGCCCTTATCAGAGACACTTAGCTTATTCTGTCTTTGTATTGTACCTGTGATTTGAACTTATGGATGTGTAGGACAAAATCATGAAAAAAGACTTTAAACATACCTTGACAGTCAAAAAACAAATGCCTCTGAAGATGCCAAAATAGTCTGTGTCATAAATGCAGTAAGATATTTGAATGATTTAGGGTAGACGGTGTGAGAAATTGGGACATTTTCATGCCATCAAACCATTAATCATGCCCAAATTTAACAGCGGTGTACAGTATTAAAGTGGTGAGGTGGTTGCGGGGCATATTTCTCCCATCAAAATAAAAACATGGTGTAGGGATACTTGTAAAGCAGCTTGAATTAAACCTGCCCTGTGGTGTGTGGAGCCGTTTTAGGAAAGTGCTAACACTACATAAAGCAAAACTCCACTGCTTCAGTTAGTATTGTTAAACATTTAGCAGTTGTTATTACACATTATGCCCTCAGGTATATGAACATAAATTCTAAATGGATTAATTTATTTGATAATGCAATATTGAAACATTTTTGAAATGCCTCTGAACATTATATTATCGTTGGATCATCTGCATCCCTACTCTTGGATTAGGAAAGAGTTGACAAGTTCATGTAGAATCTAATCATGTAAAAATGTTATTATTGCATGACTTTTGAAAATGTGAAATTCAGTGATATGATCATTTGCATAATCATGTAGTTAAATTTGTGATATCATTAATCAGAACATGCATTGCTGTAACCATGGCAATACAAATACCCCCAAGACAGATTTCGCTTTCATGCAGAGGTCTTTAAATGCATGTTTAAATATCAGATTACAGGAATAAAATTACATTCCACTCATGGTGACTATAGTAACTGTGTTGTCATGTGTTTGTGACTAATGCAAGAATCTGTCATCCTGGCACTGCCAGCATTTTCCAGTACTGTGTCTAGGTGCACAAATAATCTTGCTTCTGTCCTGTCTTAGCGTGTTGTAAAACATGGGATACTGGTGTACTCCAAAATTAAACCTGTGCATAGACACTGTAATAATTGCAGATAGCTAACCACGAAAATTTGGCGGACTTCAAACATCATGAAGCTTCGTCAGTTTTCAGCAAACCTCAAAGTGCCACAGAACTTATTTGATAATTTATTGCGACGTCTCTTTATAATTGCTCTTTTTGTGCTGTAGGGGGCTCCCTGGGTTTCTCTTCTGATGTCTTCATACTGGATGCAGTTGGAGGAGGTGACATTAACCTTGGTGAGCTGGCTGACCTCACTGTCGCTAATGACAATGAGCTCACTAATGATGTAAGTACTCATCATTTCACCTTCAGCTACCTTTCTTTCTTCTTTAGATGTGTCTACGAACACATTTACTTATTAAGAAAAGCTTATTTATTTGCATAAAGCATTTAGATAAGTTCTCTTCAGATAAATTAATTAATCTCTCCCATTTAGGTACATTTTTCTTGCTCTTATCTCGTCTTATGTCACTCTATCCTTTTTTTTTTAACAGCTGATGGACAGTCGAGAGGAATTTAAGAAGACATGGAATCCACGCTTTACACTACGAAGCCATTTCGATGCTATCCGGGCACTAACATTTCACCCCAGTCAAGCTGTGCTGTTGACTGCTTCAGAGGATGGCACACTGAAGCTTTGGAACCTGAACAAGGCCATGCACTCTAAAAAGTGAGTACTCACGACTAGCTGCTTCTGGGCTTGCAGGAGTATTTGCATTGTTCTCCTTATAGCTGGATTTTGGTGGCGTTTCTCTTTTTGTTTTGGAACAATTCCAATGCTGAAACATTCTTTAATACCCCGTGCATTACGTGCGTGTTCAGATTTTCGTCCAGTTGATTGATAGTTTAAAAATGCCGCCTCTGTAATGTACGGGGAGAGGAAGTGGAATGGCGAGTTACCTTAAAAGTTAGTAGTGGACATATAAACTCCTTGAATGTTTACTCTACACTACATTCACGTTGAAGTTGCCTTAAGTATGGATGTAATTCCAGGTGTAAGCAGCTACAATTTGTTTCAACATGTTTAGCAACATATTGTGCATGGTGTCAACACAGTAAGAGTTACCGTCAGTGAGATTTTTCCACTTAATATTTCTTTAAAATCCAGTAAATATTCCTGTAAAACAACTGTTTACACACCTTAAGGGCCTTAATCTAAATGTGCAAAAATACAGGAGCATGTCCTTCTAAATAGTGCAAACCAGTATACATCTTTGTATTTAAGACTAAGAGACAAAGTAAAGCTGAGCTGTTGTATGCTCCAGTGTAATACACACCATCTAGCGAACTGTATCAGGGTGTTTTCCATGGAAAGCACATCATTTGCAAGCAAATGCAAAACATTTGCAAAAGAATGCAAAACTTGGTACATTACAGTTACTCTGGGATTCACAAACACAAGCAGGAAAAAAATGTGTGTAAATTGTTTGTGAAGTTATTTTAACATGGTTTTTGCATCATTAACTTTTACAAAAAACCCAATTTTAACACAATTTAATTACCATATGTGTAGTGTGTGTAATTTCTGAAATACGTGGACATTTCAGACATTGAGTAAAAATTGAGAAAAAAAAAAATCTGTAATGTACATGCATGAACCAGCTGTGATTGACCCAATAGTTACAAGAGATTCACAAGATGCTTCTGGTAGGAATAAGATAAGGCTATACAGTACAGTATGTTACACGAGCACCCGCGTATAATGAAAAACTGTGTTGTTGTGTTTTGGTCAAAAAATGCCTTAAAATGCATATTTTTATAGTGTAAACCCCAAATATGCCATCAGATGTGCTCCCAGCACACTTCAATTTCATTTTAAAGAGTTTAATACATTACCCGTAACGAAAACGTAAAGATAAACCCGAGGTTTAAATACGGAAAAGTCACGAATGAGAGAGAGAGAGAGAGAAAGAAAGAGTGACAGAGCGAGAGAGAGAGAGACCATCCGTGCGCTCCAGAACGAGAGAGCGGGGGGGGGACGCACAGTTCAGAAAAGTCACGAACGAGTGAGACATAGAGAACGTGCGCGCGAGAGAGAGATACAGAGAGAGAGAGAGAGACGCGCGTGAGAGAGATGCACACGTTCTGGAAAAGTCACGAACGAGAGAGAGATATTGAGAGAGCGAGCTCGCGAGAGATACAGAGAGAGAGGAAGTAAAAGAGAATGACCGAGAAAGAGACAGAGCGAGAGAGTAAGAGAGACCCTACGGCCATGCACGGGGAGCCAGAAGAACTAAAATGAGTTAAAAAAAAAAAAAAAAACATATTGGCATGAAAATAGCAAAAAAAAAACGGAGAATATTTGCAGGTTCCGGGTTGTTTTGAATATTTCCGCATAAACCGATCAGTTTCGTTCTCAAAAAAACCCCGCATGTGACTGGATCCGCGAGTCCTGATCCGCGTAAAACTGTGGGTTTACTGTATAGCTATATTCTTACTCTTGTTTTGGCCGCAACAGTTTTTGATCTTTTCGTACTTGCATTTCAGACATGGGTATTAAAATGAGGTTTATAAATGCCAAGTCTTAAGTATGCAAAACCACAATAGGAAACAGACACTGACAAATTATAAAAAAAGATAAAATCTTAAATCTAGTCAGTGAAATGTTTGCCATTATGAGATTAAACCTATTAATTCTACTAATTTATTACTTATAAATTTTGGCTAGACAAACTGTGATGCACTACATTGCATCAAATGAAGTTTGAACCTATACATCACAAGACTGGCTGGTGAAATGCTAGATTTTTGCATTAATGTTATTCACTAGGTGGCACTGCTCTACAAATGAGTTGTAATTTCACTAAATGTCAGTTTGCCATACAGTTTTGTTTTCAGTAAAGAAATGTTTTCAGTTATTTCAGAAAGAATTCTTGAAACAAGCAAAATGATCTGCCAGATTAACACACTTTCACTAGATAAACTAACTTAAAACAAGTAAAAGTGTCTACAAGTATGTTATTTTTACAGATTGTTATGAAATTCAGTAGGACATTTAAAGCCAAATATTTTGAATGATTAGTTTAGTGTGGTATGGTATAGGTACTGCATTGGAAGTGTTTTTATTTGACCTTGCATGCTTTTTCTTTTTTCTCAGGAATGCAGCACTGGACGTAGAGCCTGTTTACACTTTCAGAGGACACAGGTGAGTGCAAGAGTTGGACTTGGGTTGGGGTTGGGAAAGCATTAATATGTGAAGATTTGAAGTAATCTTTCAGTTCTTATAAAAGCAGTATTATAATTGTGTTTCTGTATCTCTGTAAATAGTGGGGCAGTCCTCTCTCTATCCATGGGTGAAGAAGGGGAAGCCTGCTACAGTGGGGGTCTGGATGGAAGCGTGCATTGTTGGAAGATTCCAGATCTTAATGTGGATCCTTATGACAACTATGGCAAGTCTCCATATTATTTGTATATCTGCAGCCCTGCAGATCCTATAGTCACAACATTGCTAAAGATCATAACATTACTAACAGCTGAAGTCAAGAACATAATGAAAATTGGTAGGGTTAAACATAAAATTACTCTTATATTATGCCTTTGTGCAACTTTAAAAAGCTTATGAAACTGTACAACACTCTTAATTTATAATTTATATTTTCAGTGCTCTGAATAATGAATGACACACAAGATTCTGAGAAAACCAAGCTGAATTAAACTTATAATGAAATGCAATCCTTAAGATAGTTCCTTGGTTTTTCCCCCCAAAATACTTAAACATGTATTACTGTCTTCTTAGTACTATTTAAATCCAGAATCGGGAATAGTATATTTGGGTTAAATGTTAATGTTTAAATTTCCATTCTTTGTAATTGAGCCTTGATTTACTTGTACACTGTATAAATTATACTTAATTCAAGTTTAAAATATCAAATGTTATGTGATGTCTATTGTTAATATGGGATTTGTGTTAACAGGTGATTCCAAACGTTTAATTGGTAGTCCACACACTTTAAAGTTTCAAAAGTCTCTCATTTCAATACATTGCATGATATGATGTAAGCCAGATATGATCTTCCTCTATTTTTCATATTTGTGTAAATGATTTCCGATACTCATGCCGTAAGAATGTGAAGAAAACCTAAAACATGGTTTTAAATGATAATTTCATGTCATCCATGAGAAACTTTAATAAGTGGTTCTGCCACCATTAGCAACCACTCCCATGGATGTCACTTTTGCCCAGTCTCTTTAATGCTTTCGATGTTTGTCCTGGTTCTTTTGGGATGTCCCAGGTAAGTCCTCACTGTGATGGGTCACGTCCCACCTTTTGGGGAGATTCACCAGTGTTTCACTTGCTCTCCATTAGATAATGGCTCTCACTGTGGTTCACAGAACCTTAAATAAACTTTATAACTCTTTCTGATAAAATGCATTAATTCTCTTAAATGCATTATGTCTTTTGGTTGTAGCATAGTGTCTTCTTGTTGAGACCTTATGGCCTGCTTCACATTACTGGAAAGATTCTACTGAAGTGATCTTTAGATTCAGCAGAGCTGACAGTAATTAAGTAATTAAGAGTAGTGTCTCTAGTCGTATTCATTCTAGTAATCAAAGAAACTAAAATGTACTTTAATGTTACATTTATAAAACCTAGACTACAAGATCTATAGTTTTATTAGGATGGACGGAACTGTTTGGAAATGTGGATTTTAAAACCCATCTTAATGTTCATGTAAACTTTTTTGCAAAGTAAACCACATGAGGTTAAACACAGTTTTATAGCAACCACACAACCACATTTCTCTTTTCTCGCTATGTCTTACATACTGCATTTCTTAAAAATAACTGTGTTGCTATCATGTTTTGCTCTGTTCACAGATCCAAATGTTCAGAGTAGTGTGCTTTTGGGCCATGAGAATTCAGTCTGGGATCTGGCTTATTCATCCACTCTGAAACGCCTGGCCTCCTGCTCCGCAGATGGCACTGTGCGTATTTGGGACCCCCAGAATTCAACACCGTGCTTATCTGTTTTCAACAAAGAGAAAGGTGAGTTTGTGCATGACTCAAAAGAGGGACCCATATCCCTTGACGGCATTCCTTAAGGCAAGGAGGCACCGATGATG
>JBBPCW010000001.1:9926582-9941657 GCA_037974425.1 Phenacogrammus interruptus
CCAGGGAGACTGTCCCCTGTAGTTAGGGAATGGAAGTCGCTTTGGATAAAAGCGTCTGATAAATGCTGTAAATGTAATACAATGTCACAGGCACACTATATCGACAAAGGTATTGGGACACCTGAGCATTACACCAACAGGGACGGTCTTTAATGACATTGCATTCAAAATATAGTCTTTAATATGGAGTTGGTCCCTCTTTGCAGCTGTAACAACTTTGACGCTTCCCACACGATTTTGGAGATGCTGTAGGAATTTGTGCCCATTCATTCTGTGCATTTCTGAGGTTAGGCACTGATGTTGAACAATCTCGCAATCTCCTTGCTTTGTGCACTGGGGTACATTCCTGCTGGAATAGAAAAGGTTCATCGCCAAACTGTTTCCACAAAGTTGGAATTATGCTGTTCTCCAAAATGTCTTGGTACAAGAGTGTCCTTCACTGGAAGTAAGGGGCCTATCCCAAAACCTGAAAAACAGGTGTGTCCCTGTATTTCTCCACATAGTGTGCTTGTTTTTTTACCATGTGTCTGTGCAGTGCCATTGATTTATTTAAAAAAAGATGAGCTACTTCTTTAAGCTTCTAAATGAATATGAATATGAATCCATCGGTGTCCTGATGGAAATGCTGCATCAGTATCAATATACCAGTTGACTCACCCATCTCTGTTTCTCTTTCTCTCTCTCTCTCTCGCTCTCAAACCCTCCTACCACCCACAGGTCATGACTGCTCAGTTCGCTTGTGGATGTTGGATAATCGGACATGTGTGCAAGAAATCACAGCCCATAGGAAGAAGCATGACGAGGCCATCCATGATGTGGCTTTCCACCCCTCACAGCCCTTCATTGCCAGCGCTGGAGCTGATGCCCTTGCTAAGATTTTTGTTTGATCACACACTCCTATCTCCTTCTTTATTGGTTAGCACATTACATTATATTCATTTGCCAGATGTTTTTTTTTATCCAAAATGACTTAAAATGTGAGGAACCACTTGAGTTCCAGGACAGTGCGAGAACAAGAGGAGAATTCTAAGTGTATACACATATTTTATGTAGACAGAAATGCAAGAAGATAGAAAGAGCATCAAAAGAGGAGGTGCTCTCTGATTAGATGAGTCTTCAGGAGGTTCTTGAAGCTAGAGAGGGATTCGGCAGCTCTGGTAGCCCTTGCCTTGTGTGTAGGGATGCCTTGGAGGAGTGGTTACAGCAAGTAGGAACGTAAGCCTGAATAATGGGATTAAGGTAACTGGGTGCAAACACAGAAATCATTCTGTGAGCAAGAATTAGTGACTTAATTCAGGCAGCCAGTGATAGCCAGTGTAGGTCAATCAGCAGTAGAGTGACAGGTGAACTTTTTGGTTGGTTGAAGACCGGCTGAGCTCTGAACCAGCTGTAAGGGTCTTATTGTCCCACTAGGATGGCATTGCAGTAACTAGACACACACATTTCTTCCCCAACTTCAGGCTGACATTGCATGATAAAAGTGTTTTGAAACGGATTGTGTAGATTTTAAACAGGATGCAAATCTAGTTTGTATTCTCTTAGACTATAAAATTGTATTGCCTGTTTCATCTATCTCTCTCTTTTGCTTGTTCCCTCCATCTCCCTTTTGCTTCCTCCCTTCCTGTTCTTATCTTCAGGGAACACACCTTCACTATTGGTCCTGAAGTGTGAAACTAAAAGCCGACTCTCCTACACATACATGCACACAGAGGATACGGCACACGACTGCCTGCGTAATAGGCACTGGGCTCCTTTGCTCATATTCCTTTGCTTTCCTTTCATGTCTCACACACTGTGATAAGAATTGTACATTTGTTGGTAGATTCTGATTTTAATACAGTGGGTTTGCTACTTGTTTTTATTCCAGTCTGCACAAGTACTGTTTCTTTTTTCTTTTTGTTTCAGGCTGTTTAGTGTGTAGTGAGAAATGTCCATTCTGTTAACAAATCTACACACCATCATAACACTCAACTGTCAGTTTGATGTCTGATCTAGGACATGCATTTGACTTCTCTTGGCTAACAAGACACCACCCAAGTCGCATCCGTGTGAATTTTAAACCTCCATATCTGTGAGCTAATTTTCCCACATCATGGGAACAGCTGTTGCCCAGTAGCACGGGCAAATAATGCATTTCATTCCAAAGACTGCTGTATAGAGAACTTTTTACACATTCAGTTGCCGCTTTTTCAGCAGTGCAAAAGTCATAGCTTTAACTTTAGCCTCTTAACTGCACACTCAAAGCCTTAGATTTTCATTGTTCTCCCTCATTTATATTAATATTCTTTTTTACATAAGTTTCTGTTTCGCTTGAGCAAGAGAGTGTTGCTGGTTGCATCATCACAATTCATATCCACACTAATTATAGGTAGTGGTCTGTTGACCATCGGCTCAGTGTTTTGTAAAGGAACTTGGTTGGCTTGTTGGCTGGGTAGGTGCAAGAAATATTTGGTGTACATAACAAGACGCTATCTCGGTATGCGCTGTACATAACGTGCTGTCTTACAAATCTTTGGTGCTAAGCTCTTCTGAATCAGGGAACTGTTTTGGTGTAAAAGTTGGTGGCAAGAGTTCATTCCTAGCATAACCCGACCATTGCTAAGTTCTACCATCCACTACACAGTTTCCTGCCATTTCAGAACGACAGCCATTCTAATGAATTTCAAAAATCTGCTGGTGTAATGTGCTTTTTTAAATATGTGTGTCAGGGTATGTTTAAGAGAAAGAACCAAATCATAAAAGAGATGCCATACATTTGTAATGGAACAGTGTGAGTCCTTAGCATTAGCTCCAGGATGGATTTTACCTTCCTGTTATTTTAATCTTCATTATCTGACATATCTAGTATTGGCCCGAAGAGCTGAAATAATCATGCATTTATTTTACAGTTGGTGCACTTTTGCAAAGTTGCCATCTAAAGGTTCTTTGTCATTATTTTGGTCTGGAATGTGTATAAACTAGGACATGTAATTCAAGGATAATGGAGTAATTCCTCTGGCTATGGAAAAAAAAATTGCCTGGTTTGGAGGGGTGAGGGTGTGTGTGCGTGGGAAGGGGGCTTCGGAACAAATCAAGCTCCCAATCAAGGACTGGAAAGGGCAATGCACACAGTAGGCTGCTCCCTGTGGAATCAATGGCAAGATAAGGCAAAAACACTACAATAGAGAGGGGAAACCCCCTTAAAACCACTTTAATGTATGAACCTAAAGAGGAGGACGGGTGAAATTTAGACTCAACAAAAGCAATAACAACTTGGTGCCCAGTAGCTAGACTGAAAGAGGAGCCATTAGCAGTGACAGTCAAACGTTGTGGTGTGTCTGTTTGCACAGTTTGTTTTGTAAGCAAGAGAAGGAGAAATTCAAGCTAGGTTTCAGTAACAGCTCCCCCTATAGAAATACCTCTCACTTCTAGCAGAGACAGCACAAGAGGTCATTTCTTTTGAAGAATAAACACTCCTTGGTATAGTATGTCCATAGAAAAATGGTGACAGTGTCTTTAGTGATTGTAGTGAAGAATCGTGAGAGTTGCTTGTTCAGTCAGTGTGTATTGAAAATGCCGCAGACTTGAAGCTCCATGTTTTTTTGGGAGTGAGCTCTATCTTCTCTGCTGTTTGCCTCCTTCTTTTGGGAGTGACATCTCAGTACACTAACAGTTAACTTCATGCTACACTACATTTGTAAGTGAACCCGGATCATAAGTTTACAATAAATGATTGTCAACCTTCTCCTATAGACAGCAGACTGCATGGATCTGCATAGTGTTTTCATAAACCTTCATTTCTCCAAACTTGAACCTCTTTAAAATATCGAGTCATCACATTCCTTACCAAATGAGCATGCATCAGTTACAGAAAGAAGGAAAAAGATTCTAAAATGTATCTGCCGGTGCATAATGTCTTTTCACTCCCATCTGTTGCTTTTAGTACTGTTATTGTTATAATTACAGGTTATAAAAATGTAAGAAGACAAATAGTATCATAAATGATCCTTTTTGGGTAGGTTTAGGACCTGTGATTGAGAAAAGCATTGTGAAGCTGTTGGGTTGGGTGAGGGTGGGGGGGGGTATGGTTTGTTAATCGAATGAACGAGTTACAGAAGAAAAAAAAAATCAGTCAAAGGCCAAGATAAAAGGACTATTCTTTGTGGGTTTTTTTATCATTGCAATTTATCACTGTGTAATATTTTGTACATTATATTAAAGCTACATTTGAACATTATCATCTAACTCCAAGGAATGACCTGCCTTTTATTTATTTTGTTATACATATTTTTGAACTGCATTTAGGCTCGAATCAGATGACATAATCACATGGTTCCCTTTGATTTTGGTTTATGCGCAGGTCTGGTGTTTTATGTTATTTGGAAAAAAAAAATAAAAATTTTGTACATAGAATGCAGTAAATTGATTGTCTCTTGTGTTGTTTGCATTTCTTTTAAAGACCATGAAAAGTAACATGAAAATATAGTGCTATGGTTCACACATCTACAGATCGGTGACGAAAGAAATACCTGAGTGCATACAGATGATTCCTGCAACAAAAAAGGCTTTGATAAGTTTTCCATCATTGATGGGATCCATTGAACATTCAAATGGTTCTTAGAAATGTCATGGTTCTGTACATTCAGTGTTCAGGTCTATACATTTGCCAATTTAGTAAATAAGCATAGGAAAAACAAAGTGTAAAGGGTCTCCTGCATGACGGACAGGACAGTTAACATTCCACCATGGTGAGAGACCTGTATAAAATGCTGAGCACTTGACCTCAGCATTGGAGCAAGTTGACAAGAGGAAAACATGACATGACTGTGAGTTTAGAGAACGTTTTTTCTAAGGGTGTGGATGTGGCTGACAGTGATTGTGATGCTTGTGTCTTAGTGTTCTATGTACAAGCCTAAATACTTTTGTCTTTACCGTGAGGGGACTGGAGCCTTAATCTGTGTGTGCTTCAGGGAGGAATATGCTAATATGGGTCCACTTATCTACTGCAAATGGTGTAAAGTTTCCGTTTGTCACGCCACAGCACACAGTGTGAATATAGTGTGAAATGCTTTCTCTGCATTTAACCCGTTCACCAAATGAAGCACAGGGAAACAATGTGTGGGGACAGTACCACAGTGGTGCCACTGGCACTCCTGTAATTCAAACCCACAACCTTCTGATCACAGAGGCAACTCCCTAACCACCAGGCCACCCACCCAATTATCTTGACTGATGCCTTTTGTCTTATGATAAACTATTTCTATTAGGTGTTTGCACCTCTGCCATCTGGTAGTGGGGAAACTGGTGGACTAGCGGTTAGGGTGTGTTCGCCCTGCGATCAGGAAGTCATTGGTTTGATTCCCAAGACTGCTAAGCACCTCTGAACAATCCTTGAACAAGGTACCGTCACACACTGCTCCCCGGGCACTGTGTTCCTGGCTGCCTGCTGCTTCACTTGGTGAATGGATTAAATACAGAGGAGGAATTCTGTGCTGTTCACACTGTGTGCTGTGGTGCGTTCATGTATGACAGAATGGTCAATTCATTTGACATAAATGTAATATCTGTATATTTGGTGGAACTGTTGATAGTACCTTGGAGAGAAGAGCATCCTTCTCCAAGTATTAACCTCCGTGCTTCCAAGTTTCTCTTACTGCTGCTGCTACGCATAGGAATGCTTAACACACTTCAGGTGAACTTAACAAGGTTAAGAAACCACTGTGACCTTTCCACCAACCCAAGACACCTGTTATACCAGGGTTTCACTGAGGGGCATTTCCAACCACTCCTCAAGCTCTAAGGCAATTCCAAACACAACTAATGAGAAAGAGAGACTATCTAATAGCATGTGAACACGCCTGAGCCCAGCTTGGCTTGGAAGGCACTGAATGGTTTGATGAATGATATAAACCAGGGGTGTCAAACTCCGGTCCTGGAGGTTCGGTGTCCAGCACAGTTTGATGGTTCTCCTCCTTTAACACATTCACGAAACCTGACAATTAACTGACGAGGTGAACCAGGTGTACCTGAGCAGGGAAATCACCCAAACATGCTGGACCACAGCCCTCCAGGACTGGAGTTCGACACACCTGATATTAACCATTTGCTATGGCCTTCATGGTCACAAGATCTCAACCCATTATAAACAGCTGATTTTTGAGCAACATGTTTAACTGTATCCTCATTCACCATTGTCGAAACATCACATGAAGGAAGATTTTTGGATTCCTGTTCAATCCTTCCAGTTTCAGCTTCAGTTCCGACCGTAATTCAATGTTGAATTAATATCTTTTGCTGTCTGGGAATTTATGCCAGATGGAACTGTTCTGGTGGCACATGGTGGGCCAGGACTAACTAAGGCACCTTATGTTGGTTTTTGTCTTAAATTTGTCAAATGTTTGTAATATATATTAAGTAAAATTCACTTTTTTATTTCTGGGAAACATTTCAATTGCGTTTCTGTACAAATAATCATCTAAATATTGAAATTTGTTGCAACATTGGCTTCTGATCATATGATTAGTCAGAATAGGCATGTTCAAAATATACATAGCCTAAGCCTGGCACTGTGCACCTGGAGATTTATTCTACTCATTCTACTAACCTGCACATTCCCTGTATAATGTTGCACTTTCGACCATTTTCAGTGACAGTTTCAAATCTGTGCATCTAAATAAGCAATGCAGAAAGCCCTAATATTTTTCTACTACTTGTGTGTCCAATCACATTTGTTCTAAAATCAAGGGAATGTAAATGGTTCATTATGTTTGTCCCTCTTTATGCATTTTATATGGTAGAGGTTGAAATACTGCAGTCAGCATTTGAACTACAGTCAAAAGTTTGGACACCCATCTTCTCATTCAATGTTTCTTCTTTGTTTGTATTATTTTCTACATTGTTCATCATCGTTTTATTTAAAAGCAAACAAAATGATGAGGGAACACATGGAATTATGCAGTAAACCAAAAAAAAGTTAAGCAACCAGAATATGATTTGTAAGGTAATAATGGACTGTGTATCACACCGACCATCACAACTGATAATCCCAAACACATTAAGAAGGTAAGAAATTCCACTAATTAACCTTTGATGAAGAACACCTGTTAATTAAATACCATTCCAGGTCGATCCCTCATGAATCTGGATGGAAAAAATGCCAAGAGTGTGCAAAGCTGTCATCTGAGCAATAGGTGCTGTTTTCGATATTGATCTATAATGTAGCCAAGAATAAAAACAAAGGAAATCATTGAATGAGAAGGTGTCTCCAAGCGTTTAACTGGTACTGTATATACCATCATACATCATTTATTATACACATAATTTATTTGGGATCATTAACAAGTTACTTCCACTGCTAGACATTTGTACCCCCTTGGCGCCTCTGAATATTGGACATTGTGACCATTTGTGCTGCTGCTTGAGTGTCTGTTGTGTGTGATTGTTAACAGTGGGTGCACTTATTTAAAGATGTCTAAAATCTTTTAGATATGCACTGCAGACTGAACCGATTGTCTACTACACTTCGCTAAAGGAGCTTTATGATGGAGCATGAACTTATCCCTAGGAATATTCTGACAACCCCTAGATAATCCCCCTCACTGGAGAAACTCAAAGAAAATACATTTATTTCACCCAGAAGCCCTCAAAAGAAAAAAGTGCAATCCTTCAAAACATACTAGGCTACGTGGTCAAAAGTTTGGGGGCTCCTGACCAAAAAGGATTTGAATAACATTCCATTAATTTGGCGTTGGTCCTCCCTTTGCACCAGTAACTCTACTCTCCTTGGAAAGCTTTCTACAAGATTTGAAGTGTTGCTGTGGGAATTTTTCCCCATTCATTCTCAACAGAACGTCCTAGCTCAGACACTGATGTTCATAAAGTTATCCCAAATGTCATGGTAGGCCTATGGCGAAACAAGATTGCCCTTCACTGGAAGTAGACCAAACCCTGAAAACCAGGTGTGTCCTAATACTTTTGTCCATACAGTGTAGGTAACGTCTCGCCGCCTGGAGGAAGCGTGAGAAGGAGGAGTGTAGAGAAAACACCCTGTGGTGGTGAGGCCGCATGCAAGGGTGTGGGGAGTAAAGAAGTTGCAGGAGAGAAAAAAACAAATGAGCAAATTCAACTAGACTGAGGAAGGAGGACAAGAAATGTCCCTCACAGCTGATCTGTTATCTGATTGGCTGAGAGACCTGTCCATCATGTGACTTCCCCTTCAGCTGATACAGTGTGGGGGTGGGGACAAGCAGAGAGGGCGTGTCTGCAGGCTTTTCTGGGTTGGAGCTCCTTGTCTTCAGCTTCGGCTCGACAAGAACCCGAGAAAGCGAAACAGGGCTCGACCTGCAAGGCAAGCTCAACTAGGCTCCTTCATTATTTCCTGTACTAGGAGGCCATCTTGTACAGACGAGTATAGAGCTCTATTTTTTGTGCCGTTGTTTTCATATTTGTCCGGTTGCTGTCCACTTTCTTCCCGGGCTGGGTTTCCTGCTGAAGTTTGGACTTTCTCCTCCTCTTGCAGGGCAGCTTTGGAGAGAGGAGGCCAGAAGAGGGAGGTGGAGGAGGGTCTCAGAAGGCTCAGGAGGAGCAGGAGGGGGGCTTTCTGTGTTTGGAAGTTTAGTTTATTGTTGTCCTTACCTGTCTTCTCTTTGAAATGAAAGAGGCAGAGCAGTAGGGCAAGTTAAGAGGACGGAAGAAGTTGAACTTCCTGGAAAGGGAGCCTTGTTTTTTCCCTTTTGCCCCATTCAGGAGGATCCGTACAGTTTAAGAGGGAGTGGAGGGTTTTGGTGGGCTTCCATCTCCCTTCCATCTCTTACTCTTACTTCATTGCGTACCTGGTTCTTCATGATGGCCAACGGAAGTCCTGATATGCCCCCAGGACCCCTGTCCCAGGTGTTTTTCCCCCCGGGTGGATCCTCTCCCTCTGGTTTAATGGGAGTTCATTATGCCAGTCCAGTCCCACTGCCTGCAGCTCACACTTCAGGGTTCACTGCTATGGACACTGGGATGATCCATGGGCTCGCTGGCACCTCCACCATGCCCTTCATGCCCCCCTCATCAGCCGGGGTCTCCTTCATTATCCAGATCGGACTGACCCGAGAATCTGTGCTGCTGCCCCAGACAGCAGACCTGGCCTATGTCAAGCAGATCGCCTGCTCCATCGTTGATCAAAAAGTGAGTTCCTTCTAAACTCTAGTTTTGACAAGTTGATCACCTGGTTCTCTGTTGGTTTTTAAAAATTTTTTTTATATATTTTATTGTTTTAAAGACTACTATTAATATAACTTTGTCTAAGAGTCAAGGATTCTTAAAATATAAGAGAAGGTCAGGCATAATACAGACGAAAATGTGCATAAGTGATACCTACACTATGTGAACAAAAGTACTGGGAAGCCTGACCATTACACCAATAGGGACTTGAATGACATTGCATTCAAATACATTAGACTTTAATATGGAGTTTAATGTAACAGCTTCCACTCTTCTTTACATAAGTTTTTGTGGTGTTTCTGTGGGAATTTAGGCGCATTCATTCAGTAGAACATTTATGAGGTCAGGCTGGCTCACAATCTTCGTTCCAGTTCATCCCGAAGGTATTGATGGGGTTGAGGCCAGGGCTCGGTGTGGGCCAGTCAAGTTCTTTCACATCCAACCATATTGGAATTGGAAAGGTTCTTCCCCAAACTCTGTCCACAAAGTTGGAAGCTTGGTCTTGTCGAAAATGTCTTGGTAAGCCTAGCACAAACCATGATAAAACAGGTGTGTTCCAATACTTTTGTCCATATAGTGTATCTTAATTGCTGATTTAATTGTTTGGCACAAATTAATTAACATTTTTGGCACTAATTTCTTGTTTGTTATGTTACAGTATGGTTTTCTGGACATATTGTGATATTGTCAGTACTTATAGAACATTGACCGGGGCAGTGAAAAATGTAAAATGTTGAGAAGGTTTTTGTACTATGCTTTTTAAAGTGACCTGGGATATGATATGTAAATCATACATGATATGTGCACCACTGGTTATTTTTTGTTTGTTTATTCTGAATGAACAAATTTATTATTAGGTGTGGGAAAATTAAAATGGGCACCATCATTATATTTTTGATGTTGTTTATCACGGAATTATGTATCACCCCCCGCCTTTTGTAGTCCACACTAAAGTGAGTTACCAGCATGCAAACACTTGACGTTTCACCATCTTCTGCTTTTGGTGCGAAACCACATCAAGTGTTAAATTGCTGTCTTAACTATGTATAGATGCAAAAAAACGTGTCCGCGTCTTATTATTCATGATAAATTCTCTGTATATAGATATATGTATAGAGACGCAGTGGACTATTTTGCACTACAACTGATGCAAAGTTATACATTTTAATTTAGGTATAGCACGCACTTGGCCCATACAGGAAAAAGTATATACACTTTGAAGTCATTTTTGACTGTAATTAATTTTCCAGCTTTGCATGCTCCTGGATGCGAGTGCAGCATTTGACAGCATGATCATTTATTAGACTAGAATGAGATTGCTAAAGCACAGGGGTAATGTACTGTAACAATTTGTTTAACTCTGCATGGGTGCTTCACATTGAAGATGAAAAAATCGACATTTGTGGACTTAATGGCTAACTGTTAGGAAATAGCTTTATGGAATTCGGAGCTATTTTATGCTCAGGTTCGTCCTTTTTCCAATCGCTTACAGCTATTACACATAACTTATTCCAAGCCCATTTTAACAGTCCTATCCAGGGTGTATTGTGTTGCCTGTTTTGAACAGGCATCGCTGTCTGTGCCAGGGACGCCAAATCCACAAACACGCTTATTCAACTGAGTGTTTTGGCAGTTCTTTGCTAGTGTAGTCTAGTATAATTTGGATCTAACTTGAGGCATTGATTTAATGACTAGTACAAGCCTGCTATTGTGTGTCTAGGAGTGGAGTTTGGGGACTTTCTCTGTTTTTCTCTCTCTTTCCCTCTCTCCTCCAGCCTTTCTTGCCTCAGTGAGTGAGTCATGATGGTGTCTCTGTTTATTCAAAAAGCTTCCTCTGTTCCATGGACACTTTTTCCATTGGGCTGGTAGTGGCACTTGCCTCCCTTTCCAGGATAAGTTGCCATTTTTACTTGGATCCAGGAGTAAGTTCCTCTTACTCTCATTCTAACTGTTGCATTATGGAGACAAAAGGCAGTGTTTGTCTCTGCCTCAATTATAAAGACATTAAATTGGGTCTTCCATCCTAACCTGTAAGTCCATAGAGCCTGGTTTTCCCAGGTGACCTAAATTATTTATTGATCTGTAAGGATGCCCCCCCATCGTCTCTCAGCATGTGTTCCCCTCCTGTGTCCCTTTGTCTGGGAGATAAAGAGGTGGAAGTGGGAACCTTTTCGTCCTAAAGCATGGAATATAGCGTGTCCTTAATGGGAGATCTCAGAGATTTGTTAAAACTCTGTTTAGCTCAGATGTCTGTTTTTTTTAATGTTTTTGGTTTAGTTTGGCAAATTATGTGTTTCCATTCTGGAGGTCTAGTAAATTAAGTTGTTCAGTAGTAGAATTAACAGACGTTTTTTAAAAAATGGCATCTGTGTGGCATGTAAATATTACGACAACTGTGTAACAGGTAACTACAGTCTGTGATTTTTTCTTTTAGCTTTTTTTTTTTTTGCATGACTGGTTTTCTAGGTTAGACTTTCAGAAGGTGTTTTTTTCTCACACACACATGCTCCGAAAAGGGCTCTTTTGTTGTTCTCATTTATATTCTGGAATGTGTGTGTTCCCTTATCTAACACCATGCAAAACCGATTGGTTCAGTCCATCTTTCTCTCGTGTGCTCATTGCTTCTTCATGCATCTCTAAATAGGCCTGCTGGTTCCGAAGCTTGAATTCAGTTATAAATGGAGTAAAAATCTGGCCATCGTTCCTTTGAGAAAGAAGAAGAAAGCACCCTTTAAATATAAAAGTGCCTTCGAAAGGTTTGTTCCCTCCAGTGGGCTCCTACTTATTTTTTAAATACAATTCTTTATTGCAATATACACATATTTAACTGAAGTGTAGTATATGACAAGCATTACTAATATGTAATTACAAAAAGAAAACATTTAGGTAAGGTTCATTAATAATGCTGGCAAAATGCATGATTGGCATAACTGACATAGCTACCTATATAAGGGGTGTACCTGGTCCGCTGTGATGTTTAGTTACGTGACATTCTCAAAAAGAGAGAGGTTTAATATCTACTTAGAGTGAACACATACACCTAAAAGGCAAAACATCTTGATGACAAGGCAAATAATGTTGATTATCTTGTTATAAGCACGCATGTCAATATGAAGATTCTATTATTGTGAGATATTTATTTATTTATGGTTCTCCTTATGTTAAATTTTCATTATTATTCTTTTCATTGCTGGAATTTGGTGCTTCTTCTCATCCTATGGTTTTCGAAATATTGGCGTGAATCCAATGTCAGTTAATATCCAGTGCTGTATATTTAGATTTTTTCTTGGTTGATCAGGGGCCAATTATTATTACCCATAAATGGCTTGGTAAGAGACAGAGTATTGATGCCCTCTCTGTGGTGCAGAGAATAAAGAGAATCAAAAGGGTGCTGGTTCTAATCCACATTATGAGTAACCCCCCCCCCCCCCCAAACACACAAAAACAATGTTTGGGTGTCTCCAAATACTGGTTTTATAACAACCATGCAATCACACTTCACATTTTCTCACAGAAATGCATCTAGTTTGCCTTTGAAATGATAGGGTGGGAAGAGTAAATTGTTTGGGGGCCGTAAAATGTTTTGTGGTTGGTAGTATGGTTCCAACCCTAGGATCACTTATGGCTTCCTAAAACAGTGGCTTTCAGTCCCAGTCCTCTGAGCTCACTGTCCCAAACAGTTTCACAAGCTCATAAAGAAGCTCATAAGTAGCTGTTGATCTGCATCAGGTGTGTTGAGTCAGGGAATGGTTGAAAGTGTGCAGGGCAGTGGTTTACTGTTTCTATAGGTATGAAGAAATGAGTTATGAGTTATGCAAAACATTCAGTGACTTTTCACACTATAAATTATGCTATAACTAGCTAGAATTTTCGGAAGAGGCAGTTTCTATTAATACCTCGACTTCTTTTAGAGTGAAGGGTAACAAGCACATAGTGCAACCACAAAGGAGAAATGGAAGGTTTATTTGAAAACTTACTCAGTACTGTGTTTCTAAACAACACTGAAGCATGTAGAGAATGAGCGAATAACATGTAAGTGTTACATGTGCCGTTTAATTATAAGTGAGTAAAGTAAAGTGGCCCTTATAGTTATGTGTGAACACACCACAGTACGGCAAACTGTGTGAACTTCTTTCTCTGCATTTGACCCATTCACCAGGTGAAGCAGTGGGTAGCCAGGAGCACAGCGCCGGAGCAGTGCGTATGGACGGTATCTCACTCAAAGGTACATTAGTGGTGCCAACGGCAGTCCTGGGATTTGAACCCACAGCCTTCTGATTGCAAGGGCAACTCCCTAGCCGCCAGCCCACCAGCTCTGATGCTCTGATTAAAAGCAGCTCTAAAAAGTTCCATTTGAAACGCCTTACCAAGACAGAATTTCAGTGTATGCCTTTTTTGGCTCAGCATAGGAAAGAAAATGATCAACGGCTTTACACAGAATCCCAGAATATGGCTGTAAAACAACCTTATGTTTGTTTTCCTTGTCACTTAAAAATGTAATTGCAGTCAAAACCCCGAGCATCTGGAAGGGGGCATCAATACTAAAGGTGCACTGTAAAGTAGCCATATGTTTTAGTAAGGCTTGCTCTATCTTGCCATTTGCATGGGTACGGAGTGACTTTGCATAGGCGAACCCTGTTTCCTGGTTAAATCGCTGCTCTATTTGACTATTTGAATAAGTGCAGACTATTTGACTATTCAATGGAATCCCCACTCGTACAGCTATTAACAGGAAGCGGAAGAGAACGAAGGAAAAACAAGTCGTTCTGCATAGTATATGGAGGAAATGGGCCTTTTATTTCCAGTGGTCTGGGACCAGTTGTGTGCTTTCACTGTGAACAGGTATGATCTGAACGTGGATAAGGGAGGCTGGGCTGTAATCGGGTCTGCTTAGAGTGGGGTACATACACCAATCAGCCACTAAACTAGAATCACCTGTTTAATATTGTGTAGGTCCAAAACAGCTCTGACCTCTTGAAGTAAGGACACACTGAGAGATCGTTTAAGTACCAGTGGAAGTTGCAAGGTGGAACTCTTATGGATTGGACTAGTTTATCCTATAGATGCTCAGCTGGACTGACATCTTGCATCTTTGCAGGCCAAGTCAACATCTTGAAATGTCTTGTTCCTCAAAATTAATTTAATTTATTTAAGTTAATCACTAATATAATTTATATATATTAGTATTGTAATATATGATTTATTAATATAAATCACTCCTGAACTATTTTTGCAATGTGCCAGGGCGTATTATCCTGCTGAATAGGTTGCCAGGTCATCGGTTGTCCTTTCTTCTTGTATGTCCTAACCACTGAACTGTTGCTTTGGAGATGCTTTACCCAGATGTCTTGCAGTCATCATTTGGCCTCTGTCAGTGTCGGCCAGGTTTTTTAACCCTGGTCTGTTACTGAAGTACCCTTGAGCAAGATCCCACACACTGCTCCCTGGGCGCTGCATCGCTGCCTGCAAATGGTTCTCTTTCGCTTTTGTTCACTTTATGTTTTAATGTTGAAGCGGATCAGTAAACAGTGTAAAAGGGTTTTTGTGGAGGGATGTGAAAAAGAAGAGCGATTTTTTTTTGGGGCTGAAAGAGATTATAAAAATGATCAAATATTCATAAGCCTGGACAAACTGTTCCATACATGTTAATATTTTCATCATTTGAACCTACAGGTGTTCTACAGTTTGCATTACAGTTACAGTCTTTACTTTCACATCAGAGCTCATGGTTGCTTAGGGTTTGTTTGCTTTTTTTAATGCCCAGCGCTCTAAAAGCAGAGCTTTGAGCTCTTCCTTTTTGTCTCTGTCTCTGTCTCTCTCTCTCTCTCTCTCTCTCTCTCTCTCTCTCTCTCTCTCCCACACACACACACACACACACACACACACACA
>JBBPCW010000001.1:10108419-10140313 GCA_037974425.1 Phenacogrammus interruptus
CACACACACACACACACACACACACACACACACACACACACACACACACACACACACACACACACACACAGGAAGCATAGTCGAACAGTGCATCAAGAGCCAATGTTATCTGTATGCTACCAATATTTCCAGCAAGAGTTTGGATTTTGTACTGATTAATTATATAATTTTGCAGCTGTCTGGGACCAAGATGCATGTGCTAAACAAAACACTGAATGATAAACTGGACAATAAACAGAAACAATGGGATAGCGACAGGGAAGTGTCTGGGTGGACTGACAAACAAGGACTAAAAGGCAGGGGTACTTTTAGTCCTTGGAACTGGAAAGGTACCTTCAGGGGATCATGGGCCTCACAGGCTATTGAGAATGGACGATGGAATTGGAGGGTCGATGACTGGGGATCAGGAGTCTGAACAACTGATCAGCATACCACCAAGTTGCTCCAGGCAGACTGTGATTAGGGAATGTAAGCTTTGAATAAAAAGCGTCTGATAAATGCTGTAAACGTGAGTATAAACAGGGGGCAGGTGGTGGTGCCATGAATCTGGAAACTCCCTTAGGAGGATTATGAGGATACTCTAATTCCACAGACTCTGAAGGATGGGTCCTCTCAGGAGGGCTCTTCCTAGTGCTGCTCTTTCACATTTTTGTGGACATTTCGGCCACCAATTTGGTCAGGTTATCTGCCCTAATAAGGGTGAGGATATCTACCACCAATGGGAATACAATATAGCACTTCCAGAACATTGGGGGAGCTGTCAATCCAATCACCTGGGGCATCTTCTGCAACACCAGTGAAACTCTCGTGCCTGAGATTGGCATAGAGAGCTAGACAAGGAATAAGGAGCTTGGATGCCGGTTTTTGACCAACTGTCAAAAGCCAGAGATGTCGATATATTCACGGTTAGTTCAAATATGTATGTGATTAATACAGAAAATGAATACAAACTAAAATACGTTGCAGCCCTTTTGTTTAAATAAATAGAATGCAAATCCTGGGAAAGTTGCTAGCTCCTCTGATCACAAAGTAGATCTTTAGGGAGGAGCCAACAAGAAGGATAGGTCCCCACTGAAACACTTATGACAAACATGTACATTTACATAGATAAATAATTACAGATTTGCTGATCAGTACGCTATTGATAAACATGAACAAAGGTGGTTAGGGATTTGCGTGAGTTTGAAGCCCAGGAGTGCTAGCGTCACCACTAATGTACCCTTGCACATGGTACTGTCCCCACAAACTACTAACTGGGTTTAGCCAACTGTAGCAGCCCACTTTTGGTGGCAGCCCACTGTTCGGGCAGCTGGTGGCCTAGTGGTTAGGGAATTGCCTCCGTAATCAGAAAGTCATGGGTTCGAATCCCTGGAATACTAGTGACAGCACTGAGGTACCACAAGTAGGTGAATGGGTTAAATGCAGAGAAAAAAATTCACATTGTTCTCACTGCATGCTGTGGCGTGTTCACAACTGGCTACACTAAACAGACTTTATGGGAGTATAAAAGGTTCAAAAGTCCCATGAGAAGGCTGTAGAAGGTTAGAGATCTGCAACCCTAGCACGACAGACAATACAAAGTATCAGGCTGCAACTCAGTTTTTTCAAATAGCTTCAGCTGGAGTTTCCTCCTGGTAAGACACAACTAATTCTTCTTTGCCTTTGTTTTATATTTATTTTCAACTAAATATCATAAAGAAAAGTAGCAGGGCTAAGATGGTGGGGTAATTTTGTGTCTTATTTCCAACATATTGTACATGCCCATTAAATACATAAATAGGATATAATTACATCATGCGATCTGATAATGCAGGCCTACACTGGATTTTATAATGATAGAATGCAGTATTACCTATTTACCCACACAATACACTCTGTACTTCTTGTGCAGTTTCCAAGACAAACAAATTTCCCTGCTTGTCACAGATATAATGAATCAGCCAAGATGTGTTTGGTGTCCAAATGTTGCTTCTGTACCTTGGAAGCCATGAGGTTGATGTTGTTAACAGACACTAGAAGTCAATAGTCACCTAAAATGTGTCTGTAAACGTATCCTCAAAATGTCGCTTAATTTAGCTTTTAATTAAGATGATGAAAATCATTTGGTTGTGTGTTCCTAATTTAATAGTTTTGTTTTAAATTAGAAGTCAGTTTGTTGGAGATATATTACTTGGACCATATTATGTGTACTCCATAAAGAACGTTTATTGGGAATGTAATTATACTGTTTTATCGAGGTTGAGCTTAGACTCAGTCCTAGTACACAAACCTTAATAATTTGCTCTCTGATTTATGGCCATGTTATTGGTAGCAACAAAGCTTGTAATGCATGTGGTAAAATATCACACTGCTGTGTTGTTTAAGATAGGTCTGGAAATTGTGTCTTACATAAAGTTATTAATTTGATCCTAAATTTCTGCATTTGCAGAACAAAATCATTTAATGTGGATTTTAATTTGCCTAAGAAACTTACTGCCTTGGATTTTCTTTATAATGGTGGTGATAGGAACACAGGGGTCATGACATCTACTGTGTACATATAGCCATTTTATTCTCTATGTAAAATGATCGGTGAGCCAACATGTATCTTCTGAGTTTTGTAAAATAGGGTTTGTATTAAAAAAAGGAATACAAGTACCTGCTATTCCCTTGTAAACAAATCTGTTGGTTGCATAATTTAAAAAAATTGTGTATATTGTATTGTAATAAATTATATTATATTGTTTCATTAAACTTCATACAACACCAGACCTGTTTGTAACTTATTAAACACAGAAAAATATCATAGTTTAAAGTGCACCATAAGTTTTTGTTATAAAAAGAGCAGGCATCCACAGTTATACTGTCCCTTTAGCCTCACTGACTCTGTATAGTTGCTGGAAAACTGGAAAGTTCCTGGTATCCTGTTATCTTCAGTGATGTAAGAGCTAAAGCACAAAGACACAATTCTTCCAAGCCATTTACCTTAAAACTTTTCCTGATATTCAATTTCACCATCACAATAATGACACAACAGGAACATGCTACAATCAGTTTTGTGTCAGTGCCTGCATAGGTTAGCAAATGAGCAGCAAATGGGGGAGGGAGGGCATGTTTAAATAGCAGGGCCAAGGCAAACAGATTAGAACAGAGAACTTGCACTCACAATGACCACAGAGCAAAGGTAAAGGAATAGGAAGGCGGAAAAGAGGAAGGAACATGACTACTCAGGCCATCAAGCTTTTAAAATAGTAAGTAATAACTGCTTATCAATTCTTCTTCACAAAAAATGCACAGTGATATACCAGTCACTAACCAGATATGTGAAAGAATGTTTTCACTTTTCTCACAACTTTTACTTTTGTAGAGTTCCAGTACATTTGTAATCTCTGAAAGGTTCTAGTTAAATGAGATTCAAAACAATGGAGTAGCAACGTAAGTACATATGTATTACACTTTACTTAAGGAAACTGATTTAAATAGACCACTTCAAGTCTTTCTTTTATTTTTTTGGGCAAAATATTCTGTCAAAAAAAATTCCCACAGACCACTGTAAGACACTGCCAGACGTTGATATTCCCAGAGCAGTGTGACTGAAAATGTTCTCCAATCTTTCTCCAGCCAAAGTATGGAGTTTTATGTTGTGTTGAAAGAATTTCTCTTTTAAAAAAACAACAGTTTGTTCAACATTGAATGAAATCATCTTTATAACTTCATTAAAGTGTACCAGTTGCAGCCCTTAGAACACAAGCCTTATGACATAAGTTCCTAATGTAAGGGCAACAAATGAGAAATTGTTGTCAAATGGCAAAACAATTTCTTATATGGAAGTTTTTCCAGTTTGTGTTGATGTTCAAGTTGTCAGTTGCCATGCTGAGCTTTGTTTGGTGTTTCTATGTGCCATAGGACCAAAGCTATTGTACTTTAATAACATGTATTAATATTAATCGCTATTGGGGTTTTAGAAATGGCATCACATGCAAATTCCCATAAAGAAGAAAAAAAAGTCCAAATTTCTTTTATTTTAGGTCTTAGGAACAAACCACAAGGTCTTTAAACCTGGGAGAACTTTCAGGATAGTCTCCAGCGACAAGTGGGTGGGGAAAACCCACAGAGGGAGGGGGTCCGGAGACCATCCGAGCGGAGTGAAAGCACAGCAAATGGTGAGCGTGTAGGAGAGCAAAAACCAGTTGTAGACTGTTTTCATATGTTAAAATCAATTTTTACGAATAAGCTCTAAGGGATCTAAATGTTAATGTGTCAAAATACTGTAGAAGCCTGTGAACTCTTGTTAAACTCAATGTTTGCAACTTTAATGACAAGAAAATAAAAAAATGAATAAATAATGAACTCGACAACTGTTTAAACCAATCTTGAAATTTGCCACAGTTAGTTACTTAAAGCAGGAAATAACTGAAGCAGAACAGTTTAAGCACTAGTGATGAAACTGATCCTCCTTTATCCTGGACAAATCTGAGAGAGCACTCATTTAAAGTTGTTCTTAAATATTTCAGTGCTTCTTTGAACATTAGAGGCCTGCACTAATACTGGTAAATGTGAAAGCCAAACTCAACCCAGAGAAATCATCCTGAATCTGGCCTAAAATCCGGTTCAATATTCAAAGAAAACAAACATTATTTTCCTGTTTCATTATACTAGACACCTGTCTTACACTCAAAACCAAACATTTGTAATTTCGTTATACAGAAAAGTAATTGCGGAGAAATACTGGTTGATAGTGCACCAACAGTTTATGTTATAAATAGAACACACACCCAGTTTTACTGTCCCTTTACCCTCACTGACTCTGTACTGGTGTTAACACACTGTTAATATCCTGGAGCATTATTCTCAGTGTTACTTTAACATTTAACAAATTTAACAAATTTCACTGTCACAATGTGAAATAACAGAAACATACAATGATCAGTTGTGTGTCAGAAATACTCACAAATATTAGCAAATGAGAAACAAATGTGAGTGGCAGGTTTAAATAACAGGCAAGGGTTAGTGCCAAGTCAAACAGACTACAGCAGAGAACAAACAAGAGAGCAAAGGTAAAGGAGTAGAAAAGCGGAAAAAGAGGCAGGGATACTGCATACCTACTTACTGTTCACTGAGACAGGACATCAGGCTTTCAAACTGTAAGTAAAAATTCTATCAAATTAATTCAAATCTATTTAACCTAGTAATAAAAATATTTCTTTTGCATTTAAACGTAGAGTAATGTACTGGAAGATATCTAAAACAGTCTCACTAATGTACAATTTCCACTTCCTTCAAGAGTCCTAGTGAGTATGTTAGTAATCTCTGAAATGTCTTCTAATTTGAAGAGTGTTTTGAGTGAATTTGCACATTGATAATGTAACAAAGTACAGTACAGTACTGCTAAATATAAACCTCGCCCAAAACCAGATTTTTTTCAGGCTTAATTCAGTTTGGAGACCTCTCCTGCACTTGCTATTTAGTTTATTATCTTAAAAGTGTACTTTTATTCAATTCTATTTTATTCTATTCTATTTTATGATCAGTATAGCGTGTAATAATAGTGCAAAAACAGCCTTTTGTCTTAGCCCTCACTTGTAAGCATAGATTTCAATTTGATAAGTGCTCACAAATGTGTTCTCTTATTATGCTTTCTTATTATCTGTCTTAAAAGTAAGTGATCTGAACTTTGCATTTGCTATAAAGCAGTTATCACAGTTATGCAATGAACAGTCAGGACATGTTCCACAATAACATCCATAATGAAAGGCAGTAAAGGACTTTGCTATTAGGGGTGTAAGACTGGCACAAGCCAACAGCAAAATCGACTGACATTCACTTCTCTTACATAGTATGCAGTCATCCAATTTATTTCCATTATGATCTGGATTGTAAATGTATGGTGTAAATAATGTGCCTAAGCTAATTATACACTTACACATGCTGCATTTCCTTTTGGTATTTTGGTGAATAAAGACTTCTAATGTAGGACATATATTTCTTACAGATTGCAAGAACATTTCAGAAGCCTTTTAATGACAATCGTCTTGTGGTTGCTCTGGCAGTTTTTGTAAACTACATGCGCAGCCCATAAACGTGTTAGGTGTTTCACATGAGCCTATGTGTTTTAAGTCAGCTGGTGGCCTAGTGATTAGGAAGTTGTCCCTGCAATCAGAAGGTTGTGGGTTTGAATCCCAGACCTGCTGGTTAAACCATCGAGGTTCCTTTGAGCAAGGTACCGTCTCCACATACTGTTCCACGGGAGCTGTGCCACTGGCTGCTCATTGCTTCACTTGGTGAAGGCGTTAAATGCAGAGAAGGAGTTTAACTCTGTAGTGCTGTGGTGTGTTCACGTGTGACTATAAGGGGCCACTTCACTTAGCGTAATGTGTTTGAGGGCCGACTTGAGGTGATGAACATGCGAGTAGGACATTTATTAAGAAACAAGCTCTAACTGAGCATACAAAGTAAGAGCACGCAATCATTAACCAAAGACAGACAGGGTAATGCGGCCACATCCAGTAGTGTTAGGGTTGACTGACAAACAATGGCAGACTAACAAAGGTGTGTATATACAAGGCCAGGAAGGGGTACACCTGGGTGAGTAGGGGTTAAAGCACACAGGTGGACACAATAATAAGGAGGTAGAAAAAGGGCAGAGCAGGGTAGCAACATAAAAGGCACGTGGCACAAGCAAACAACACTGGCAGGAAAAGGCAACACAGGATAGGATGTTAGAGTTAGGATAAAACGCAGTTAAACAATATGATCGCATTTGCTACTGCCTGATTTCATTTAAAACAACAACAACAACAACAACAACAACAACAACAACAACAACAATAACAATAATAATAATAATGATGATGATGATGATGATGATTGTAGTGATTGGGGGAGTATGGGCTAGTGGGTAAATTGAGATAAAAATAATAATGGAATCAAATATTTGGATGAAAATGTAATGAAATATAACTCTGTGTTCAACTAAGTGACCTCTACTAAGTGACCACTTTTATGGCTACAGTTAAAAGGAGTTGAGGATATTAAATTACCACTTTATACCCTCAATAGGTCTTCAGACCTTCTGCTCCTAAGAACCTCTTGCCATAGATTCACTAATGGTACCACACAGAGGAACTAAATGTCTGAATCATTAAATTGTTTATATGTAAACAAACTGTCTAAAGTGGTTTGAAATGAAATGGTGTATAATACATTTACTGACAAATTTATTTTCAATGGTCATGATAGAAACTATCACAGTGTCTACAGTACAAACATAGTCATTTGATTTACTCTTCAAAACCACCAGGGAACATACAAATATCTTCTTAGGTTTCATATGTAATTAATAGTAGAATAGTGGTAAATCTGATATTCTTTGCATTATTTTACCTTGTAACTCTTTAGGGTGTAACACTATATTATTCCTCTTTTTCTACTTCATATTGTACTGAAACCATAAACCTTTTCTCCTATCATCTTGGATTTCTTTCCGCTAAAAGCTTGTAAACTATGTCAGGATAGGGCACTTTCATTAAAATGCTAACCTGTGGTTTTGGGCCTGCTGGTGTTAAGTTTCACTTTGCCCTTCCCCTTTTGTTCACCTGATGGTGAAGTTCTTTTCACCAGATATAAGGCTATGAATATGTATGAATTCAGAATACTCTTTTAAAGCATTCTGAACCAATTTTTATTGTATGAATTCTCATTTCTGTTTGTTATAGAAGACACCATCAATGTTACTCTTTGTAAAGCAGATACAGCCTCCTCTCTTTTTTATGCTCCAATGGAGTGCTAGCATTGGAAAGAAACAGAGCATTATCTCAGCAGAATCCATTAGGCGAGAACCCTGCTCCCATGAATGAGCATGCACAAAGTGTTAAGCTTGTCATTGTGTAGGTCACTTGGTAAGCCACGACACCATGTAGATGTTGCTGATGCACTCTAGGTGTGGTCAGTTCCTGGTTAACATGCAATGACAAACACTGCATCTAGAAAAACCTGTTCTGTTGGACACATGCATCTACATCAATCCACATAAACAATGAAACTACCCCCACTTGTGCTGCCAAAACACCTCTGACCCATCATGGACTCCACAAGGTCTCTGTTATTCTAAGAACGCTCCGGTAGGAGTTAGGGATAGCACCAAACGAACCCATGTTCTCACACACAGGGGAAGGACAGAAGCACACCGAAGAGCTGAAGTATTCATTGTACCGTGAACTTGAGACAGAGGAAACACGCTGAGCACGAAGCACGTAACTTCAGTGTCTGTGTGCCATACGTTACCTGCTTCTCGTTTTTATACCTTACGGGGGTCATTTCTGGTGCCGATTGACCCCGCGTGACCCAGTGTGCGTGACATGAATGGAGATATTCAATTGAAAACAAATCCCAGTAGGAAAATTAAATACATTTTTATCATGTAAACATATAAAGCCATAAATACTGCTTATATGTCCACTTCCCTCCCATAAAATGGATTGGGACACACATTCACAATTATATTTTCTCTTTGGGGAGTGTTAAACCCATGTCAGAGTTCATGTATGCACTTTAATAGTGCTTTTGATAAGTAGTTTCATTATTTCACAGAAGTAATAAGGGAATCTGATCCATCTCTGATCCAGTTTTTTGTCTGACCAAGTAGAACTTGGGTAAAGTTGGACAGGGATCTTGCTGGAAATAATGATGGATTTCAAGTGATTCACAAATGGAAGGGTACCTGTAATCAGATCATCTCCAAAAACAAGCTTGCTGTGGTTTAGGGGAAAAGCTGAGATCACAAATAGAAACTGGAAATAAATGAGTATTTTGCAATATCAGGATTGAAGTGGCATGGAAATTTGATATTTTTACTGAGTCAGCACCTTAGAGTCTAGTTTTAGGTAGAAAACTGGCAAACATGACCACACCCAAGATCATACAGGCAAGGAGAGAAAGAGAGAGAGAGAGACAGAAAGAGAGAGAGAGGGGGAGGGAGGAAGGGAGGGGGGAGGAGGGCACACAGGTAAAAGGGAGTGCTGAGAGGTGTCCTGTTGCACCACTGGCGGTTTCACATTGGGGGCTGGCCCAGTGACAACAAATCTGAACAACATACAGGCAGTCCTAAGAAAAGTGTCTGAGCTTCCAATGCTCTTGAGAATTAGATATATTTTCAGATGTCAGTTTTGAAGACAATAGGAGGAACCATAGAACAAGACAAGAGGACAAGTGCAAGAGCAATACAATAAAAGAGGAAGGAGGGGTGCGTACCTACAAAAGAAGGAAGCAGAGAAGGGTGGAGTGTCATACCTGGAAAACCTCCACTTCAGACCACGTCTGAGGTCTTCTTTCTAGAGGCAGAGTGCTGCCTCACAGTGCAGCAACAAAACCATGAGGGTGAGTCTGTGTTCTCTACATGCAAACTCAGTTACCTGTTGAGTGGGTAGTGCAGGGAGAATGAAAGGAGTATACAGGTTTAATGTAATTTGATAGGTTCCAGTCTGACAAAATAATACTAATAGTAATAATAATGGGCATCATGTGGCAGACTGTAAATCGACTGTAGGTGTTCCTAGTGAATGAAATGTGCTATATTATGTTTGCATGTACTGGCATATCTGCTTCATGCTTGATCTTGCTTAGTATTTGGGAAAGCAAAGTTGAGCTTAATGAAAGGTGACCCAAGTCAAAGAGGCTCTGTTTAAAACAAGTCAGGGTGAAACTCATTCGCCGGCAGACCATAAATAGGCAGTGTTAGCCTCAAGGTCCACCATAATTAGGGATGTACCATCTCTTAAAATGGTGCCACAATTCTTTAAGAACCATAAGAGAAAAGGAACAATAGAATGCAATAGAAGAACCATTTTTTAATAATTATTTTGTAAATGAGTAATTTGTATAAATGAGTAATTAGTTATATTTAATTATATTCATTTAGTAGAGACTTTTATCCAAAGTGACTTACCTTTTAAAGATTTGAAAAGCCTTGACATAAAGGTTGGTAGGTTCTCGCACTGTTCCTCACAGTCACACAGTCACACACTATCATAGACAACAATTGTTTCTGTAAAGAAGAATCAATTGAAAGTTTTTTTTAAAGAACCAAAAGCATTTTATATGGCATCAGGCAAAGAACACTTTAAATGTACTTTTATAATTTTAAGAAATCTCAAAGCTAAGTAATTGAGTTTTCCAAACTAAAATCCATCCAAGCTGTAGTTCTCTCTGCTGAATGTCTCATTAGCACTTTTATACTTTTTAATTCGTTTACTTATAGGTAAACCCATGGTCTGATTCTTTTCTTTGTTATAATTGCAACAACCTAAATCAAGGCTGGGAAATTGCTTATCATAAAAAAATGAAAGAGTAAATGAGAAATCTGGCAAATTTGTCTTCACATAAGAGCAAATATGAATGATTTAAGAAGACCAGTTATGCCCAAGTTAAAAAGATTGTAAACATTTGTTCAGTGGGTGTTTTCATTAAAACAAACAATTTCATTTTTTGTAGCTTCACAGATTTAATCCATTCAATACATAACATGGCCTCTATTAATCATCCCACCAAATTTGCCCTATATAATTGCATTCTGACTCATCCATGATGAACAGGTGCTCCACCCTCCTATGATCTGTCTCAGACCATTTGATTCCAAAAAGTCTAGCTCTTTTATTGAATATAATACAGTGACAACAGAGCCAAGTTGGTCTGATGTGGTTTTTCAGGAAACCCATGTCTTAGTGACCTAATTTGCTGAAAACAAGTGGAAACAATAGGCCTAAAACGCAACCTCACCTGACCAATTCAAAACAGACCAGACAGACTCATGGCACAATTGAACAGCAATAGGCATCTAATGTAGTTTAGGTTCTCATTTCTTGCAGTTATTCATGTCAGCTCTTTTTATGCTAATTTTAATCTTCAGATGAAAAATATTGATTTAATCACCCAATCATGCCAAGTAAGCACACGTGTTTATGACACTGCTACTGACAAATATAAAACCTGTGCACATTCCCATAGTTTCACCTTCTGTATGAGGTATGTAGGTTAGTTATATATATTTGCAAAAATTTAAAAAAAAAAAAAAAAAACTGAAACGACATTTATCTGAATCACCAGCAAATGTAGGATTATGAAAGCTCTTTTTATGGCTATTTAAAGGCATTCAAGACACATATGACAAATCTGTCATGCTCAATTTTGTTTATGACAACAATGGATTTGTGACACATTTAAGAAATGTAACAAATTCTCAAAGGCACAGAATCCAAGGGAATTGATGTATCAACATTCAGAAAGCGGAGTATTTCCTAATGATTTTTTCCTAATGAATGTGGTAATGCATGTGATGGAATGGAATGTTCTCCATTTATTTGAATGTCCTACGTAATTCCACGGAACCCAGACATAACTGTAGATTATGTAGTATAAATACATAGATAAAAGGAAAGCACATCCTTTTTTAGCAATGAATTGTAAGGATTTTTGTGAATTAATTTTAAAAACAAATCTTCCTTGTATTCATTTTCCAAACTGCAAGAATAATCTTGTCAGCTCAGTGATCTATGCCCTGGTGTTGGGGATGACTTCCACATGTTAGGGTGTTATGTGGGAAAATGTGAGTAGATTCCATGAGGCCAGTTTTAAGAGGTGGTTTATTGAAGGATCATTTTCAAATATCTTTGTCAAGATTTTAACTCTCTATGAACAGAGTTTATCAGACAAATTGGTAACAATTGTAGTAGTGCTAGTCATTTTGATGAATACCTTTGGCAAAAGGTCTATGGAATGTAAGTTGCTATATCTCGACCTTCCATAACTGTAGGATTCAGGCAATCTAAAAGCTTCCATTAATCTCTTTCCCTGATTCTTTAATTATCTTCTCTAGTTCTTCTTTCATTATCCACTACATGATATTTTATACCACTTTCACTGGAGTTGTTCAGAGCGGATATGATTCAAAACACCTTAGCGGAAGCAAGACTCTCTCAGTGGGAACCAATATGCCAATGTCAAATATAGAATGAAAGGCCTCATAGTCTGAAACATGTTTCTGACTACTGGTGTTGTGTAAATGACTATGTCAGTCTGAAAACATTCTTATCTTATATGGTAACAGACCACAACGTCAGTACACGCATAGGCATGCACATGCAGAAAGCAAAACATAACCCACAACCCTCAACGCAGCCTCTAACCCATGAAACAGGCTCTGCCGGATTTTTCTCCTTTGCTTGTAGGCATTTAGATCACAGCCGGATAAAGAGTGATCCTGACAGAACTAGAACCTTTAAAAGGCTCCTCTATAATCTGTAATCACAATTACCTGTTAATTACTAAATCTTTACTTAAGGGCTGGGCGTGGGGCAGAATATAATTTCTTTACAGGCAACGAATGCTTGCTCCTGAGTTTCGGTCCATGTTTGTTACTGCCCACCTGTATTTTCTTTCCTCTTCCTCTCAGCCTCACGTTAGTTTCTTTGTTTTGGCTGCTGTCGTATAATTTACATATGGAAATGGCTACCTTGATAACAACTGACAAGTTACAGTCAGTTCCATACTTGTAAAACCATCATTCTGGTAAAAATGGACACTTCCACCAACAGTCTTGCTGTTTCCCCATAAAACTATTGTTTTTTTAGGCATCTCATGATGCCTAATTTGTTTCTGATTTTCAGCAATAGTTAAACACTATATGGACAAAAGTATTGCGGCAAACCTGTTTTTCTGCATTTGGGCCCCTTACTTCCACTGAAGGACAGTCTTAATGCTTCAGCTCACCAAAACATGTGCTTCCAACTTTGTGGACACAGTTTGGAGAAGAACCTTTTCTATTCTAGGATGACTGTGTCCCAGTGCACAAAGCAAGCTCCATGAAGACATGGTTGTTTGGCATGGAAGAACTTGACTGGCCCTGATCTCAACCCCATGCAACACCTTTGGAATGAACTGGAACAGAACTTGTTTAGACCATTTTGTCTAATAGTGTTTAATTATAGTAATTATATAGACAGTAATTATATAGTAATGATATAGATTTGAGATTTTAACTCCATGTAATTTTAGATGATCACAAACATTGCAGACAGCAGACCATATAATAAATAATAGATTATAAAAATATGCAAGTTATTGATTAATGGTTTTAAATGCTTCTCCTTTCTACAGAATGTCAACTCAGGGCTGTAGGACTTGTTGTGATATTGGACTTGTTTTGGACTGATATATGCACACAATTTTCGCACACAATTTTCGCCAAATTTTCTAGTTGTCAAGGCTGTCAACATTTAAAAAGAAAAAGTAATGTCAAATATGACAAAACTTAAAACTTAAAATCCAATCCAATAGCACAGGCCAGTAATCAGTCTCAAAGAAGATTCTTATTTTCTATCTCGGTCTTAACAATATCTCCCTTAGGTCAACTCTGGACTTAACTTGGACTTAATAAGGGTTGTCTTGACATCAAGACATGTACGTTGAACATGTTTAAACAAGTCCAAGTCAACATTAATGCACAAATATGCAAAAACACCATCATCAGCAATTTCTTATGATACCAAAGTCAATTTATAAAACTTTTTCACCTACCAATCCTAGCAAAGGGAAGCAAGAAAAAATAGCATTACCACATCATTTATTAAACAAAGCAAGGTGGTTGTGGCCTAGTGGGTAAAACATGTTTTATGACCAAAACATGTTGTGGGTTCAACCCCCCACTTTCTACCACTGTGTCTCTGAACAGGAGCTCCACTGTCCCTGTAACTAATGATTGTAAGTCAGCCAAATGACCTTAGAAATCCATGCTTATGAGGCATGTCTAAGCTTTGTTCATCAAAAACTGTTGAATTTGATCAGATTAATATGTTAAGTTTTTGTCAGCTTTTGTTTAAAATGTGTAAATTGGTGAAACATAAAAAAAAATAACTGTGCTAAATGTTTTAAGACTGCTGCTGTATTTCTTAAGGTTTCTTAAATAGTAATTCTGGCAGCTTAGCACTGAAAATTTATATGTTAAGTGTCATTGAATTTTTCCATGTACTATAATTTTCTGTGTTCCAAAATTAAGTATTTAACTAACATTTTCAATTACTACCATAATAATTGAAAATTTTACATTTTCATTTTAATTGAAAAAAATATGACCATTGGTGTAATTTATGCTGGGGTACTGTCAACATGAGCCCACCACTTCTTGAAAGATCCCCACAATTTTGGAAGCATTCATTGATAAAAGAGGCAGAGGTTTTATAAATTCCATATCTACAAAATAGTCCTCAATGCTGGAGTCACTGATAAACAGCCAACATCTTGGGACTCAATAAACAATCAGTTCACAATAGACTGCCTCTATTGTGGACAAATTAATTACTGGCTAATAATATGACTATTAGGTTAAAAACAAGAATTTACAACCTGAGCCACAACTGGTGATAAAAAGGTAGTGGAAGTAATTGACATGTAATATTGTTTTTGAGCTCTCTTAACCGGACCTGACTGATTCCCTCACTACAACAAGATTTTCAATAACAGTGACAGAATGAGATTGTGTGTCATGACTGTCTGCTTGTTTGGAAATCACACTTGGTGAGAGCACACTTTGAGTCAGATCTGTCTGAAAGGTTATTCTAAGATCATGATGCTGAACAAGTCAATACTTTGATTAAAGATTATCAACAAACAAGCCACTCATTGGCCTGAATGTCCAGTACAATAATACTGATAATACAATAATACAGATAATACAATAATACTGATAAGTATTAAGTTCTGCCCGTTGCACTCTCTTATGCACTTTGACAGCAAACTGCCGAAGGCCTAAAGTGACTTTAACTGCCATTAACCGTCTATGAAAAACAGGAACTAGGAGAGTGAAACAAGTAACAGTTGTGTTTTTCTCAGGCCATTCCATATGCTTACATTTAAAGAAAATTGGTCTCTTTCAGTCCTTTATTTAGATACTGTACATTTTTCTAATCATGTTTCTGCTGCTTGCTATTTTTGCACATGTATTGCTGTTTACCTCAATCTTTGCATTCCATTTTGCATTCTGCAACTCTGCAGCTGGAATATACTTAATACAGTATAATTGGGTCAGCTGATGACCTAGTGGTTAGTGAGTTGACCCTGTGATCAGAAGGTTGTGGGTTTGAATCCCAGGACTGCGAGTGGCACCACTTAGGTACCCTTGAGCAAGATACATCCCCTCACACTGATCCCCGGATGCCCCCGTTAGTGGCAGCCGACTGCTTCACTTCATGAATGGGTTGAATGCAATGGGTTGAATGACTGTGAAGTGTGTAAAGTGACCATTTATTATACATGAAAACTGTAAGGGACCACTTTACATGAACACTTTCATAATATTCATAATATTATATTCACTCACACTAGTTTTGTTACTGCACTGTATGTTGTCCCATCCTGTAAATTATTACACAATCGCTCTTGTTTTTTTGCATTCTTTAGTGCTGCCCTGCCCTCACTTGCTTGTCAAGTGTTTGTTCTTTGTGTTGCGCCATAGTCCTAGAGTATCATTGTTTCACTGCATACTGTCTATAAAGTTGAAATGACAATAAATACCAGAGCGACTAACTTGACTTGGCTTGACCTCTCATATTATACTCTCACATCTGTTTGTGTGTGCACAAAACCACAGTTACCATCTGTTGTTGTTCATTTCTTGTCACATGTGGGATGTGGCTCGCAGGTGTATGGTGAGGTTTCAAGGAAGTATATGTTTTCATACCCATTAGAACTTTAGGGACACGTCATTTTGTGAAACTGATACCATCCATGACTGCTGAGTCACCGTTACCACATGACCACGCATGAACCTGAAAGTTTCCCAGTGAATAACTTCTCTAACTTATTTTTGAGACCGTTTTACGTAAGATGTTTATAGTAAGCTAAATACGAGTATAGTATAGTATGTATGATGTAATATATTGAGTCTTGCCAAATAACCTGTTCTTTTCTTGCCATTTTTACCAAGAGCAAGCAATAAAAAATAATAAACACCAAGGCCTGAATGCTTTTAGTGGAATTACTGTTTTTCTTCTCATAGTGCAATTTTTACGACTTAAAACACACACAGCCCACACATGAAATTTAGCTGCTATTTGGATTCAATTAGGCTCTGGAAATGTTGTTTTGTTTCATTTTTTGCCATTGTTCTCACATACAGACCGACACCAGGACTACTGAAGAGAGCCACGCACCGCTAAACCCCAAACCTGGTAAAGTAGCACTTTCCTTTTTTGTCTTTGTATATTGGAAAGCTGTATGTATACAGAAACTGCTGAGACTTGATCTAACTCTGTCTGTCTGTCTCCCCCTATCTCTTCTTCTACCCCCCACCCCATCATATAGTGGTTAGACCTGGTAGGCATAGAAGGCCCATGTCTGCCGCAAAGCCACAAAGGGCGGGGACTAATCAGGAATCACGGAAAAGAGTCATCATCACTGTCCTCTGCGTACTAGTCATTCTGGGCATCTTGGCTGTGCTTGCGTACTTTAGTGAGTAACGTACACATTACAACACATTGGATTGCATTACATTATATTACATTACAGTGTTCCTTAACTTTGCAGATTATTTCTAGGACCCTAACTAATAATTTGCTTTTTTGTGGGGCTTAGTGCTTTTTTGTGCAGTTTTTAGTGCTAAATTATGGAGAAAAATATAAGTTTTTTGTAATGATTTTGTTACATAAATATGAATGTAAATTCAGATAAATTTCCATATAACTGCATACATTTTTTAGTATTGTTGAGAAAATACAAAACATCCATATATTGCAGCAACCAATATATGGATGCTTTGTATTTTCTCAACAGTACTAAAAAATGTATGTAGTTATATGGAAATGTATCTGAATTTACATCCATGTGACACATCTCTGGCAGATGCAGTCCAGCATTCCCACATCATAACCGTTTTCTGCATGTTTTCGAGTGTTTTGCTGGGTGTTCTCATGTTTTTTTTGTGTAAATTAAATAATTACTGTATTTACCTGCTTATGCTAAAGAAAATGACAGCGCATACCAAAGATAACGCTTGTGCATGAATTACAGTGCATTCTATACAGGGGCAACATCGTTGTTAACATTCTAGCTCTGTGGGAGACAGCACTTCAGTGTAAACTCTACAGTTCCGATACGGGTTTACCTTTTTAAAGCTGATGTATTAAGTTGGGTTTTAAATTAAATTAACGTGATTTGGGAGCAAATTTAGGCTTTACACTATAAAAATAGGCATTTTTAAGCAATTTTTTACCACATCACAAATGTGCGTTTTTTCCCAATTCACGGGTGCTCTTGGAATTTCATTGAATTTCAACTGTACATCCATTTGACCGTTTAAATTAAGCTTAATTAAAATTCTCTACTTGCTTCTTTCAGATACTTCATATTTATTTATTGCACTTTAAATATATATTCAAGTTAATAGAAACTTTCAAGTTAATGGAGATTTCACAACATACATTGAGAAATAGCTGTAGAGATCTAAATGTTTTTGATTGATTTTCTCTGTCTGTCTGAGTATGCCATTATAACACTGAAGTTAACATTTGGTTTTTTCTGTTCCCTCATGATTTAGTCCAGCAACTTATTGTAAGCAAGTACTTCTTCTGCTCCAAAGCCGTGAAGTTCATTCCACTGGAACAAGCCTGTGATGGCAAGGTAGATTGCACAGATGCAGAGGATGAGTCTACATGTGTATCACACTTTGTGGAAAACTCTACTTTTTCTGGTAAGATGTAGCAACATTGTATATACATTTAGCAAGTTTAGGAAGAGATTAATCACACAAGAAAACTGTAACTATAAACTTCAATATTGCTGATATTGCTTTGCTGGGTTTTACACTAAAATTGATCTCTGAGCTTGAGCTGATATGTGGCTGTGGTAAGATGGGAAAGTGAAACATGATTTTATTGGTTAGCATTATCATCTTCAACTGCTCCTGCAGAAATCAGAAGACGTTTAAAAGGCAGGAAAAGGCATGTGACTCTTAAAATGGTTAATACAGTATCAAGAATTAATAAAGTAAAAACACTTCAGGTTGCATTCAAAACCTTTCTCACTGTATCTCCACAGTACGGCTAGCCTCCAATCTCTCGGTGCTTCAGATATACAGTGCCAGTGAAAACAAATGGGGGAGTGTGTGCGCAGAGGGCTGGACCCAGCAACATGCTCAGATCGCCTGTCAGCAGCTAGGATACACAAAGTGAGTATGAAAACCCCACAACTCTAAACTGCAGAAGTAGAGAAGCTGGTGGCCTGGTGGTTAGGGATTTCCCCTGTGATTGAAAGGTTGTGGGTTTGAATCTCAGGACTGCCACTGAGGTACCGTCCCCACACCCTGCTGCACTGCGTTGCTGGCTGCCCAGTTCTTTACTTGGTGAATGGGTTAAATGCAGCGACATAATTAAACATTGCTCACACTGTGCTGTGGTGTGTTTACACATGACACGAGTCAAGGAAATAATCAGTAAAAGAATTAAAGTAAAATAATGATGAACTAAACACAGTGACAGAAGCTCTGGAATTTTGGGTTGTGCATTCCAGCCCACATGTACACAGTAACTAAAAGTAGGATTTTTTTCTGGTTTTTTTTCCTGACTGAGCTTGAAGCATAATCCAGTCAACGAAATGAGTTCGATATAGTCCATTGTTCATAGTCCGCATAGATCTAATTTATGTGAGCATGTGAACATTGTGTAACCAGTGATATCTAATGCTATCTTGGGCGGTCCTCACATCCTTTTTTCATTTCTTATGAAAGAGTACCAATCCCAAACAAAAGGTTTTTGACATATCAGCTGTAAACACAAAATAAAAATCTTAAAGGGACAAAAATAGGTTGGACATTGTAAAAATGAAAAGGAAATGTTTTGATATATGACATTATTACTGGAGTTCAGGGGGGAAATAATGTAGTGCTGGTGCTGGGCCCAGAGAAAAACATGTGAGCATATAATTACTGATTGATGGGCACATGATCGTCTCTTTTCTCATCATCTTCCTTTCTCCATAGGAATCCTTCTTATATAACCGTCCTATCAGATGACCTGACATCTGATCTGAAGGCGCGTTTCTACACCGTGGGACCAGCCAGCACGCAGGCAATTCAGTCTAGCGTTACATACAAGTCAGTAAAGATGTACTTACATGAATCCAAATGTCTTTTCACCATTTGTGCAATTTTGCTCTATGTTAAGGCATTTCAGATAATGAATCATATATAGATATATTATGCTCACTTTGTACATACATACTTATCTAATTTTACATATATAAAACACATTTTTATCCTATTTTTATATTCTTAGATTGTGTAGTGCACATTTGTAATTGTATTGTGCTTCATTCTATTCTGTTGTCTTTGCTGCTGTTGACTTTCTGCTGTGACAATGCAAACTTCTTATTCTTATCTTATCATATATACATATCAGTCATATACAGTATAGATACACAATATGGACAAAAGTATTGGGACACACCTCTATTTCAGGGTTTGGGCTAGGCCCCTTACTTCCAGTGAAGAGAAACCTTAATGCTTCAGTACAACAAGACATTTTGGACAACTCTTCAGTTTGGAAAAAACGTTTTCTATTGCAACTAGACTCTTACCCAGTGCACACAGCAAGCTCCATAAAGACATGGTTGGATGAATTCAGTGTGGAAGAATTTGACTGGCCTGCACAGAACCCAGGGCTGGACTAGGACAAAAAATCTTACCGGGCATTTTGAGACCGGGGGAGGTGCGGTGCTAATGGGAATACACACCGAAGTCCCTCTCGATATGGTTTTTTGGTGGAGGGGTGCTTATGGGATTCAGCGCATGCACAAATTTACCTGGTAAATGCCCGGTGTGCATCCAGTCCAGCACTGCCTGACCTCAATCCCATTCAACACCTTTGGGATGAACTGGAATGGAGATTCTGAGCCAGGCCTTCTCATCCAACATCAGTGCTCTACAGAATGAATGTTCATAAATTCACACGGAAACTCCAAATTCTTATGGAAAGCATTTCAAGCTGAGTTGAAGCTGTTACAGTTGCAAAGAGAGGAACAACTCCATGTTAAAATCTATATATTTGAAAGCAATGCTATTAAAGTCCCTGTTGGTGTAATGGTCAGTTGTTCCACTACTTTTGTCCATATATCATATATATTTATTGAATGATGTACTTTCAAATATTCAGACCAATTTTCTGGTTCAAATTAAGATTGAATTTAAGTTCTGAAGTTGAACATCTCAAGAACAGGCATTTATGTAGAACACTGAATTAGAATAAGCAGTTTAGAATATGATCACTCTATGAATGGGTATCATAAATATACTATAAATTATGGAACAATTTCTTTATCTCTTATAGGTCAAAGTGCAGCTCTGGCTCAGTAGTAGCCTTGTCCTGTTCAGGTAAGCCATTGACTTACTTTCAAATTTTAAGATGAAAACAAATATAGCTCCCAGCACAGACTATTAATTAAAATACGGTTTTAAGAAATTATTGTCAGTTTGCCTAAAAATGCAATTATGATTATGATGCATGTGATAAATATTTCCAGGTTAGTGGATGGACCATGTCTGTTTAAGACTAAAGTAAAAGAATTCCATTCACTTGCAATATGAGTAAACCATGTCGCAAGAAGGAAAATGAAAGAACTGTAGATGTCTTATGAAAATCAGTGGGGATTTTGGGAGCTTGACTGTGTTTCTGGTTTGTAGACTGTGGTCCAGAGGCCCCTGGGAGCCGTATTGTGGGAGGGGAGAGTACCATTATTGAAGAGTGGCCATGGCAGGTGAGCCTGCAGTACAATGGGCAGCACACATGTGGAGGCTCCCTGGTGTCTGAAAACTGGGTCGTCACAGCGGCCCACTGCTTCAATGGGTGAATGCTTCAACTTTGTCATTTCATGAATCACCTCAATATGTTTACACTCTAGTGTTCAAATTTTGGAAGCACAATCAGTAATATTGTTACCTGAGGTTGCTAATTTATTTATTTTCCAAAATAATCCATACAATGTTGACTGTTAAAAGGATTTTAAGATGTTTTATTCAATACTAATAGTCATTTCTTGCTTTCCAATTTTATACAGCTGCTCATCATTCTGGATACAATTATGATATTTTCACTCTTTTAGCTTCTTGCACTTGAAATTGTGGAATAGTGGCAATGTAACATCATTATTTTATATATGTACCCTCATCTAACTGGTTTTATATTTTGTGAGCCTTTCAGTTTGTTTAATTTTTTCATATATTTTTGCGGTTACATTTATATTGTTTCTTGTATTTTAGCATTTTATTTATTTGGTGGCTAAAATAATTGTGTCTTCTCTCTTGTGTTGCAGCAATGGGGAGGTGAGCAGGTGGCAAGTGGTATCAGGCAGGACATACTTGAGTACTCTGGGTGGCTCTAGTGTGAACAATATTGTTGTGAATAAGAACTACAACTCAGAAAGCAACGACTTTGACATGGCCATGATAAAGCTCAGCAAACCACTGACTATAGGAGGTAAGACAGTTGGCAAAATAATGCTTTCCAAAACAAAGCTTTCCAAAAGTAGAGAAGCCCGGAAAGTCTATTTAAACAAGGGCAAAGTGTCAAAGCAATGCTATTATGTAGCATTAAAAACTGTAGGACTGCTAATGTTGCCCCCTTGTGGAGAGGTTTTACCCATGCGAGACAGGCTATATGAGTTAGTTGTGTTCAGATGCATTCAGATCCTTTGCATCTAATAAAAGGCACCAGCTGATCAGAGCCTGTCTATTTTTGTTTGTTTTGTATTTTTTTATGAAAGTAATAATACATCATAGCATCTATGATGATTCATATTGTACATCAGATAGAACCTCTACTCTACAGCTAATGTAGTTTGCATGTGAAATGATTTTACCATCTATGACCATTACTGTCTTTTCAATATGTAAGTCACATCTCATTGCTCTGTTGCTTCCCATTAGTTGGGGTGAAACCTGTGTGTCTGCCACCTTATAACCTGGGCCTTCGTGGAGGAGCCCCTCTGGTAGTGACTGGTTGGGGCAATCTGCAGGAGAATGGTATCACAACAGCATTTTAATTTCATTTACCGTACACTCTTTTTTGTACTAATTTTCGTACTTTCTGATACTCTTGTGTGAATGATCTTTTCAATAAATCTGTACTGTAGAATTGGTTCTTAAGTTCCATTGTCTACTTTTCTCTCTCATCCAGGCAAGCTATCATCAAATCTTCAGAAAGCCGATATACCTCTCATAGATCAAGCTAAGTGTTCCAGTCCTGTAGTTTATGGTGATGTCCTCACTCCAAGGATGCTTTGTGCTGGTTATTTGGATGGCAAAGTGGATGCATGCCAGGTATTCAGTTCAGTTCAGTTTTTATTGTCATTACATATGTACCCTAACGGTAATGGACTAAAATAATGTGCTTTTGATTCTCTCTCTCTCTCTCTCTCTCTCTCTCTCTCTCTCTCTCAGGGAGACAGTGGTGGTCCTTTGGTGTATTTTGGTAACCGTTGGATGCTAGTTGGAGTAGTGAGCTGGGGTGTGGGTTGTGCTAGACAGGGCTGGCCTGGTGTTTACTGTAACGTGAATCCAATGCTCAACTGGGTATACTCAGTCATGGAGGTAAGAAAGAACACTGAATTAACTTTTTTTTATTTATACATATAAACATGTGTCATAATTATTGGCATCCGTTCTTTATGCTGCCTTTCACAGCCAAAAACAACAGCAATAAATCTCCTCTTCTAATGATTGATAATACAATGCACTCCTTAATCCATAATCTCTCCAGATGCAGTTTCTCACTTCTCAAAGTAGACTAGAATGGTTATGAGTCTAAAACTTACAGTCTCTGGTCGCTCAGTCATTTTGTGAAGATTTGTGAGCGTGTTTTAATCAGAAATGCTGATGGGCATTTGGGCACCCCAAGTGTAATTGTCTAAGGGTGCTCTTCCATCCCGATGCTTATTATTTATATTATTCTCAACCTTCTTGTAAAGAATGTTGGGACTGCGGCATCTGTGTCACCTCATAATTAAACAGTGAAACAGGAGATCTTGGATGGCTGCTCAACTAAAATATAAATAGAAACACGTATCAGTGGAACAAACTCTCAGGGGCTGCCTAAAGTAGTGTCAAGAGTGTTAGGAGGATGGTTTAATGTGAAATGGCATTATCAAAGTAGATGATCAAGCCAAATATCTACGTAGAGGAGTTGATCTAATCATAGATTTTCATCTTAGGATGAAAAGCTCCATTTTCAGGCCCCAAAATACAGTCTTAAGCTCTGGTTCATTGAAATCACTGGTATGAAAGGACAAAGGATAATTAGCTTAACCTTTTCTAAGGTTAAGAAGCACCTTCCCCACTTCTTTCCCCATGGTGGAATGATCAAAACGGTCACAAAATGTTAAAAGAAGAATGCTAGAGAGTGTGTAACCGGCTTGTTTTGGTTCCAAAGCACTTTGGCCCGTGATAAAGCCTTTCCAGTTAGAAGAGAGATAAAGAATGCAACCTTGGCTTCATCTGAGGGAAATGAAGGTTCACAGTAAGCAAATCACAGTAAGCATTGCAGAAAAAATTCATGTACCAGCCAGCGTTTCCATAATATCCCTTAAAAGTGGGCACTGGAACAACCAGCGTGAAGAGCATAAAATTGTTCACAGTGCCCAGGAAACAGGAAACAACCTCAATGATGCCACTGGCAGTCATGGGATTTAATCCCACAACCTTCTGATTGCACAAGCAGATCTCTAACCACCAGGCCACCAGCTGCCCCAGAATGCTTTCTGTCTCTTTTGTTGTTCCAGGAGAGCTATGTGAACTTGTTTCAGTAGGGTGTTATGGGCTCCCAGCAAAGTTTGATTTACCAGAGCAGTTTGCATGATGGCAAAGTATAACAAACTCAGCATGGAAGCCCTGGAAACATTTTTTGTCAGGTGATGTGGGGGTGCTGTGGTGGTGCACGCAGTGCTCTACATCTCGGTTGTAGTCCGGGAGGGAAAAAGTGTTGGGGACTCGAGCTGCTCTCTGTGCCTCGACTATTGCCCATCCGCCCCCCCTTCACTAAAGTGGTTCTGATATTGGAATCCGATGCAGAATCTTTTATTTAACCAAAGGGTAAGGCACAGGCAGAGTCAAACATAGCATGGTTCAGGCACATGCAAGAAGAGATGTAAACCAGAAAACAGCCTGTAATTCAAAACAGTGGCATACAGGGATTCTATAGAGTAGACTCAGGATCACAGGGTACAAAGCTCAGGAACAACAACAAAAATCAGAGAACTTAGTAAAAGGCAGGCTTGGTATTTCACCAAGTGAGTCCTTAAATAGTGCTGGAACAGAAAGTCTGATGATTATTTCATGAAGAAGAGAGACTCCTACAGGTGTGGTGGGTGTATAGCGTCTGAAACCCTTCCGGTCTGATACATTTTCTTCATAAGAACTTCTGTCTGTCTAGTGCCAATAGTTTTGACACATGGTTTAGTGTAAATAAATACATGTTATTGATATGTGATACCAGATTTAACATTCTTACTTATGCGCAATGTGATTTAAGCATGAAATTCTGAATGTTGCTGGTCCATTATTTTTGACAGAGATTTTGAGACATTAAGCAAGAGGACATCACATCGAGGGATAAACTCACATATATATATATGCACTCTCATTACATACAATGCAATCTATGCCACTAATTTTTCAATTTCACTACATAATAAGCATGTAATAAGATCACACAAACTACCTGGACGTTTACAGAACTGCTTGTATGTATGCGAGTGTGTAACTGAAATGTGGCTATGTTAAACAGGGCAGTTATATGCTTTCTCAGGGATCCATTTAAGATGATAGACTAACGTGGTGGCCTTGCCACAGCCTACCTTTTTCAATCCAAAGAAATGTAAAGTTTGAGCTTTTGGGAGCTTTTGCACATCCATTGCACCAGCAAACTAAAAAAGTGCTTTATTCATCTATGTACCACAGTTTTCTTGTGTCCATACACGTTCATGTAGTCTTCTCATGTAGTTTCCTGATGTTTTTCATTTGTACTTTTGTAAATAATAGCTTTTTTTTAAAAAATAATACTCACTGGGTTTTATTCACATTTTGGGCCATGAGTTATGTCACACAGATGATGTCTCTTGACAGTAAATTGGTCTCTTGCTGAGATCAGTTTACAGTCAAAAATGATAAAACTGATCTTTTCTAATAGTTCATTAATGAATAAAGTGCCTTAACCGTGTGTATCAAAATGTTTTATGCTTTGTTACAGAAGTCATTTTTAAAAGTTCTGTGGGCTGATGTATGAATGTTGGCTTATATTTGTACTGGTGTAGTGTTACTAATTAAGTAACCTTTTGTGTGCAAGTGCATGCGCCTACCTTTATTGGTAAAATGAAATAAGCTTTACAAATTGTTTTGGTTCTCCTGTGAAATTTGTAAAAAGTCAGAACTCTTAAACTCTTCATTTGGTATGGAGTTATGCCTGATAGTTTATTCAATATTGTTTTACTGTAAATAAAAGGAAATGAGATCCAATTGTGACTTAAGTTATTGATGTAAATACTGTACACAATAAATCATGATGTTTGTGGGAACAAAATGCTGTTTTAATATTTTCTTTCTGAGTGCATTCTTGAACAGTGTGTGATGTGTGAGGTGTAGACATGTACTGTGTTACAGGGAAAAGAGACGACATACACAGGCCAGGTTCTTTTTATGTAAACATTTATTTCTTATAATATTCTCTTTAGTATAGTATCTTTTTCAGATTTTACAATCTACTACTGAGGTGCATAGTCATGAAGGTCAGGGAAGATGGTAGACATTGTTACAGAGACAGGTTTCAAAAAGGAAGAGTTGCACATTCACTTTCTGGAGCAGGTGTTACTGAGTGAAGTATGTAAGCATTTCCCAGGGCAAAGAAGACAGAACTAAGCCATAACTCCAGTGCAGACTATCTCACTCAGAGGCTCAATTAAGAGAGAAAATCTGCCAACATGGCTCACAAGGACTGGAAGCTAGTAAGCAACAACTACACTATATGGACAAAGGTATTGGGACACACCTGTTTTTCAGTGTTTGGGCTAGACCTCTTGAAGTGAAATCTTAATGCGTCAACATACCAAGACATTTTGGACAACACCACACTTCCAGCTTTGTTGAAAAGAAGAATCCTTTCTATTCCAGCATGACTGTGCCCCAGTGCACAAAGCATCTATATACAGACATTTGGGATGAATGGAGATTGCAAGTCAGGCCTTCTCATCCAACATAACCTCATAAATGCTCTAAAGAATGCATGGGCACAAATTTCCCACATAAATATTCCTTCTGTTCTTCCAGGAAGCTCTTTTAGTTGCAAAGGGGGAGACCAACTCCATTTTATAAAGTCTGTGCATTTGAATGCAATGTCATTAAAGTCCCAGTGGTGTGTTGGTCAGACATGCCAGTACATTTGTCCATATAGTGTAATTGGTAGCCATTCACTTTCATTCACTACTAATAACATTTCGGAAGCAAAATATATATTTACGTCGGGTGTATCCATTCTAATCTATAGATGACCTGTGCAATAGGGGATTAGTAAGAGTACCATTAGTAAGAGTACCAATATGATTTTATTCGGCATGTAAAATTCACAAGTGTAGCTTCAGTATGGTGCACTCTGCGACCTCTGTGTGACGTAGATTAGAGCTTTAGCGTGAAATTGCAGTTCACATAGAGAGACTGCAGATGGCGACAAACTCTCTGTAGTGGAATGTGTGGAACACAGAGCCGATCTCACATACTCATGGCTTGGCAGTGAGAGAAGGAGCCGCTCAGGCAGTGAAATCCAGTTTGACTAATCTCATCATTTTATCGGCTGAGGTTTGGAAACACTGTAAGGTCACATCACATGTGGTGATGATTCCTGTAGAAAAGATCATGCAGTGTCTCTGAGCAAATGAAAGCACTGCAAGATCTGCAGGATCATTAAACTTTTGAATTACACCTTAATATGAGCTCTCAGATTATATTTAACTCCTAAATAATGTTTATTTAATGTTTATTTAATGTTGCTTTTTTGCTGGACTCCACTTTGCTTCACTATGTAATAAATTTCTGCCAAAAAAGAGAAGGAAAGATTATATCCTACATCCTATTTTTTTCAGATGCTACAGTTTGGGCCTACATCAACCCTACATGCACAGGCTATAATGGGAGTATTTTTGTGTCCTTGCGGAAGGTTAGTTGTAATGGAATCAGAGCTGATTATATGGCTATAGTCTTTGAAGTGCGATGAGCCAGTGAGACAAACAGTCTGATGACTGCAGAACTGCTTGTGTGCTGCAGAACTGAGCTGCATGCAATTAGTGCTGCTAGTCACTGGAGTGCTGCAGTTAAGGGGGCTGCCACTAGCGCAGTGGCTGCCTAATGAGACATGGGCAGCTGAGCCCAGAGAGAACACAGCCGCCCGATCGGCCTTGCTGCTCTCAGTGTATGAAGATAGACACAACCAGCCGAGCCCAGACACTACAACTAGAAGCAAATAGCTACGCCACACCAGACAAACCAGAGGGGCTGTGAATGGAGGCTGTAGAAGTACATTCAGTTTTTCAATTTAAGGAATACAGAATAGTGTTGTGGTTCAAGCAGAATGATCAATCACTTATTATTAAAAAAAACAACATAGGCACACTTCTTGTGTTTGAATGGTATTGCTCTTCTGGAAAAAAGATAATCACATTATCCTATTCGATTATCACATCTAGCATGTATTGTGTGCAGAGCCTATAGATGCTAAAGCATGCTTAAGCGATTCATTGTGGAAATCCATCACGTAATATAAGCCTGTAATTGCTTAAGCATGCTCAAGCAGGATCGAGAACCACAAAAGGCTTAACAAGTCCCACTGCTTCTGTATTTCTGTTACGATCCTTACGCATCCAATTGATTTTCAATTACTTTTTCAATGCACCGACTGAAGAATGACCTAACATACATGTTATGTGATAAACAGAGATTGCAAAGGTGTCTGTGATACCAAAAGCACAGTGGTTCTGAAGATTTTGTAGCAGGTGAAAGGTGCACCAAGGAGATCAAATTTTAGTCTCCTTTTGCCCCATGAAGAGAAAATGAAAGAGACAGAGAGAGACACTGACAATTTGAGGACATCAACAACAGCAGAAAGAGTTAACACCAACCACATCAATACAAAAAAATTGTACATCAGTGCATTTGACAGACAGAATGGTACCAAACCCTTACAGCTTGTCCTTAAACAATACAGCACAAACAGCTGGATGCATTGCAGTGTCTGCACTGTACAATTAATGTACGGATCTGCAGTTATTGCTGTCATCTTATAAGACATGGGGTGAGTCAGATATCTTTCCTTGTACTTCGGTTTGGCTAAACCGAGAACCAAACCCATTTGCCATCAAAATACAAGGAAACTATTAAGATAAACTAAGGATTTAAAACCGCTCTGTCTAAAGCATCTCAAACAATTGAGATTGCCAGAGCCCCTGAATTCTGAGGTGTAATGGAAGACTGCTAAATATGTGCACTTTGGAGAGAGAGAGAGAGAGAGAGAGAGAGAGAAAGTACTAATGAGTGATACAGTGAGATTGAGGAGGTCTTTCGTTTTGATACTTGTGCATTCGTTTCAGTTTCATAGCATTTACTCCATGTGATATTCAGCATGACCAGCAATGTATCATCCATTGCTTGTTACTTCCAACATTTACATCTAACATGTAACAACATTCTCTGTAATATAACTTCTATTTTATGAGTAAAGTGCCCCAAATGACCCTCCACTACCAAAATCCACGATCTCGATATGCTTTTGGAGAAATCTTCATTGCTATTAAAAAGTGACATTCATCAGTGGTTAAGTTATTAATACTCTCACTAGAAATAAAGAATTAAAATGTAATTTCATATGGCAGCATGAACTCAAGGGGAAAGAATATGGTTTAAGCACTTTCTTCAGACTCACATCTATCACAAAGCAACGTAATGGGAACGCCCTAAAATGCACAGAGCTGCCCTTTTAAAGGGCCAGCAGACCTTTTGTGCACACACTATTACCTTGGGTTCACAAAGTGATCCCAATATGGTACATTTTTACTATCCCAGGCGGCCCCTGCTGTGCCTCTTTTTCCGACATGGTAACCAGCAACACGTCAGCCACCATCCTTTTCCTTATTTGGCACTGTATTATTGACTGAAGAATTTTGCAAAGGTTGGATTATTTGGGAATTATTTTATGGAGAAAGTGGTTAAGAAGTTACACCTGCTTATTTTCTGAGACTCGTATCTGGACATTATTTTAACCACACATATTCACAGCTGTTTTTAATGTAAGATGGATTCGGATTAGTCTAACAATTCCCATCCATTGATTTTTAACATTTTTAAATACTTCTTAGTTGCGTTTATAATTTACTTCAGAATTTACACATGGATTATGTCTTTTGGGTTTACTCTTGAAGGCTGATATGTATGCAAAGGTCAGGTGTAAATAGATTTTTGAGTGATAATTTATGCCAGTGATGTATTCAAGAATCTTGTTCAGGCTTGATGGGGAATGAAGAAGTACAGGATGGGGAATGGAAAAGCCAGGGTACAGGGGGTGCGGGATTACTGGCATCATGGTGCCTGGAGGACATACAAGTTTAAGAACCCCTTCATTAAACATTTCAACTATGTCCCTAGATTAAAATGTAGTGTTTCCCCTAGATTTACTTTCAGGTCTTCAATGCCAACAGCCATGTGTATATGTATCATCATGCCAATTATTTATAAAAAATACACTGAATACGTAGATGAATGCATGTATTTTTGTCCTCTGTATGCTCATTATTTTATTAAGTTGATTATTAGAACTTGAAAATTGCTATAGAAAAATGATTGTTTATGTCTATAACACTGAGAAGAAGGAGCTGTTGCTGGTTTTCTCATAATAGTGTAATGTGGAAACACCACACTTCTAATATGGTAATAACACCACTTTTTCAACTCGTCCAGGAATTTCTGTGTTTAAAACCTACGGTAACTAGACACCAGAAGACTAGAGCTGCTGTGTAATACACCCCTGTATTTATGTCAGTTGTCTATCATTAAAATAGATTTTTAATTTGGCCAAAAAATGAGCACATATCACATATTATCTAATGGTTAAGAAGCAAACATTAGCTGCCCTTCTACTTCCTAATGTCTGTATCTCATCCAAGCTGTGGCGTGTGGTGGGGGAAACACTGTCCCTTATTCAGCACAGTTAATTCGACAAAAAAGATAACTAACAAGCATTAGGGCTAAGGGTTTGGGCTTAGCAAACTATCGTTTATGACTTTGCCATCTTCTGAGCAGGTGAAGAGTGAGCACCAAACAGTACATGTATTAAATCATCCACATGCTTTTTTTCTTTAAAAATGCATTGGTTAACTTGTTAAAAGCAGCATCTGTAAGGATCATTCATTTTCTGCAGGGAGCTGTTTTTTTGGGGATTGTCTTACTATGCTAAGGAGTTTTCTATATAGGAAGCTCTTTTTCTTTCTAGCAGTTAAAAGGCTCCCCAGAAGCGAGAGGAGTCTGAAGCGTTTGCAGGCACCTGTGTTTCATCTAAAGAGAGATGTTAAACCCAGCTGTCATAGAAGGCCATTGCACAGTTTGGTGATTTCTCATCTGTAACTCATCAGCTAAAAGATCCATCCATAATTAGCCTGATTAGCTAGTCCAGCTAGTCTAGAGAGTCAACGTTATGTAGCGACAATCAAACAATTTGCACTACAGCGTCTCACTGAATGGTAATTTGGAAAATAGGCTCAACCTAACAACAGTTGCTATGTAAGAATGCATTTCTGGGTGAAGCATAAATAGCCCTTCATGAGCTGAACCAGGTAAGAGAAATATCTTATACTGTGGTGCAATGGACCTCCAGGACTTGTGTGTTTGACACCCATGATCTAAAGCAAAAAAAAATACAAAAAATAAAATAAAAAAAGAAGAAAAAAAGAAGAAAAAGAAGAAGAAAGAAACAGAGCTGGGCTGGATCTCCCTTTGTTGCCTAGACAAATCTCTTCCAAATTCCATGAACATCATCCGTTTCTATATTTTCAGTAAAACATATCAGACAAATTGTTTGGGATGTACATGCTGCTCTTCACTGCTTGATCCACACAGACCGGTGAGGACGACACATGGGTCACATGCTTCAGCTGCTTGAATTTGAACATCTAATTCCAGAGACAGTACTGACTTTGTGTAATATGTGAAGAGAAGTTTGGACTATCTGATTTTTAAATAAACAATATGCTGCTCTTTCAAAATTATTACATGCCTATGAAAGCTTATGTATGATCTGACATCTGTTCTCCCATTGTTTGGAAAAGACTTTTGTCCAAATCCTTCCAGTACATTTTCAAGTTTGGAAACACTTCTGTCTGATTTGCTGGACACTCGGTTCAAACTTATCGCTCTAGCTCACCCCAAGCCTGTTCAATGGGAGAAAGATCCAGAGTTTGGGGAGGCGTAGACATAATTCTCTAAACCTTTTACTTTTCTTTGGACTGGATGTAATTTTGGCACATTTTTCAAGAAGGTTCGTGATCAGAATATTGCCCAATGATTCGTAAACCAGAAGGAACTGTGTGATCTTGAATTGAGCACCGTTCTTTTTCAGGATTCAACACAAAGTGAATGTCAATACACTAAAGGCAGATACGTCTTCTTCAAAACCAATAGTTAGTGCATTTGAGGCTAAAATAAAGTGTTACTCTGGGCTATAAAATATTGAAAACGATTCAGTTACATTTATTTTATGAATGTCAAATAAAACATTGAAAAGGCAGCGTATGGTATATTTTTCAAAAAATCAGTTTGGGCCCAAATTTTAGGCCTTAATGTACATATATATATATA
>JBBPCW010000001.1:10149094-10162121 GCA_037974425.1 Phenacogrammus interruptus
ATCACGCCACCCCTGGCCCGAGCATGGACCCCCAGTGAACCCAGTTAACCCCTCCCAGGCCAGATCGCTACAATATTAACGGTGATATTTGTATATATTGCCACAAAAAAGTTTCCGCGTTATATTGCAGTTCAGTTCTCCGTGTTAGACTGAATCCCTGACTGCTGATTCGCATAAAATGAGGGGTTACTGTATTCATATCCAGCATTTCTATATATAGCGAAGTGTATTTCCATATTGAGTGTGTTTTTCTACAGATTGATTTCGATTTTACTTTATATCTTGTCTTGTTGTTGTGTCTGTGTCTTTGTAATTATATTAGCAATCTGGAACCAATAACGTTTTCTGATTCTGATTCTAATTAAAAACCACCTGCCTAATATTGTGTAAGCCTAAACAGCTCCAACTCATTTAGGCCTGGACTCCACAAGATCTCTGAAGGTCTGTGATTCTGCACCAACAGATCCTTTATGACCTTTTGTCCTGCAGATCTCACAGATGCTTGATCGGATCAGATCTTTGTGATGTTCCTCAGTAATTTTTGCAGTGTGATAGGATCTTACCCTGCTGATAGAGACCACAGCCATTAGGAAATATCACATCCATAAAAGGGTGAACTTGGTCTGTAACCATGTTCAGGTAGGTGGTCAAAGTAACATCCACATGAATGCAGGACCCAAGGTTTCCCAGAGCCTTCTTACGATAGAGCATCCCAATGCCATCTTCCCCAGGTAACTGACAACCCCGAAACAAGGTGTGGGCGACTTATCTCCTTAATTAGACCACTTGTGTTAGGTACTGACCACTGGATGCCAGGAAGCCCCCTCAAGACCTGCTGTTTTGTTTAGTCTAAGCCATCTAGCCACCCATTTGTCAAATTGGCTCAGATCCTTATGTTACCTCTAACAGATGACCTTCAAGAACCGACTGTTTATGTGCTGCCAAATACAAGATAATAACTGTTATTCTCCTCACCTGTCTGTTCTAATGCACTGCCTGATCCGTATGTGTCCTGCTTCCTTGTTGCACAGACACATTTCAATGCATCTTTGCATTTCTTTGCATTTTTTGCACACCTACCGACACAGCTTTTTTTTTATTATTATAATAGGTAATAGGTTTCTCCTTCTCCTTCTCTTCCTCCTCCGGTTGTTTTGTCCAGTAAATTATTATTCTGTTGCTCTTGTGTTATTCTGCATTCTCTGTTTTTCATGTCCTACACCATAGTTCATGGGAGCATACACACACTTTGAAGTTGTGTTTGAGTCTGCTTCCTTTTCTCTTAATTGTGGGTTATGAATGACTAATGAGAAGGGTACATTTAATGCGGCATAAAAATCAGCTGATGGATTGATTGATTGGCTGATTGATAGATTAAAAGGCATTCATTTGCTTATGAAAATACATCCAATGATGCACAGTATTTATTGCACACACACATAAATTGCTAGATGGAATAAAATATGCTAAGTCTCATATAACGACTGTGAGTGTCTATAACAAATAATTGATTAAGTACTTTGCTTGAATATGTTAACCATTTTACAAGCAAGCAATTGATATAAATTGTACATAACACTGCTCTCCACCATTAGTGGAACTGTGTGTGTGTGTCCTCATGGGTCTGTAGTTTCCATTGTGCTGTGTGTTTGTTACACCTTTTCCCATTTTTTCACCTTTTTTCTTAGTCAGTTTTCAAGAATATGAAAGAATAATGACTCATCAAGCCTGAGTTATATGATATTTCAATCATTTTTGTGCAGTACACGTCAATAATCACTTTCTCTCTAAATGCTCTGGAAAGTAGTGAAAAACATATTGTGACGAGCTGGCAGTGGGACTGGCTCCCGTGAGCCTTTTTCGGGGTTTGAATTGGGGCCGTTGGGCGAGAAACTGCCATTTGGCGGGAAAAAAAGTGTTTGGGGAGGAGCTAAGGGGGCAAACTCCTCAGTTGGGGTGTAGCAGCAAGAGGAGCTAGATGTGAGAGAAGTTTGCTGCTGCAGGATGTGTGAAGGTTGGCTGTTTGCAGGCTGTAAAAGCTACAATAAACCGAGAGTTTTGGAAGAAACCAGTTGTCTGTCGACCCTCTTTCTCACGCTCGCCACAATATATAAACAGTTATAAAATATACATTTTGTCAGGGGGGGCCGGGCAAACCGGCCTCTGTGATTTACCTCGGTAGAGGGACGAGGCGGAAAGGCGGAAAGCCATGCTCAAACTCTTTATTAGTCGCAACAAAACAGAAAAACCAAAACCTGGCACAGTGGCCGCTACAAGAACAGGAACTTGGAAGAAACACACGTAAATGAGGCGATTGACCGACAAGGGGGTGATGTACAAACAGAACTTAAATACTAACAGTAATCAGTGAACCAAACACAAAACAAATGGCAAACAAAACACGTGACACAAAGCAGAACAAGCCAAAATAAAAGTCCCAGAAACACAACCAAAAACAGTGGCCCTCACCGGCCACTGGCCGAGCCGTTACACATTTATTTATTTTATTATTTAAAATCGATTTCAGTGTGATGATACATGAACTGCTGCACAAAAGAATTGCGATACATAACTGAATTGATAATTTACCCCCATCTCTATTAACTAAAATGTGGATACGTTATTAACCCTCATGTTGTGTTCAAAATTACTAACAGTCTTTATGGTTTGGGCCAGTTTGACTCCCGAAACAATTGGACCTCCAGAAAATGGTTGAAATAAAAATTTTATGTGATTTGTTTCTACAACCTAAATGAATAAATCATACATGCAGTAAAGCCCCCACTATGTGGTCTTCTTCTTAGCATATCGATGACAAGTCGGAATGTGATTGAGACCTTATAATGTTGCGGCCCAGAATCTAGACACATGGACAGCAGCTTTAGTAGCATCTAGCAGATCTTGCTGCGAACAGGTGGCAGGGCACGCAGAACTCGATTTAAAGTAGGCCATTGTTTGCACTGCTCCGCACATACAGCCAAGGTTAGAGTCATTAGAGAATCCCCATCTGAACATGTTATCCTTGCTCCGGCCGAGTCCAAAGTCTATTTAAAGACGTCCAGACAGGCCATGGTAACTGATGTCCAGACGGCAGATTATCAGAATGTGGGGAAAAAAGGATCAGGAAGGGACACTTTTTCTCAGCAGAGGTTGCATCTCGCCAGTGATGGATCAACACACTTTATGAAACTTTTCCGACTTTTCAGTCTTTGCAGCACTAGCTTGTGACCATACAGAGGGTGCCATGTGTCACCTTCTATTCTCAACCTTTCACAGGAGCTTGCCACAGCCCTATGGACATCTGGAGGCGCCATACCAGCTAGTGGAAACAGCAGCTTTACCGGGGTCAGTTTTAAACAACCAGTGATGATCCGGCCTGTTTTGCTCAGGGCTCTATCCACTAGCTTTGCGTGAGTAGAGCGATCCCATACAGGGCAGGCAAATTCGCCGGTGGATTAAATGAGTACCAGGCCAGAGGTCCGCATTACTTGTGGCGTGGCTCCCCATTTAGTTGCAGTAAAGCACTGCAGTAAATTATTGCGAATATGCACCTTCCTTTTTCTTCTTATAGGTGAGCAACCTATCTAAAAGGACACAGAGGTATTTGGAAGATTTACTGTGAGCGATAGGCATTCCATGCCACGTGATCTTGAGTTTACGACCCGCTTGTGCGCTACGAAGGTGGAAAACGCACGACTGGATGGATTGGGCTTGAGGGAGTTCTCTTCGTAGTAGCAGCTTATGTTGTTCAGCTCTATGGTGAGGTTGGCATATAAGGTGTTTGGGCTGGACGGTTGGTTGTTGATGTAGATGTTCACAAATCTGCTTGCTCCGGAATCAATTTTGGGTCAACAAAGCTCAGAAGCGTACCAGCAGCAGCCGTTCATATAATTTATAGGTATGGGACAAAAGTAAAATAGCTCCACAGAGATGTTATCAGCTCCGGAAGCTTTTCCGCACAAGAGATTTTATTCGTGAGATGTCAATCCGGTCGAACAGTTTACTGAGGTGATCGAAAGTGCTTGCAGTACTGTGTAACTTTTGCAAGATGGCCAGATGACTTGCCATTTAGGAGGACTTGATGAGCTACCTGGTTAGTGGATGCAGGTGGATCATTGGTTAGTTTATGGATGGTATTCCATGCCTTTTTGCTGTTATGGGTCATGCTGATGTTGTTGATAGTGCTGATCCTTCTGTCTCTATGATTTTCGCTAATCCGCAATAACCACTCCTCTCCAACTAGTGTTGTTTCCTCTGAAAAGGGATCGTTGTTGTACAATGTCTCGTACTATCTCAGCAGTTCAGCTGACTCCTCCGACAGTCCTGGGATATAAGATGTTCGGCAGCCCCTAGGGCAGTGATCGTCAACTGATGGCCCGCCGGCCCGCCAGAGCTTTCCATCCGGCCCCCCAATGGAAAATGAATGGACGTCTATGGAGCTAGGCGGCTAAATTCTGCACTCGCCTGCGGAAGTGTTCCGAGAGTGGGTGTTCTCCTTATAATACACGTTTTTTCTGAATCAAATAAAACAAGCCTTCAGTCTGTCAGTAATCTGCCGGTCATGGCGCACGCACTTCCGGGTTCACTAATATGTGTGTGCATATAAGTAGAGTGCCATTTTTCATGCTTTCAGCAGAATTTTAGGCCTTTCTCGTGTAAATGTTCTCCAAACTATGCATGTGAGAGTGACGCTAAGAGTGGCAGCCTCACAAATAAGAAACCTAAAATATCATAGTCGCCCCCTAGTGGCTTCCTGCAGTACAGGTAATATGAATCTGTTAACATTGACAGAGCTAAAAGATAACAGAAATTTGGAAGGAAAATTAATATATCAAATAACAATACATTACTTTAGATACAATATTAAGTGCATCTGGCCCTCACAGTGCCTGTGGAGAAAAACTCTGGCCCTTGGACAAATGTAAGGATGAACAAACTGGTCGTACCCTTTTGTGTTTGGTAGGGCGTTCAGAAGGGTGTCATTAATTAATGTGCGTTCTGCTCCCAGTTTGCCTTGCTATAACTGAATCTGTATTTAAAGGGAACTTGTTGGGGGATGATCTCACATATCTCACATATGGTGGGCCTATGCTGCGTGCGAGGTATTGGTGAGCATACGGTGTTGATGGGGGGGCGACGTATCAATTGAGCTCTGTACGTCCAGTGCACCCTGGGCAACAGTCAGCGGACTCCTTTCTCCGCGAAGGCAATCCTGATGGACCTCGACAATGTGGTGGAAAATATGTTTCCCTCCCTCACACTCCTACAGAACAGTTTGGTGAAGAAACTTTTCTATTCCAGCATGACCTTTCCACCCGTGCACCACGCAACCTCCATAAAAACATGGTTCGATGAGTTCAGTGTTGAAGAACTTGACTGTCCCAAAAAGAGTCCTGACCTCAACCCCATCCAGGTCCTTGGGGATGAACTGGAAAGGAGAATGCAAGCCAACATCAGGGCCTGACCTCATAAATGCTCTAAGATTAGAGAGCACAGGTGGGAAATTTGCTACTGAATGAATGAGCACAAATCGCAACAGAAACACTCCAAGATCTTGTGGAAAGCCTCCCAAGAAGAGTGAAAGTTGTTATAGCTGCAAAGGGGGTGGGGGACGACTCCATATTAAATTATTTGACTGCAATGTCATTGAAGTCCCTGTTGACGCAATGGTCAGAAGTCCCAATACTTTTCTTCTCATTGTGTACAATCGACAAAGCTGAGGGAGATTTCAGACGATTATAAAATTACATATTATTATGTTGGTATTTCTTGTTTTACAAAACAGCTAAAACATCCCTGAAGAACGCTAATATACAAAATGTGTACAGGCACTGAAATCATCGTCATTGTTCATTTTGTATTTACACAGTTTGTCGTCATTAAAATTTTATATTAGGGCAAAAAAAGAATGTTAGTTATTTATTTAGAGACAGGAGTCAAATTCGCCCCAAACAGAATAGGGGGGTGAAGGAGGGGGCAGAGTGATCTCTTCTGTTGAATGGTGTGTTCCTCCGCGGAGGAAAATAGTACCGCCCCCGTTTCACAGAGCAGTTGTGCTTCAAAGCTCCCTACCGAGTGCCACACTGATTACAACCGTCTGCTGGCTTTTACTGAGAAGCTGAGGGCCTAGCAAACATTAACCTAACCCGGGTGGATTTTCTCTCATTCATTTAGAAGGAAATAAATCATGGTGAGTAATGAGGTTTCACCCCAGAGTTTATACGCCGCCTGTAATGTAGCCAGCTAATGCTTAACTAGCCGCCTTGCAAAGCCGCTAGAGCACATTAAAGCAGAATTTCAGTATTTCATCATATATAACACCATTTATGTACATGTATTGCTGATTTAAAGATCGAAAAACGTCAAGTTCAGGAGCCTACTCGAAATATGAACGGCATTTAGCTCCAAAAACAGACGTCTCGTTTAGCATGTTAGCTAACGGCGACAGGTTGAATAAATTGCACATGCACGCTTCAAATCTTTGCTTTTCTTGTCGTTTTGGAGGATTAAAACGCTTAGATATGTGGCGTGGTGTAAGCATTTAGGAGAAGATGGGCGCGGGAGATAATCACAGGTGGTATAAAAATAACTCGGTTCGCTAGGCTAAGCGTTAGCCTCTGTCAAACAACCGCAGAGCCGCTTCTGGAAATTTCGACCAGCCCGATTGTGGATGAATGGCTGCAGGCTCTGTTGTGGTACCACCGGATTGTTGGGGGGTTTACTAGTCACTGGTGTACAGTGAGTAAGTTTAAGGCGTGTGCTTTAACCCATATACCGCTTACAAATAGCTTTTGCTGCTGTGGTAATTTCACCTGCATGTGAGGCGAGACTGTCTTCCGACCCTCCACCCACTCTTCACACTGAGCCAGAGCTGCACGATATGGATCAAACACCAGCATTGCGGTTCTACTGCTGCGTCTTGAAATTGGGATGCCTTTCATGTTATAGGGCCTATTTCATCGCCTTCCTGGAATGAGAGCTTAAAGTCTCTTAAAGTCTGCTCTGGTTTATTGGTATGTTGGTATGTTTATTCCCCCAATCCATACAGAGCAGCATGAAATGGACAACCCACCAGCATTGTGGTTTTACTGCTTCATATTGCAATTGTGATGTCTTTCATGACATTAAGGGGCCCATATAATAATTTTCTGGTGGCTTTAAGGCTGTAAATATTGCTTCCAATAGTAGCAATATTTTACTTGTCCCAATGTTTACTTCCCCCATCCATACAGTCTGTTTATGGAACATAACAGTCAGAACTGAATGATGTGGCCAAAATATCAGAATTGTTATTGTGAAACTTTTTGTGACATTGAAGGGCCTACACTCTCCTTTTGTGTGATTTTAAAAAAGGCTTAAAGTCTGAAAATATTGTTTCAGGTGAGATGTCTACTCATTCTTACAGCCTGTATATAGAAAGCAGCCTGTATTTTTATTTTTTTTAACTTAAAAAAAATATTTCAATATCTCAATCTGCCTACAGCAGTTTAGCCCTGTCTATTCATTCGCTACCTTACTGATTAAAAGGTGAGACTTTTGCTGGATTACATGAAGACCTAAATTAACCAGAAAACCCAGTAACTCACCTAGAGCTGTGATTGGTCACCCTGTCAGAAACACTGGCATTGATTAGGGGCTAATTTGTGTATTGAAGTTTTTTAAGTTGTCAGTAGTGCAGAGACTGATATTGCGATAACAATTGACAGATGGTATATTGTGCCTTAATAAGATCATGTGGTTTGCATGAGTAAGTTCTCTAATTTGCAATTTGGCTCCAGATTGTTTTGGTGTCATAATTTGCGGCAGTGGAAATTTCACCTGCATATGTGAGGTGAGTGGGCTGGCGTTGGCTGGCAGGAGACAGAATTTACGGCCTGCTGCCCAGCCCTCCACCCCCCTCACTCTGAACCAGAGCATCGTCAGTACTGCAGCACCCCAACACTAGATCTGCAGTAACTCTGGCTGCCAGCAGCTGACTGGCGAAGTCGGATCAGCTGCATGGATTTGTGTAACCTTGTTCGAATGGGCCTCCTCAGTACACTTGTAGGCCGAAATGTCCCCCCAAGATGTTCTATCTTCCCAGTGGTTTAAAGGACCTGTTTTTTTTTTTTTTTCTTGAGAATTAGATTTAGCCTTTTTTTTTTTTTTTACCTCAGTATGTTTGCTGAGACCTCAGACCTCAGCTCGGATAAATCTGACTACTGTCCTAACTTCCCCAAGGTTTAAAGGGCCTATTTGAAGTCACTTTCAACACATTCAGCCATAGTGGTTTTGGAAGGATAGTCTTTTATTTAAATATTCACTTTTTAAAATCTGGTGGAAATAGTCCTCCACGTGACTGAAGTTTTTATGTATTAATAAGCAATACATAAAATGTGTGGCTACACATACTTGCTTACATCACTACACGTGTTTCTGCTCTGTTCTCAGTTATGTTTTTTCAGTTTCTCCCTACTTGGGATTGAGGACGGTGTGCAAAGCAGGCCCACCCAGCGGTAATTGTAAGCATGATGATAATTGCCAGCCGCAGGGCACCTTCGAGTTTACTGACTGGGATCTGCAGTACGCACGCACCACATTGGAATGCAACTCTCGAGGTCTGGAGGACTGTTGTTGCATGACAAACATTTGTCCCTTCATGCTCCACTTGCTCTGGAATTGCTGCAGTCATTAAAAATTCTGTTTTAAGGCCCAAGACCAAGGCCTGGCATGTCTGATGCCTTCTACAGTCTGTGTGTTTTATCAATCATATATGAAATCCTACTGCAACATGAATCTAAAAATGTATCATTTCATGCTGCATTTCGATTAACTGGTTAGTAGATGTAGGTTGTAGCAGCAGCACACACTGAGATGGATGTCCTAAATGTTCACTGACACCATCAATGAACGGTTACTGTACAAGAATACTATTCTGTAGTTGTAGAATGTCCAGTGTGTTTGTACCCCTCATCTTAAGCTGAAGTCTGTATGTACCATTTAGCAGAACTTGAATAATGTTAAGCAGCTCTTCTTCTGTTTGTAGTTTGTTGGCCTGTAAATTTGGATTCAGCTTGTGGTATGGTCTCTTCGCTGTGGTCTTATTCCTTGTGTCAGACGTGTGTGGTATAACACTTTTTCCCCCTGAGATTTTCCTTTTCTACAAGACGTCTGACTGTTTTTGGACCTTCTTTCAGCAAAACAGGGGTGCAGGAGTTTGTTTGCTTTTGTCCAGAAATTGTGCTGCACAGTGTATTGTCTGTTCGTTATTGCACTGCATCTGTTTCTGCAGTACTAATATGACAGAAGGCTCCACTGTGCAAATCACAGCTGCAGGTGAGTTACTGGGTGCTTTGATGAATCAACATCCTCATATAATCCAACATTTTAGCCAATCTTTAACCTTTAAAGGTGTTTTTAAAGGGCCCGTGTTCAAAACACACTATCCCCAGTGTTGATGGGTTTGTGTAACAAAGTCTCGACAGTTTTGTATTTCTTTATAATTCATTCTTATTGGATCATTCTGTAACTTCTGAATGGTTTTTGTTGCTGTGCCTTTAGGGTGCAGTATATATGTCCGCTCATTCAAAATACAGCACGGGGCTGAAACACTTCAGGATGAATGGACAAGACTAACCTGTTTTGAAAATGGTCTAGTTTCCATACATGGGCTGTGTGGATGATGCAAGAAATATTTATATACGTTAAGCCTTTTTAATTCCAGAAAAGTGATGATCTGGTCTCTTTAATATACTAAAAGGCATTGCAGGTTGTAGCAATACTAATATTCTGTCTAGATTGTGTGGTTGTATCCAATAAGCATATTCACTAAAGGGAGGAAAAAGTAATAAGTCGTTTAGATGCATATCATTCCCTTGACTGTGAATGTTTCCATTAAACGTACAGAAGTATTGCAAGCTACTGTAGTCACCAGTCAGCATTTGGCTGGGCAACCACTGGGTTGCTAAGCCTACAGTTGGAAATATTAAGGTTTACAGAATAAGTTGACCAAAGCACAAGTAAGTGTTGTCTATTATGGCACACATGAGTGAAAACGCTGTTGCAGCTAGTCCAATTAAGTTAAGCTGGAGAAGATATTTCACAATTCTTTACATTACCTTGACAAGCCAACATGCTTCCATCATTCTCTGAGCAGAAAATGATGACTGCCAGCCTAAAATAAAACTGTGAGCTCTAGCTATCATCTACTGGTTTAAACTAAAAGGTTTACTTTTGAATGACCAGTACATGTTGTTTTAATAGATGTACCTGCTTTTAAATGTAGATGTATAGGAAACATATGTACCTGCTTTCTTTGCGTTATTGGATTTGTGTACTGCCCTGTTGGATCTAAAGAAGGTATTTTGAAGTGGTCTTATTTTGAGTGCATATCAGCTAGCTCAATTCTTCCCATCAGACAACCATTATCTCCAGGTTAACTATTAACGTTTGGCTGTACCCCTTCCCAGACGAGCATCAACTATTCACAAAGCTTTAGTTGCCTGTACACACAGATTTCTGTTAATGCAAGTTTGAGTTTTAGTGTCAGTTAATGACATTGTTTTTGTTTTGCTGGCTGAAGTGAGGGCCGAAAATGCAGGAGGTCATTACTGCATGCATGTTTACTGTCACCATTTAAAGTGCCCTACATAAGAGCATTGCTTTGTATAGCAATAAGCTCAGGAGATGCTAAATGGCTGACAGCGTAATCCAATATTATTCAGAGTTAGGCTTAAGCAGACGTGTTTATTGAATGGTGCTGAATTGTGAAGCTGCAAGTTCCCAGTGTGAAAAAACACCATACAATTTGTGTTCCAGTGGTTTGAATAAGTTGTGAGATATTAACCTATAGGATATATTAATATTTTACATAGTGTTATATTTGATGGTTTCCTATGGCTGAGCGACTGTGCCGTGATGCTAGAAAATTCTTTAGTTTTATTTATTTAGTGGAGCTTTTAATTGAAACACAAGTGCTGCTGAGTAAAGCTTACACTGAAACCACTCTCTTTCCGCAGGTGGTTAATGAACCATCATACAGGAGTGCAGTCGTTTTACGTGTGCTACATTGGTGACCCTCTTAGTGGCACTCTCTAATTATACCCGGCATAGCTATTTCAGGCTGATGAGAATTTATACATGTCCTTCATTGCACTCTCTAAGTCAGAGGTGTGTGTGAGTGCCCTACAATTGAAGTGTGATAGTGACACTGCATTGAGTCTCTCCTTTTCTCTCTGTCTCTGATACAGGCAGACCAGCTGACTGAGGAACAGATTGCTGGTGAGTGGACTCTCAGCATTAATGCCATCGCTGGACTAAAGTTCTAATATGAGACCTCAAAAGAAAAAAGTCCTCTCTCCTACCTGTGGTGCCCAGTGTTTGTCCAAATAGCAGAAGAATATTATTGCGGGTTGTATTATTGTAACAAAGAATCTCGGATCATTTCAGTAAAAAAAAACAAAATGGATTGTTGTGCCAGTAGCAATATATAGTTAAACTTGGGGTCAGAACTTATAAATCCAGTACTCTGTATTGCGGCATTGTATCATTCAGTCTCATAGGTTTTGCAGAATTTAATATTTTCATATTTTAATGCATTTGTGTTCTTTCACCACAACACCCAGCATGCAGCGTGCAAATACATCATACTACTGTTAAGTAGTCTAAACATACTTGGGCTATCACCTAATTAAAATCAAATACTTACTAAATATTCATCAACATGTTCTTGATGAATTGGCTTAGTGCTGACTTTTCAATTTGAATAATAATCAGGGTTATTATAAAGCCATGTTCAGCAGTCTAAACATTCTCCACAAGAGGGAGCTATTGGCACTCATATATGCTTTAAATACTTAAATAAAGCCAATGACCAAAATGTAGCTGTTCAAAAATTCTCCCAGTTTTAAGATACGTTAGATATAGAACTGGATAATCTCACTCTAGAGACTGGTGCACTTCTGTAGTATGTGAGTAGGCATATTTACAACAGATGTTGGTTATGATTTTTTGATTGACCGTTCCTTTAAATTGAGCAGCGTTCAGGGTGTCTGTGTGTCAACATAAACATGGCACTGGCACTAATGGCATAATTTGTTTCTATTCCACCAGAGTTCAAGGAGGCATTTTCCCTGTTTGACAAAGACGGTGATGGCACCATCACCACCAAAGAGCTGGGTACTGTGATGCGCTCGCTGGGTCAGAACCCTACAGAGGCCGAGCTGCAGGACATGATTAATGAAGTGGATGCTGATGGTGAGACTGTTTTTGGAGGTCTAACCTCTATAATAGCAGATCAACAGGTTATTGAATTACCTTCTTTTGCCTTTTTTTTGTTTTATTTGATTTTAACAAACGCATACATCTCCAGGCAATGGAACAATAGACTTCCCAGAGTTCCTGACCATGATGGCAAGGAAGATGAAGGATACAGACAGCGAGGAGGAGATCCGAGAAGCCTTCAGAGTCTTTGACAAGGTGCGGAAACACCATGTACTGTTAATGTACTTTCCCACAGCTTTAGGTGCCAAGCTAATTTTGCTTACAAAGCTGTGAAAGCTACATAATATGCTGTACTGTTTAATCTAGTTACTTGCCACACAGTTTCAGGCACAGGGGTGCAAACAAGTCACCTTCGTATTTTGAATCCAGAATAGATCATTTATGATTCATGTGAATCTGATGCGTTTTTGGAGTTGGGCGAGGTGGTCCTGTGAGGGACGTTCAGAGGGAATGATATGAAAGTTTCCTTATTTGTAGCATATTTGAGAAGAATGAAGGCAGAGAAGGGCCATCTCTGGGAATCCAGTTGATCTGTTTGAGCTAAGTGTCTACATGACTGACACATGAATCAGTCTTAATTCTGTAATTGTGATTGACAATATTAACTATGCCAATATCCTCTTAATATTATCCTTATATATAAAAATTCATTCATTCAGGTCGTCTGTTGATGTTTTGTTGGCGTTTTGACTAGAGGTCGACCGATATTGAATTTTACCGATACCGATAGCTAGGTTGGTCCGTACTTGCCGATAACCGATAAATT